>CM062814.1:665780765-666380765 GCA_031772625.1 Pinus tabuliformis | reverse complement strand
TTATATCGGTACACAGACTTCTACCTGCAGAAGGCCACATCCTTCTCTCGTTCTCCAGTTTCTACTGGAAGGGAGCTACAACCCCCTAGCTCTTGTACTAGCTAATATGTTTACTAGTATGTAGGTGCCGACCTGCAAAAGGCTACAACCTTTTTTTTTTTCTAGGGACCACGTTTCATAAATTTTCAGACTAGATCCATCAATAACATCAATCTTCAAATATATCTGCATCAACCAATCTCCCTTTTGAACCAACCACAACCGAATCAATCAATCACTCCATCAATCTGATCATTCAGAATGCTGTCACCAGAATACAGTAACCAAAACCCAAGCCAGAACCCAGAACACTGCAACAGCAAACAGAAGCAACTAAAACATATTTTATAAGGTATACGCTACTTGCATGTGTCGAACTTGCGTGCATACGCACTTTCCTCAAGGCAAACCAGCGTACAGATCTGCAAATCAAATTTATGATATATACGCTGCTTTGATATGTAGAACCAGCGTGTATACGCTCTTTTTCTAAAGTGAACCTGCGTACAGATCTGTAAATGATGATTTAAACATTACAACTATTCCAGACTTCAGTCATACCCAGATCATCATATTTATAGACTACAACATGCGCCAATTATTCAGATAAATGATCAAACCACATAAAGATAATTCACTTCAAGCCTTGAGATCCCGATACATCATTAGATCTTATCCTTCATCAAACGCTAAGGTTCATCCTTGGTTCAGATCAAGCACAACACCATAAGCCAATAACTTGCATATTAGATCTCACACTTCATCAGATATTCGATACTTGCACATCTTGGCCTAATGATCTTCTCCTCCTTTTATAGTCTTAGGCCTTTCTCAATACCATGGACCAAAACCACTTAGGACCAATACCTTGGACCAAATACCTGGGGTCAATACCTCGGACCAGATACCTTGGACCAATAGCATGGATCAAAATACCCTTGACCAAATGTTTCGGACCAAAATTTAGTTTTCCAAGGTATTGTTGATGCCCCGAAATTCGTTGCAACAACATCGGGGAAACCACCCGGTCCGGAACTTAGTGCAGCTCCTTTTCCGTTTGGAATAGTAGCTCCGACTGGGGATAACGGGACCAGTTTCCCAAAGATTATAAGTAAACGGGATGGATGGATGATTTAAGATATGAAATGATAATAAACAAATAACTAAACTATAAAAGAAATACAAAAACTATAAGCTAATCCCGGGACTTATCAATTCAGACAGTACAACGTTTGATAAACTATGCTTAATGACAGGCATATAGATGACACTAACAACAAGCATAGATGTTTAATCATTTGAGATTGCTCTGCGTAAGTAGTTACGCAGAGCTATAATAGCGAATTACTGCACTCAGTCATTTATATCATTGATACATACATGAGTGAAAGATAACAAATCACAAAACATTCAATAGTGATATGAAATGAAGACTTGTTGTTGTATTACATACATGTATTCAATAATAGCAAAGTAATAACACAGCAATTCATATAACTGAAAAGAGAACAGATACAGATAATAGTACCATGCAAGCTGTTTGATCAATCCAATATATTAATCGCTATGTCGCAGTCCTTCCTTCCAACCAGAAAGCATTCCAAGCAAACGACAATAGTGCACAATTTACTTAAACAGCATTCCAAGTAAAATTAAGGACCAGTGGTCGAGTTTCAAAAAAGAATATAGACTGAAGCACAATAGTGCAAACTTCAGCCTTTTAGTCTTTTACAAAATTTTACGACCCTTTCCAAAACAATGAAAGGGTCTATAAATACTATGCTAATCTAACTACTAAATATCTAAAAACTGAAAACTAAGAAATCGGCATCAACAAATATCATTTTGCATTTGGGTGATTCGGCAGTCGGCGGCGATGCTTCAGTCAGCTGTCTCTTTGCCTTTACTCTTTCGCTGACATATCGCCAGCATTGGCTCTACTTCTGGTGGAGTATTGAGGCGAGAAGTCAGCTGTGCATCATATGTGGCATCTTGGAAATCGGCGATCAGGTATCGGAGAGCGTCGGTTAGGCAGTTAAGAGCTGACCTTTGAGAATGCGGTTTAATCAGGAAAAGCCAGTATGCATCGGAGGTCAAGGTATTCACTCCAGCAATTAACCGCCCTTGTTCTTCCAGCTTAGGATAATTCTTGTGCTCCAGCATATTCGCGGTTGTTATGTTTCCAGGTGTGCATTGTGAAATCATGTTAGCCAGATACAATGTATCATTGACTATATTGATCATGTTTTTGGAAATTGTTTTGCACCTGGATGCTGCCCTCTCTGCCTTCATTACCTGTGTTTCCCATTCCATGAAAAGTATGTTCTTGTATGTTACACTGATTCGGGCTAAATTAGCAGCTTGCCCTTCTGGAGTATCTTGCCATTCAATATATTCTATTATTTCATCTTCGGCCTGATCCAAGTTAGTCCTGGCTTTCTCGATTTGCTCACATACTGCTGTAGATATATCACAAAGTGACTCAGCTTCAACTAGCTGTTGGCACAAAAGTCTGATCTGAGATATCAAAGCGCCGTTTATCAGAGTTGCCTCTGCTCTGAAATCTTCAATACTCTTGGCACCTTTGATACCTTCAAGCTGTGCTGAGAGCTGAACTATTTGATCCTCTTTAGATTTCATTAACAGCTCATTTGATGCCTCCAACTGTGATAATGCCTCTGCCAATTCATGTGCTTTAATGTCACTTTGGTCTATCCTTAGTTTTTCAATTTGCTGGGTTAACAAATGATTCTCTTGTTGTTGAGCCAGCAATTGTTCTTCTGCCTGTGTCGCCTTATTCTTTGCCTCTATCACTTCTGCTTGCAATGCATATACCTCATGCTCTTTAGTCTTCAAAAGAAGACTCACTTCGGATGCTTTGTCAATGGTTGCTGCTGAATAAGCTCCCGCAAATTGCGACAGCTTTGTTAAATCTTCAGAGGGACTTAATTCTCCCTTCCAGACGACATTGCCCGTGACTGTTTGCTCATTTGAAACAGAAGGTTGATCAAGCCTTCGCCTCTTCCTTGAGCGTCTTACAACGGCTTTATGCTTAGGGCTGTAGAAAATGTTTAGAGGAGGAATTTCCTTTACCTGAAGATCAACTTGATCAGATGGATTCTGAGTAACTTCTTCAACGTCCTGTACTGTGGATGGGCCGCTGGTTTCTTCAAAACCGGAGAAACAGTAGTATCGGGAGTCTTTAAGGCATCTGAGTCTTTGGAGGCTTCTTTACCACTTATAATGGAATCAAATTGATTCCATTCCTTAATCAATTCAGTATCAACAGAGATTTGCTTACTCTGTTCTTTTTCTTTTTCAATTCTCTGCTGTTCTTCGAATGCCTCCCGCTGTTGCTCCTCTTGTACTCTCCGTTGCTGTTCTTCCAATTCCTTTTTCTGCCTATCTTCCAGTTCTTTCCTTATTTTTTTTTCTTCCTCTCTTTTCCTCTGTTCTTCTATTTCTCTCTGTCTATGTTCTTCTATCTCCCTTTGTCTTCTTTGCTCTTCTTGCTCCCTTTGCCTTCTTTGCTCTTGTTCAATTTGTGCTTTTTGCTGCCTTTCTATTTGTTCTCTTCTATGCCTTTCTGCCTGCAGCTTTCTTTGACTTTCCTCCTGTTCTCTAATTGTAACGGGAGGTGAATTTATTTCTTGCTGATCAGGCTCGCTTGAGGATGAAGTTGGGGTTGTAGATAATAACTTTAGAGGCAAAGTTTGCAACCTTTGCTTTCTAAGTTTATTAAATTCAGTTAATTCCATATCTTCATATCTCATCGCAGCAAGTTGTTGGACTTGGCTTATTGAATCAGCACCCATGAACAGGTCGTCAAACTGGTCTTCTTGGTGAACAACCTTTGTCAGCTTAGCCTGTTCCAAGGCAATGAAAGCAGTCTTTTTCGGGTCATAGAGTCTGTTGGGAATAGAAACTAGAGATAGCATATGGAGTTTTGCTGCTTCCTTTTCTGCATGCTTATAATTTAGCAGCGTATAAACTCCAATTCTTAAAGGAAACGATGGCCATCCTCTCTTCTTCTCCTCTTTGAGAGTTTGGGTAACACCTTCAGATATGATCTGATAGGAGATTTCTCGGGCTAGCAATTTGTCTGGCATGTATAAGGGGAGAACATGTGGCCTGGCCTTGCTTCCAAAAACTCTGATATAAGAAAAACATTCTTCGCCGAACCAATGGGCTACGGCTGGTAGGTCAAAAGAGGCTTCATAGGAAATCCTAGGGATAGGTCTGTCAAAAATAGAATAGTGAACGGGAACCATAAAACCATTGCAAATTTGGTACAAATGGTCTTTGTGAGAGGGTTTCCACAATTTACGATGATACAAATGAATAGGTGTTGGGTCATGGGTTGTCCATCTCCAACCAAGGACAGGAAACTCAGAATTAAAACAAAGGGCATCCATAATGTATGCAGAGTAATAAAAAGGTGGGATTTTTCTCTCAGTGACTCTGGTTTTGGCCCTAAACTCACGAATAGCTAAGACCAACTTATCAGACAGGATAGTGGCCCAATCCATAATTATACTATTAACGGCCGCTTCCATTAAGGGAACCATATCAACATGGATATTTGCAGAATCATGAAATCCCCACAATCTACACATCATAATTCCAGCATAGCAGTAAGGTGAAGCCAAAGAGGCATTGGAGTACTTACCCGACATATCTTGCTTGTGTTTTGCTGGATTTTGCCTCCAATCTCGGAGAGGTTCGGCTGGTGATTCATTCTCTCTGGCGAATTTCTCCACAAATGCTCTGTTATAGACTTGCTCGGGATTGGGCAAATGATACATTCGTCTCAAGTCGTCAGGCTTGAAGGAGCCGAAAATCCTTCCATCCTTAGAAATGAAGGTTCTATTAGTGAGAGGAATTTCTTCAATTGCCCAACGTACCACATCAGTATAAGGCAAGACTTGTTCCCTGGCTGCTATTCTGTGCAGAAAAGAGTCAGCCAAATCTTTAAGAGTTGCCTCAGACTTTCTTAATTCATCCACACTTGCCTCCGTTACTGTCGCTTCTGGTTGTTCTCCTTCTAGCAAATTGTATGTCCCTTGCCATGTAGTACCAGTAAGACCAGTGCATGTAGTATCTGAGATTAAGCCTTTCCTTGAAGGTGTAGCAGCTTGGCCTGAGGCAGGTGTCGCAGTAGAACCTGCCACCTTCTTGAACTTCTTTCCCATCATATTCAGACTTCTCTCGGTAGTCGAATTCTACACAAGTGCAAGAGAAATCGTAACAAAGAAATAACAATGACAATCCATAACGGGATAAATATATGATTTGAAGCGTGGCGAGATTATTCCTAAAAGAGGCTGCGGATCTAATGATTTGAGAAGGCATCGTAGATGCAATGATGGTGATTTTACGGCCTACAGCTTCATAAATGACCATTACTTAAGTTATTAAACCGAATGACCCCTTAAAGCGTGTAATAGATTTTTTCAAAGGTCTAATCGTAATTGCTCGTTAATTCGAAGGGGCAAAGCTTTAAATACGCATGCATTACCTTATCCCTTTACTTAACGGCATTTTGAAATCTGTGTTTTTGTCAAATCGAGTTTAAATATAACTTTAATGCTTTGAAATAATCGCCTTTTGGAACTGAGGTCATCATTAAGCGTCATCATATCGCATCGGAAGTGTGTGTGTGGCGTTATCACTTGGGAAAGTTCTTTAGCGAACGCCGATTGCGATATCGCATTCGGCGCGCGAACATAACCCCTGAATGTGTATCAATTGCTTTTAGCGAATGCCGATAGCGATATCGCATCGGGGAAAGGATATAAACGTCTTATGAAAATGCGTAGGATTGTACCGATTGCCGATATGCGATATCGCATCGGGCCGGAGTGTTAAAACATTTTTCACAAGACATAGTGCCGTGCCGATAGCCGATTGCCGATATCGTGTCGCATCGGGGAAAAGGTATGTGCCCTTTTGTGTGTGCATTGGCTATTGCCGATGGCCGATAGCGATATCGCATCGGGAAAAACCAAGATGGCAACCGAACTTGCGATTACTTTTTTGGACTTAACCAAAAATTGCTTATCATTTGTTCAACAAGGGTTTTTTGCATAAATTCATTTGATTATCATACCTTATTTGAACAAGTTTATTAATGCCAATTAAAAATTTAAAAGGGACCCATTTCATATGTAAATTGTTTGTGATAAAAATGTTATGAAATGGGGGGTTGTTGTAGGGCACAACAATTGGCGATTCGCTGGCAGAACCAGTTATCTCTGAACTAACAATTATACTTACACTTTCTCAAATAGAATCTTTATAAAAGAAAGGAAATTTCTAATATAACTAGATATCTATTGATTCTAAATAAAACAGGTTTCTTCATTTAACTTCCTCTTTTTATAAATGCACTTCGAGTATTAAAATAAGTCCTTATTGGTTTGTAAAAGTAAAAATAGAAAACTTTTCCATATCAGCTTTTAAAATAAACTCCTCTGTCACAGGTAGAGCCTCTGCTGCCAGCAAACATTCATAGTCTCGGCAGGGTTACCTTTTAACCATGTTGTTGTCCATTGTTCCATTCACCTTAGAGTGTGACTAAACAGAATGAATTCAAAAGATATTCTCGTATTTTTTGAATTTCAATTTCTTTTTTCTTAAGATAAAAGCCATTGTCCTGGTTTGGTGGCCAGATAGATGACAATGCCATTCACGGGTAGTAATTAAACTGAACAAGCTGGCTCGTGATGAGACCCCTTGTCTTGAAATTTCAAGCCATTACCCTGTTTGGTATGCAGTTTTGGTAATGTTAGTTAAATTATTTTCCTATGAACATGGTAAGCAGGCTTGTGATAAGACCTCTTATCTTTAATCTTTTATATTTTAGAATTACACTCTGAGTAATCAAAAACTGTTGGTGAATGGGATGAACAATTATCTTATTAAGAATAAATGGATGACAGGTTTAAGAGTTGAAGATGCTGAAGATGAATTAGCTCCTATTTTCGTATAGATAACCTTTGGGGACTGATTTCAACCACTCAAGATGATTCATAGAACTTCGTTCAGAGTGAAATTTACAAAGGTGAGTCTGTAATGCTCAGAATAAAAAGATATCTAATTTCCTAGAAATGATCTCTCTCGGTTCAGGATGCTATTTTTAAAAAGTAAATATTAATATTACTATGGCGAGACAGCTTTTGTTTACAGCGAAAGGTCAATGGGAATGTCCCACATTCTTATTCCTACAAATCCTACAAACTATGAAAAACTAATAAGCTACAAAGAGAAGGGGTTACCTCCTCAGTTAAAGAATTTCTTCAGAATTAGACCATTGACAGGGAGAGAATCTCTCACCCCTGATAGATTTTGAAGTATGAATGTGGAATGGCCTACTTTTTCACAGATCTGAAATGGTCCTAGCCACAGTTTTTGGAATTTGGAATGTTTACCTTTGTCTTCATGGGCTTTGTCCCATTTCAGGACTAGATCTCCGACTTCAAATTGTCTAGGGCTGGATGAGGCTAGATCGAAAGCTGCTTTAATGACTTGCTGATGTCTTGCATGTGTAACCTTGGCTTTATCCCTTTCTTCTTCAAGTTTGAGTATTTGATCATGTCTAAACTGTATAGAAGAAGAAGGAGTTTCGTCTATAAATTGCACTAGGGCTAAAGATGGGAGAAGAAGATTGGTTGGTACGACTGCTTCTTTTCCATAAACAAGATTAAACGGAGAGGTCCCTATGGAAGCTTTCTGTGTAATCCTATCGGCCCATAATGCAAATACCAAGGATTTATGCCAGTTCTTATGATTCTCTTCAATTGTTCGCTTAATGATTTTGATTAGATTTTTATTAGTTGATTCTGCTAGGCCGTTACCCTGGGGGTAATAGTTGGCAGAATACTTTAATTTGAATCCTCTTTTGATAGCGAAATCAATCATTGCATTGCCTGAGAAGTAAGAAGCATTATCAAAGACAAGAGCGTTTGGGACACCAAACCTGGTTACGATGAACTGATCTATAAATTCGATGATTGCTTCCGAGTTTGTTGTCTTTAATGGAACTGCTTCTACCCACTTTGTAAAGTAATCAGTTGCTGTAAGGATATACTTGTGTTGCTTGGAAGATGAAGGATTTATTTCTCCAATGATGTCCAATCCCCATTGTTCAAAAGGTTGTTCAATGTTGATTGGTTGTAAAGGGAAAGCTGGCTTTTGTTGTCTTCCACTGGCAGTTTGGCACTTAATGCATTTCCTTACATATTCATGAGCATCCTTAAACAAAGTAGGCCAGTAATATCCGGCATGAATTACTTTATGAGCTGTTGTATCAGCTCCAAAATGTCCTCCTGCCGGTCCATCGTGTAGCTCTTGCAAAACCTTTTGAGCTTCAGGTTTCTCAAGGCATCTTAGTAATACAGAATCATAGTTTCTCCTGAAGAGCACATCATTAATAAGAGAAAAACTCTTAGCTTTCAATCTAATGGCTCTTTTATTCTTGTAGGACAAATTGGTAGGTGCATAACCATTCTTTAAATAAAAGATTAGATCTGAATATTGAGATTCGGAATCCGGTATACTTAGTTGATTGACTTCTTGGTTTTGCTCTATATCACCTGATTCAGGAATGTTTGATGCTCCTGCTAAGATCCTGCAAAAACCTTGACCTTTAACAAATTTTGCTGGCTTTATTTCTAGATCATATTCTTGGAGGGCTGCGACCCAATTTGCCCTCTTTTCTCCCAATTCCTTTTGAATTAATAGTTGCCTAACTGCGGAGAAAGGAACTATTACTTTAGTATGGGTTTTAAGAAGAAAGGGTCGATAATGTTTGACTGCTTTAAAGACAGCAAAAGCTTGTTTCTCAATTTCGGAATAATTCAATTCGGCGCCTTGAAAGTTAGAACTGAAGAACGAAATGGGCGCTTCCAAATTGTCATCATTCAACTGGGTTAGTACTGCTGCGTAAGATAAGTCGGATGCAATAGTATATAATGTAAAATGATTAGAAAGATTTGGAGTATTCAGGGCTGGGACATTGATTATGGATTGCTTAATATCATGAAAAGCTTGCTTTTCTTCTAGTCCCCATCTGAAGGTTGAATTCTTTTTAATCATCTTTTGCAGTGGTAGTACAATCTGTGAAAAATCTGGAACAAATCGCTTAACGAAATTAATTTGTCCTAAAAACGACTGCATCGATTTTTTATTGTGTGGAAAAGGAATTTCAGAAATTTCTTTAATTCGCTCAGGATCTACATAAATGCCATCCTTAGATACAATAAACCCTAAGAGCTTGCCTTGGTTGAGAGCGAAGAAAGACTTTTTCGGGTTAAGAGAGATACCATATGTTTTGCATCGTTGAAAAATCTGATTTAAATCATGCAAGTGATTATATCTCTTTTTAGAATATACAGTAATGTCATCGAGGTAGACAACTACTGTTCGGTTAATTAACCCTCTAAAGGCTGTATCCATAGCTCTTTGAAATGTCGCTCCTGCATTTATGAGTCCGAAAGGCATCTTTTGGTATGCGTAAGTTCCCCATTTTGTTCTGAATGTAGTTTTTAATTGGTCATCAGGGTGGACCAGCACTTGATTGTATCCTGAGAAACCATCAAGAAAAGACATCAATTCAGATCCTGCTACCGATTGAAGGATTTGCTCCATGGTAGGCAGAGGGAAGTTATCTTTTAAGCTTGCCTTATTTAAATTTCTGAAATCAATACAGATTCTGATGTCGCCGTTTTTCTTCCTGACGGGTACCATATTGGAGACCCAGTTTGAGTGTCGGACAGGGAAGATAATCTTAGCTTTTAAAAGCTTATTAAGTTCCGACTTTATCTGGCTCTCCAAATTTGGATGGATTTTTCTTAACTTCTGCTGGATTGGTTTTTGATCAGGAAGCATAGGAATAGTGTGTTGTATGATAGATGTATCATATGTTTTAAGGTCATCATACTTCCAAGCAAAAACTTGTTTGTTTTTTCTTAAAAGTTTGATAAATGCTTCCTTTTCTATTGTAGAAAGTCCTAATCCTAAATTTATATTTTGAGGAGTTTGAGCCGTTCCTAAATTAATCAATTCAAACCTAAGAGTAGAGCTCTGGAGTTTAGCATTAATTACAGGTTTAAACCTATCTTTGATGTCATAAAGGTCTTCAAGATTTACCACAGGTTTAGGAATAACGTTATCTTGAGATGTTTGCTTCATTTGAGAATCATGCTCATCCTCTTCAATGACTTGATTGTCATAGGACTTTTCAGAGGTCAAAAATTGCAAAATATCCTCGTCATGGTTGAAAACCCTCCAGTTAGTGATGTTATCAGGAACTGAAGGTCTAAAAATTAACTCTACAGAAAATCTATCAAGACTATAGTCTTCGGAAGGGAGGAGCTTGGAAGCTACGTTGGCTAGTAAATCAGCTGCTGAATTTTGCGATCTTGGGATTGAAAAAATATTGAATGCTGAGAAATGCGAAGTGAGATCTTGTACTAGCGTTTGATAATGCTTAAGGTGGCTTGAGAGGCAATGAATTGTATTCCTTACCTGTTTAACAATGATCTCACTATCGCCGAATACTTTTAAATATTGGACTTTAAGGTCAATTGCCTTATATAATCCCTGCAGTAGTGCTTCGTATTCGGCTGTATTGTTGGTGCATTCAAATTCTAATCTACAAGAAAGCATTGTCTTTTCGCCTTTTGGACTAACCAAAATGCAACCTGCTCCTGAGCCCTCGCTGGACTTAGAGCCATCAAAATACAAAGACCAAAATAAAGGAGAATCAGAAATATTTACATCCTTTTGATCTACATTAAAGCATTTGGATAAATTTGATTGTGAAAAATTTTCTACTTGAGATGTACAATGATTAACTTGAAAAGGGGAAGATTGGGCAACAAAATTGCCAAAGAATCACTGTGAAGAATAATTTCCCAAAATGTTATTGTTGAAAGCCACCGGCTGGTTTTCTTGTTCGAAATCGGTTACTGTATGAGTCATATGCTTCTCACGGTCGATCCTTATTTGATTTGGCTTACCCTTGTAGGGGAGCCACATATGTGACCAATCCGTGGAAATGTATCCATGCAGTTTCTCAGACCAGTCTCTGCTCAAAATTAAACCGTAGAATTCAGGTATGTCGGCTATCAAAATGTCTATTCTCTGTACTATTCTGGGATCAGCAGACAACCTGATAGTCACGGAATTAATCTCTCCTATGACCTGTACTTTGGTTCTGTCTAACTGTACAATGTGGATGGCTGACTTCTGGGGTTGTATGTTCAGCTGAGAACAAACTGAAGCTGGCATAATATTGGATGAAGCCCCTGAATCAATTAAACAGTTATGCAGATTTCGATTATAGATTTCATAGGTGAGCAAAAAAGGTGGGGTATGAGAATTGGATCTATCTCCAATCAGAACCGAATCGGTAGCCTCGACCATATCTGGAGGGGTTTGTCCTGAATCATTAGCAGCTTTTGAACTGGGAAGAGGGGAAGAGGGAATAGCGTTAAATTCCCTTAGGAGCAATTTTTGCTGATGTTTTAATTTACCTAGTTCAAACATGGTTATGTTTGCCTTGGTCTTTTTCATGTCATCGACAATATTATACTCCATATGGTCAGATACCACTAGTGTTTTGGATGTTGAAGGAGAATTAGAAATTGGGGGCTGGTTTTGAGGGGCTGCTACCGGAGATTTCTTCGGAAGAACTTTTTCTTTTGGTGTGGCAGCACCTGCACTCCTCTTTTTTGTAGTTGTTTGAGTAGGTTCAGAAGCGATTTTACTTCTTGTAGTAACAGGAAAAGCTTCTTCTTGATTCTCAGTGTCAAAATTTGGGAGTATGAAATCCCACATACCATGGCATTCAACTACTTCTTCTTCATCATCTGTCTGTGAGGATGATTCCTCTTCTTCATCTTCCTGTTCAGAATCTGCATTAGATATAACATTGGGTGGCTTTGTTTCTGTTTTCTTAAAAGTTCTAAATGGTCTTTTGGTTGAAGTTTCAGCCACCTGTTTTTTAATTTCGACCATTTCATTAGACAATGTTTTAAGGACCTTTTGTAAACCCTCCATGTCATATGGGTCTTTTGGGGTTTTCTTCTTGGAATCTTCTTTAAATGAAACTTTTTTAGATTTTCTATCCTCCAAAACTGCTTTCTTTTCTAGGGCATTTATCCGTTTTTCGACGGCAAGTGCTTCTTTCATATTCTCGGCTAAGGTAGGTTTGCCAGCCCTGTCAACAAAAATAGCTATGTTGGAAGGGAGAGCAGTAATGTACCATTCGCTTCTGATTTGTTCACTTGGCTTAGAAGCAGTGGGGATTTTATTTAAGAGTTTATTGAATCGGGCATTAAACTCTTTTACTGGTTCTCTATGTTCTATTCTCAAATTGGAGAGGTCGTTTATTAGAGTCGCCAGAGACCTGTCATCTCCATATTTGATAAGAAATTGCTCTTGGCACATAGCCCAGCTGGTAATAGAACCAGAAGGTAATGAGAAGTACCAGGATCCCGCCGATCCTTGCAGAGTATAAGGGAAAAGCCTTACAACAACGTCTTGTTCTGTCACTCCCTTTAGATTAACAGCTAACATGAAGTTGTTAATATGTTCTTCAGCTTGTGTTCCGTTATCTGGATTAAATTTAGGCTACCATTTTTCTGGAGCATCAGGTAGATCATGTAATGGTCCGGGCATATTGACTGCACCTGGCTGAGTCCATGGATCTGCCATTATGCTGGTGATATTAGTTGTTACTACTATTGGTATTCCAGATGACTGAGGAGAAGAAGTTGTTAGAGAGAGAGTAGCTTGAGATGCTGTAGTACTTATTCCTTGATGGACAACAATGTGTAATGGGGGAGTGGATGGTTGACTTCGCAGAGGAGGAGTTGAGATGGAAGATATGGAAGAAAGATCTTCACTATCAGATACTTCAGTGATCTTCTTAGCCCTTTTCTTTTTGGGTAAAGGGAACTCAGTAGGTTCAATACCAAGTTTTTCGCTCTGAAGTCTGGTAAGTGGATGAGATAAGTTTAACTGCGAGGTCACACTGCTTTGTGATACTTCAGATTTCTGAGGTGAAATTGAGAAGCTCTGAAGTTTATGGATAAGAGACTGAACTTCAGGGGATTCAAGACTTAAATGTTCTGAAATATTATGGGTGTGAGCAGTGGTGGTTGATTCTTCCTTTCTTTGATCATGTGCTGGAAAACCAGCATGTGATTGAGAAGGAGAAGATGGTTTGGAGGGGGAATTACTCTTAGAATGGTTTGTGGACTTGGACCTACTTGCCATTCACAGTTGATGGCCCTCCTTCTAGCGCCAAAAATGTTGATGCCCCGAAATTCGTTGCAACAACATCGGGGAAACCACCCGGTCCGGAACTTAGTGCAGCTCCTTTTCCGTTTGGAATAGTGGCTCCGACTGGGGATAACGGGACCAGTTTCCCAAAGATTATAAGTAAACGGGATGGATGGATGATTTAAGATATGAAATGATAATAAACAAATAACTAAACTATAAAAGAAATACAAAAACTATAAGCTAATCCCGGGACTTATCAATTCAGACAGTACAGCGTTTGATAAACTATGCTTAATGACAGGCATATAGATGACACTAACAACAAGCATAGATGTTTAATCATTTGAGATTGCTCTGCGTAAGTAGTTACGCAGAGCTATAATAGCGAATTACTGCACTCAGTCATTTATATCATTGATACATACATGAGTGAAAGATAACAAATCACAAAACATTCAATAGTGATATGAAATGAAGACTTGTTGTTGTATTACATACATGTATTCAATAATAGCAAAGTAATAACACAGCAATTCATATAACTGAAAAGAGAACAGATACAGATAATAGTACCATGCAAGCTGTTTGATCAATCCAATATATTAATCGCTATGTCGCAGTCCTTCCTTCCAACCAGAAAGCATTCCAAGCAAACGACAATAGTGCACAATTTACTTAAACAGCATTCCAAGTAAAATTAAGGACCAGTGGTCGAGTTTCAAAAAAGAATATAGACTGAAGCACAATAGTGCAAACTTCAGCCTTTTAGTCTTTTACAAAATTTTACGACCCTTTCCAAAACAATGAAAGGGTCTATAAATACTATGCTAATCTAACTACTAAATATCTAAAAACTGAAAACTAAGAAATCGGCATCAACAAATATCATTTTGCATTTGGGTGATTCGGCAGTCGGCGGCGATGCTTCAGTCAGCTGTCTCTTTGCCTTTACTCTTTCGCTGACATATCGCCAGCATTGGCTCTACTTCTGGTGGAGTATTGAGGCGAGAAGTCAGCTGTGCATCATATGTGGCATCTTGGAAATCGGCGATCAGGTATCGGAGAGCGTCGGTTAGGCAGTTAAGAGCCGACCTTTGAGAATGCGGTTTAATCAGGAAAAGCCAGTATGCATCGGAGGTCAAGGTATTCACTCCAGCAATTAACCGCCCTTGTTCTTCCAGCTTAGGATAATTCTTGTGCTCCAGCATATTCGCGGTTGTTATGTTTCTAGTTGTGCATTGTGAAATCATGTTAGCCAGATACAATGTATCATTGACTATATTGATCATGTTTTTGGAAATTGTTTTGCACCTGGATGCTGCCCTCTCTGCCTTCATTACCTGTGTTTCCCATTCCATGAAAAGTATGTTCTTGTATGTTACACTGATTCGGGCTAAATTAGCAGCTTGCCCTTCTGGAGTATCTTGCCATTCAATATATTCTATTATTTCATCTTCGGCCTGATCCAAGTTAGTCCTGGCTTTCTCGATTTGCTCACATACTGCTGTAGATATATCACAAAGTGACTCAGCTTCAACTAGCTGTTGGCACAAAAGTTTGATCTGAGATATCAAAGCGCCGTTTATCAGAGTTGCCTCTGCTCTGAAATCTTCAATACTCTTGGCACCTTTGATACCTTCAAGCTGTGCTGAGAGCTGAACTATTTGATCCTCTTTAGATTTCATTAACAGCTCATTTGATGCCTCCAACTGTGATAATGCCTCTGCCAATTCATGTGCTTTAATGTCACTTTGGTCTATCCTTAGTTTTTCAATTTGCTGGGTTAACAAATGATTCTCTTGTTGTTGAGCCAGCAATTGTTCTTCTGCCTGTGTCGCCTTATTCTTTGCCTCTATCACTTCTGCTTGCAATGCATATACCTCATGCTCTTTAGTCTTCAAAAGAAGACTCACTTCGGATGCTTTGTCAATGGTTGCTGCTGAATAAGCTCCCGCAAATTGCGACAGCTTTGTTAAATCTTCAGAGGGACTTAATTCTCCCTTCCAGACGACATTGCCCGTGACTGTTTGCTCATTTGAAACAGAAGGTTGATCAAGCCTTCGCCTCTTCCTTGAGCGTCTTACAACGACTTTATGCTTAGGGCTGTAGAAAATGTCTAGAGGAGGAATTTCCTCTACCTGAAGATCAACTTGATCAGATGGATTCTGAGTAACTTCTTCAACGTCCTGTACTGTGGATGGGCCGCTGGTTTCTTCAAAACCGGAGAAACAGTAGTATCGGGAGTCTTTAAGGCATCTGAGTCTTTGGAGGCTTCTTTACCACTTATAATGGAATCAAATTGATTCCATTCCTTAATCAATTCAGTATCAACAGAGATTTGCTTACTCTGTTCTTTTTCTTTTTCAATTCTCTGCTGTTCTTCGAATGCCTCCCGCTGTTGCTCCTCTTGTACTCTCCGTTGCTGTTCTTCCAATTCCTTTTTCTGCCTATCTTCCAGTTCTTTCCTTATTTTTTTTTTTCTTCCTCTCTTTTCCTCTGTTCTTCTATTTCTCTCTGTCTCTGTTCTTCTATCTCCCTTTGTCTTCTTTGCTCTTCTTGCTCCCTTTGCCTTCTTTGCTCTTGTTCAATTTGTGCTTTTTGCTGCCTTTCTATTTGTTCTCTTCTATGCCTTTCTGCCTGCAGCTTTCTTTGACTTTCCTCCTGTTCTCTAATTGTAACGGGAGGTGAATTTATTTCTTGCTGATCAGGCTCGCTTGAGGATGAAGTTGGGGTTGTAGATAATAACTTTAGAGGCAAAGTTTGCAACCTTTGCTTTCTAAGTTTATTAAATTCAGTTAATTCCATATCTTCATATCTCATCGCAGCAAGTTGTTGGACTTGGCTTATTGAATCAGCACCCATGAACAGGTCGTCAAACTGGTCTTCTTGGTGAACAACCTTTGTCAGCTTAGCCTGTTCCAAGGCAATGAAAGCAGTCTTTTTCGGGTCATAGAGTCTGTTGGGAATAGAAACTAGAGATAGCATTTGGAGTTTTGCTGCTTCCTTTTCTGCATGCTTATAATTTAGCAGCGTATAAACTCCAATTCTTAAAGGAAACGATGGCCATCCTCTCTTCTTCTCCTCTTTGAGAGTTTGGGTAACACCTTCAGACATGATCTGATAGGAGATTTCTCGGGCTAGCAATTTGTCTGGCATGTATAAGGGGAGAACATGTGGCCTGGCCTTGCTTCCAAAAACTCTGATATAAGAAAAACATTCTTCGCCGAACCAATGGGCTACGGCTGGTAGGTCAAAAGAGGCTTCATAGGAAATCCTAGGGATAGGTCTGTCAAAAATAGAATAGTGAACGGGAACCATAAAACCATTGCAAATTTGGTACAAATGGTCTTTGTGAGAGGGTTTCCACAATTTACGATGATACAAATGAATAGGTGTTGGGTCATGGGTTGTCCATCTCCAACCAAGGACAGGAAACTCAGAATTAAAACAAAGGGCATCCATAATGTATGCAGAGTAATAAAAAGGTGGGATTTTTCTCTCAGTGACTCTGGTTTTGGCCCTAAACTCACGAATAGCTAAGACCAACTTATCAGACAGGATAGTGGCCCAATCCATAATTATACTATTAACGGCCGCTTCCATTAAGGGAACCATATCAACATGGATATTTGCAGAATCATGAAATCCCCACAATCTACACATCATAATTCCAGCATAGCAGTAAGGTGAAGCCAAAGAGGCATTGGAGTACTTACCCGACATATCCTGCTTGTGTTTTGCTGGATTTTGCCTCCAATCTCGGAGAGGTTCGGCTGGTGATTCATTCTCTCTGGCGAATTTCTCCACAAATGCTCTGTTATAGACTTGCTCGGGATTGGGCAAATGATACATTCGTCTCAAGTCGTCAGGCTTGAAGGAGCCGAAAATCCTTCCATCCTTAGAAATGAAGGTTCTATTAGTGAGAGGAATTTCTTCAATTGCCCAACGTACCACATCAGTATAAGGCAAGACTTGTCCCCTGGCTGCTATTCTGTGCAGAAAAGAGTTAGCCAAATCTTTAAGAGTTGCCTCAGACTTTCTTAATTCATCCACACTTGCCTCCGTTACTGTCGCTTCTGGTTGTTCTCCTTCTAGCAAATTGTATGTCCCTTGCCATGTAGTACCAGTAAGACCAGTGCATGTAGTATCTGAGATTAAGCCTTTCCTTGAAGGTGTAGCAGCTTGGCTTGAGGCAGGTGTCGCAGTAGAACCTGCCACCTTCTTGAACTTCTTTCCCATCATATTCAGACTTCTCTCGGTAGTCGAATTCTACACAAGTGCAAGAGAAATCGTAACAAAGAAATAACAATGACAATCCATAACGGGATAAATATATGATTTGAAGCGTGGCGAGATTATTCCTAAAAGAGGCTGCGGATCTAATGATTTGAGAAGGCATCGTAGATGCAATGATGGTGATTTTACGGCCTACAGCTTCATAAATGACCATTACTTAAGTTATTAAACCGAATGACCCCTTAAAGCGTGTAATAGATTTTTTCAAAGGTCTAATCGTAATTGCTCGTTAATTCGAAGGGGCAAAGCTTTAAATACGCATGCATTACCTTATCCCTTTACTTAACGGCATTTTGAAATCTGTGTTTTTGTCAAATCGAGTTTAAATATAACTTTAATGCTTTGAAATAATCGCCTTTTGGAACTGAGGTCATCATTAAGCGTCATCATATCGCATCGGAAGTGTGTGTGTGGCGTTATCACTTGGGAAAGTTCTTTAGCGAACGCCGATTGCGATATCACATTCGGCGCGCGAACATAACCCCTGAATGTGTATCAATTGCTTTTAGCGAATGCCGATAGCGATATCGCATCGGGGAAAGGATATAAACGTCTTATGAAAATGCGTAGGATTGTACCGATTGCCGATATGCGATATCGCATCGGGCCGGAGTGTTAAAACATTTTTCACAAGACATAGTGCCGTGCCGATAGCCGATTGCCGATATCGCGTCGCATCGGGGAAAAGGTATGTGCCCTTTTGTGTGTGCATTGGCTATTGCCGATGGCCGATAGCGATATCGCATCGGGAAAAACCAAGATGGCAACCAAACTTGCGATTACTTTTTTGGACTTAACCAAAAATTGCTTATCATTTGTTCAACAAGGGTTTTTTGCATAAATTCATTTGATTATCATACCTTATTTGAACAAGTTTATTAATGCCAATTAAAAATTTAAAAGGGACCCATTTCATATGTAAATTGTTTGTGATAAAAATGTTATGAAATGGGGGGTTGTTGTAGGGCACAACAGGTATACACGCTTTTCCTTCTGTGAAAGTGCGTGTGTACGTATACGCGGCTTGTATACAGTGAACCTGCGTGTATACGCAACTTGGTCAATGGTGAACCTGCGTATACCTCTCTTTCTTCATTCTGTGAAGACTGATCTGTAATTCTTTGTTGTTTACCTGCTATACTTTCATCTGAGTGAGTTGCCTTCTGAACTGATTCCTTGAAGCTGCCCTACATTTCATCACATCTATAAACACCAGTATTGCACTAATCGCGAAAATATCACGATAAAATCGTTTTATCATGATTTAAAAAAAAAACGATATTATCGCACGATAAAAACCCATATTTTTTTTGGGCCGATTTTATGAAAAAATCGCGATTTTTGCATAAAAATTGGATTTTTATTGAAAAAATCGTGAACTCGTCGGGTAGCGCATATTTTAAGTGAAAAACACGATTTTATTTTTCATTTGGACAACGGACTGGCGCGCAACGGGGGTTTGGAGTCTTGGAGTGAGCACTTGGTAATTTTGGAGTTGAATCCGCTATCTAGAGGAGAAAAACAAAGTGTGAGCTAAGGAGGAGACGAATTTTCTCCACAAAACCATTATGGGCACCAACGTTTTGTGTTTTCACTGTTTTGTAACTTTGTTTTGGTTTTTTTTCATTGTTTTTGGTTGGGTTTGGAATCTAGATAACCCATTGTTTTTTTCTATGTTTTTGGTTGGGTTTGGAATGGGGTTTTTGACATTTGTCCAATGTAATTTTTTTTTAGGCTTTTTGGTTGGGTTTGGAATGGGGTTTCTTAAATTGTATGTAATTTTTTTTATGTAAATTGTAATCCTTATTTTCCCATAGGTTCACCGAAACACCATTCAAGTTTTCAACTTCAAAGTTCGAAGTCAAACATGCCAATGAAATTGGACCCTCTATGGGAATTTGGTGAACCTGATGGAGGGAATGATAGAATAAACTTGTCTTGCAAGTTGTGTGGGCTCCATATGTCTGGGGTGGTGTACAGATTGAAGTATCACCTTGCACAAATCCCTGGATTTGATGTAGGGTCTTGCACTGAGGCAAATCCTAAAATCATCCGAAGAGCGATGAAATCATTGGAAAATTTAGACCACACTAGAGAGGACAAAGCAGAAATGAAGAGGCAACTAAAAAAGTCAGCTGAACAAGGAAGTGGCAGTGGTTCCATTGCAGCATCAACCAACTTGGTAGCTGCCTCATCTTTTTTTGTTCCTCGAACCACACCTGGTTCACAACCATCTATCACTTCAATGCTTAAAAAAACTGAGAAAGAACAAATTGACAAGTTGCTGGCCAAATTTCTCTTTTGGAGATATTCCTTTCAACATTGTAAGGAATAATCCATTTTTCTAGCCTGCTGTTGATGCTATTGCCACTGTTGGCCCAGGGTACAAAATCCCTTCTTATCATGACATTAGAGGCTGGATTCTTCAAAATGAAAAGCGTGACTGCACCAAAAGATTGGAAGATTTTAGGGAATCATGGGCACAAACAGGATGCACTGTGATGTTAGATGGTTGGACTAACCAAAAGGGGAGAACCCTTATAAACTTCTTGGTTAAGTGTCCCAAGGGGACTATGTTTATCAAATTTGTTGATGCATCTGCACAAATCAAAGATGCAAGAACTTTATGTGATTTGCTGGATGTGTTTATTTTGGAGGTGGGTGCAAAAAATGTTGTTCAAGTCATAACGGACAATGCTGCAAATTATGTTGCTGCTGGCAGGATGCTTATGGGACAGGCATCCTACTTTATTTTGGACACCTTGTGCTGCACATTGTATTGATTTGATGTTGGAGGACATAGGGAAAATTTCCTTTGTCAAAGATATTGTTGAGTCATCCAAAAGCATTACAAAATCTATATATAATCATACATTTGTGCTTAGCTTGATGAGAAAATTCACCAACAACAAAGAGTTGGTGCGCCCTGCCATTACACGGTTTGCCACCAGTTTCATATCTCTTCAATCCCCTTAAATTCTATGTGGGATGTGAAGAGAATGTTTCTTTCAGAAGAGTGGCGTGCTTTGACAATGAGCCGCAAACCAGAGGGAGATGCCATATGCAGACTAGTTTCATACTAGGAAGACTTCTAGACGGGAGTGCAGGAGGTGTGCGTTGTTACTGAACCTTTGGTAAAGGTTCTTTGATTAGTTGATGGTGAGAAGCCCACAATGGGCTATTTGTATGAGGCCATGGACAGGGCGAGAGAATCCATTCAGGCCTACTATGATGATAAGGGATATGAGGGGTTTCAGAGACAACTCCTCCTATGGGGAGTGATTGATGAACGATGGAACAACACATTCCATCGTCCCATTCATGCTACAGGGATCTACCTGAACCCCGCATTTTCTTACGCATGTGGGTTCGTATTTGATGCTGAGATCATGGATGGATTCTTAACCCGTGTCCAGAGGATGGTGTGATCTCTAGCAGAATGTACATAAATCTCTAAAGAAATTGAGTCATATAGGATGGTAGGTGGCACATTTGGCTTTGACATGGCTGTGACTGATAGGACGATTAAAATGCCAGATATTTTTTAGTTTGTTTCAAATTTCATTGTCTCTTCAAATTCCATTTTTTTCTTATGTTTATTTAAAATTTTATTTGTAATTTTGTTGTAGAGGCATGGTGGAGAATGTATGGTGCCAGGGTACCCCTTCTGCGAAAGCTTGCCATTCGAATCCTCAGCCAAACATGTAGCTCCTCAGGATGTGAGCGCAATTGGATTGTATTTGAAAAAATACACAACAAGAAGCGCAACAGGTTAACACTTAAAAATTTAAAATATTGCAAATTTCCAATTAATTTTTTGAATTCATTAAACAATATTTTTTTTATAATTATTATTTCATGATCTTTGTATAGGTTGGAGTCCCAACGACTTAATGACACGATCTATGTCTACTACAATCTTTGATTGTGGGTGAGGCAACTTGAGAGGACACCTGATATGGAGGCCATCTCATTGGATGGGATTGACACCACTGCTGCATGGAGGGTTGAGGCTGAGAGGCCTCTCATGGAGTTTGATGATGATTGGTTAGTGCAGGATGTAGTGGAGCGGGGGGAGGAGGAGGTGACACCACTTGCCCGGGCTACCCCTGCCACCAGTAGAGGACGTGGTCTACCTCCTATAGCTCCTACTTCTAGTTCTTCAACTTCTAGAGCACAGCAGAGTCCACTGCCAACTCCACCAACACCAACATCTACATCTAGAGGGAAAGGGAAAGCTATGGCATTTTCTCGCAAGAGGGGCAGAGGAAATCAATAGTATTAAACTTTAGTTATTTTGTTCATTTCATTGCATATGACATTATGACTCATGATATGACTCATGAGATACATTATTATATTTTTTGTTGATATTTTGAGGCTGAGTTGGGACTCAAGAGTCAGGACTTACTATTCAGGACATGATTCACTGTTATATGTGATGTAGCACTAGAAATGATATTAAACATCTTATATATTAGTTCTTTTATCATATTTATGTGTCAATGTATTTATTTTATGTTGTAGATGGTTTAGATATTAAAAAAATTGAAAAAAAATGAATATTTTTGTATGTTACGATTTTTTCTTGATTATTACCGATTTTTTCCCGATTTTTACAATTTTTTTTCCGATTTTTCCCCACGCTGAAATTATCCCAATAATGATTAATGCAACATTGGTAAACACTACTGTCATGCATTCTCTCACATCTAATATCTCTTCTGTAGATTCATCTAGTTACCATATACAGGTGAGTTGTTCTGTTGCAAGTGGGTTTCCATCAAGTACAACACATACATCATAATGCCAACAAAGGGTTATGTATGAGTCCAAGAAGAGAGCTATAATACAAAATGTGCAAAAATGCATGGTAGCGCTAGGTTGAATGAGCTCTCTGAAATGTTGGTATCAAGGGAGGTGGTTTAAGGATGACCACCAACACTAGAATGCTTAGTGCAGTTCCTAGAACACTTCCAGACCTAGCAAGAAGCTAAGGTCCTTTGCTAGAGGAAATGCTTTTGATTTTTTGAAGAGGGAAACCTTCAACCATGAAAGGGAGGTCTCACCCTGCAAAAAAGGGAGAACCTCAACCTGAAAAGGGAAGTCTCAACCTGTGATGGTTTAAGGATTACCACCAACTCTGGAATGCTTAATGCAATTCCTTGAACTCTTCCAAAACTGGCAAGAAACTGAAGTCTTCTGCTAGAGGAAGTGTCCTCAATTCTTTGAAGAGGCATCACCAACTGAAGGCATGCTCAGGGGCATCTTTGTCTCTGGTTACAACTCTGAATCTGGTATGACAGGTTGTGGCTCAGGCTCGGTTGATGTGGCTTTGAAGCTTGTAGATGACCATCACTTCCCTCCTGTTAGATACAAGGTGAGATGATGGAGAGAACTCAACTGCAAGACTGTTCAATATTCGAGAACAAGTCCTGTTGTATGAGCGAAATATCTTCTTGGCTGTTGAAGCCCATTGCCAAGAAGCGATCTATCCAAGATGAATCTTTGTTCTTGCAGGAGGTTTGTTTCTGAAGCATCTGTTTGAAGAATGACTGGTTTTATGACAATGCTTACATGGATGAAGATCAAAACAATGATCTTTCACATGGCCAACTTAGTCACAATGTTGGCATATAACATTATGTTGTTGTTTTTGTGGAAGAGGATCAGAATCAAAGAATGGAAACTTAAAGTAGCCAAAAAAATTGATTGAAACTAGACAGACACTTTCAATAATCGGTCATGTTGATACCTAGTTGCACAACCTTGATTTAGGATCACGTATCCAAACAGAATAGGTGTGTTCTCAGAAACGATAGAAAAGGCATTAGCTATAATCAACTTGCCTCCAAAAAAAGTTAACAACAATAACTATGTCAGCTTGTCCAGGTCCACCGAATTTTTTTTCGATTCGCTTGCTTCGATGGTAGTAAATTTCTACTCCAGCTTGATGGAAAATAGATGGAAATGTGGTTGGTGGTCAGTGTATGCTCTGCAACGAGATCCATGCATTCATGCTTGTTTTCTTCTGTGACATGGATATTTCTTCCACCAAGGATAAGCTCATAGTCGGTTACGTCAGTCTTCTCCTACTAAATGTGCTTTTCCTCATCTGCGTCTCTACTGAAAGTGAGATCAAGGATGTCACTTACATCATTCTCAAGCATACATTCTATCCGCTCAACGAATTCTTCTCAAGACTCACAAAGAGTAATGTCCACTAAACTCAGATTCTCAACCAGTTCCTCTGGGCAGCACCATCCCAATGAGGAGGGCATCGTGTTATCGTCTCTCTGATTTGGGAAAGTTCGATTTTGGAATTCGAACCCACAACCTGTTGTGTGAGCAAGGCGCCTTGAACCTACGACTTGGGCAAGGGAGAAAAGAAACTATAATAATACCAATATCGATCCTGAACTCTTTCAGAGAAAAGATGAGTGGGATAGGACCTTGAAGTCAATAAAATCGATATGAAATGGCGTGACTGAGTACCCGGACGCTGCCTAAATAATGCGATTGCGTCCTTTCATCGAATCCCTTAGTTTTCAAGCCCTCTCCAGAGTAGTATACACATCCATTTAATCCACTTCCTGTTCCTTCTCCTCCTCTGCAAATAGCATTGTATTGAGAGAGATTGGATCACCGCTCTGACGCCATCGGATGGAGCTCCATTTCTAATGCTAGGTGCTTGCGAGGAGAGTGCTTAACGTAGAGAATTGACAAATACAAAAGGCAGATTGCGTATAGCAGAATGGCAAGGGAAAACGCACATTACTGAACCCAGCTAGATTTACTGAACTCACATTACAGGAGCTTCTACATATGGGATTTTTGACCAGCGTACATACTAGAAATACGACTGCACCCAAACTTCAAAATGCACAGAACTTCAATGGCAGGAGTAGGTGACTTGAATAGGGAAAAAGACAAAGCTGTATGAGTTCAAACACACAATTCCAACAGACTTACTGCATCACCATCGTATTCTGAGAGGTGTAGAGAAATAATGCTACAAATGGATGAAGAGGCGGAGCACAAATATAACAGTGATTTGTAGAGAGGCAAACACTACCATCACAGATGATAATAGGATTTACAAATTACCTGGGACCGTTTCCTATTATTTTGTGAGTATTGCATGCAATAGAGTTGGAAGGGTATCACAGAGATAGAGAATCATTAAACCGTGCAACAGGCTAGCTATATTTATTTTCCTATTTCAAGACTGTAGACAACGTAGGGAAGTAGCTGACAAAGAGACAATTCTGCATAGAATAGAGAAACACCCAAAAACACTACACCATAAAACTAGCGATTCAAATTTGAGTAGGGCAGGAAGGAACCTGCTCTAATACCATGTCAGACATACATGGAAAGTGAACAGAATCTGAATGATAAATCAATGAATTGCATATCCTATTCACAATGATACATATATATAATACACAGGAATGACCCTTGGTTTCATATTCCACGTGGTCCCTTGGACTCCCTTTGGCTGTTCAGCTTCCACACGAACCCTTAGAGGATTAGGTGTCCAACAAATTGGTAGAGTTGTATTCCGTAAGCACCGCAGGAGAAGTCATCTCATTAAGGAAAGAACTCTACAAGCTAAAGACGTCAAGAGAAGAAGGAATAGCCTCACACTTTATCATGATATCTGAAATTAGGGATCAACTACAAGATCTGGGAGAAGTCATGTCTGATAGAAAAATGACTACAGTTGTACTAAATGCACTACCAGAAGAGTGGGGTAACTTTACTTCAAGTATTTATGGGAAGAAAGAAGCTACTCCATTCTAGGATCTGTGATGCCCATACTGTGAAATTTTAACCAGTAAAACCTTAACTATGAAATTTTAACTAGATAGTGACTGAAATTTAAAATTTAAATTGTAGAGGAATACCTGGAATCAGTTGAAGGTGTCTTGGACTGTGGTTGTTCCGGTTGCTGCAGTTACCAAACCACCCTTTTTACCTCCCAGCCTATCTAGGGTCTACCTGCATGGTCCCCAAATACAGAAAAATTTTCTGGCCCCTATGCCTAAAACCCCAAGAACAATCAAGCTCAATATCTGTGACTCTGTTAGAAATTTCCCATCTCTCTGTAAAACTCACCAAAATCCCCTTCTCCAAAGAAAACCCTTTTTCCCTTACCCTGGCCAAATTCCTCCTTAAATCTCTGAGGTTCCTCACCGCCCCCCCTCTGCTGCCTTCAATTAGGTATTTTCTTTTTTGGAAATTTGCAGAGGCGGTCACCGTCTTTTCTTGACATGATGAGTTCATAGTGTATGGTCACCTTTTCCTTTTGACAACAAGACTTCACGAATGTCTCAATTGATTATTTTAATTTGTTTGTATTTTATTACCTTTAATTATTATATTATAATTTCTGTTGAATACCAAATTAATATATTTATCTAATTCCCCTTTATAATATATATGATATATTTCCATATACCTATGTTATATTATACATGCCCCTTAATTTATTTTGGTTCCTTCTTGTTGACACTGTTATAGTTCTTATTTAGTTAATATAATTTATACGATTATAGTTCCCTTTTATTTGTATAATACTTTGTATTTACTTTTATTCAGGATAATATGTTAATGGTGGTTTACATAGTAAGTAACCCATCTTAACGTATACATTATATCTTGTCGAGTTTTGGTATTTGCTCAATATCTCAATAATTCATTCATTAGACTTTTCATAATTAGTTAACACGTATAATAGTGTAGTGCATGCGACGCATGCATATGTAGCTATCAGATGCATGCTAATATTCACATTCTGTTTGTAATTGTTTGAGGGTCATTACAGGATCCATGGTCACTATGCAAGATTGAAGAATCTAGACTAAAGGCCAAATCTGATGTAGGATCAGGTGAGCAAAATCAAGCTTATGCTACTATGACAAGAAGAAAGGGAAAATTTTGAAAGTCTAGTTCTCAAAAAAAGAAGAGGAACATGACTAAGATTTAATGCTATGGATGTCAAGAATATGGGCATTCAAAAGAGATTGTCTTAAGATCAAGAAGGACAATAGAAAAAGAGGAAGAGAAGAAGCCCATATCACCGAGGAAGTGGAAGAAGCTGAAAGGAAGAAGTCCAAGAAGGAGGAACTAAAAGATCTCTACTATGATTGAGATAGTCTTCCTCACCTAGTTCTTTTCTATTGCAAAGTATAACTATCATGATAAGGATTACTAGAAGTGCATGATAGGATGCATCATGGCATCATAGAAGCATTAGAAGCAAGAGCTTGTGACATCATCATAGAGAAGCATGTAAGGTGGTTGAAATTGAAGATTATGGTAATCACACTTGGAAGGATATAGCTCTTGGTAGCCTCATTAGAAGCATAAGTGGCACTTATGGAAAGGAAAAAGTCATCCAAGACAAAATCTCATCATACATCACTCGAAAGGAAACATCTGCTGGATAGGGATACTCAAGATCCTCAAGATTCTCTAGTGGAATCTTCATAGGAAGATTCACCGATCTATAGGGGAAGCAAGTGTTTTATCAAGCATTCCAACTTGTGGAATTGATGGAATGATGGTATGATATCAAAGGAGGTGAAGCAAATCAAGGGATTGAAGTTCTTTCAATCAAGGAAGCTACTGAAAGAAGTCCAAGATGACCTAAAGGAAAATGAGGTATGTATGCTTGTATTCGATATTTTAGAGTCATGTCATATGGTTGCAGGTATCATGAAGAAATGCTCTATCTCAAGAGCATGATCAAAAGAAAGGATCTCCTCCTTCGAAAGGATGCAGGAAGGCATGGGTCACACATTCACTAGATGAAATCAACATAATATGTCCTCATATGTAATATGAGGTGGTTGACAATAATTGGAGGAACTCTGATTGGAAGTTCCTAGGAATGAAATGTGTGAAGAAAGGAAGGAAGAGATCGTGGAATATGCAACCATGGAAAAGGCAATCAACATCCAAGGACTAGAATATTTGACTAGGATATCTCCATGAAAGATATGAAGACTCTGATGAAGTCTGAAAAAGAAAGAGACCCTTGATAGTATATATATTTTGGAGATGTGTCAATGCGTATGCAGGATGCTGATGCAAACTAGGAGATGTCATGATGAAAGACCATCACAAAGGTAATTTTGATTTAAGTGTTCATTTCTTATTTTTGAACAAATATCTGGATGGGCTTATGCAGGGCTGCCGAGGGAAGAGCTATGGATGTCTTCCACCACTGTTGACCATGTAATAGGAAGGAATTTCCTTCAGGAAACATGGCATGAAGAAAGCAGCATGGCATGAAGGAAGGCCAGATATGGATTGATGGATCACTTTCCGATGAAAGGAATGATGACATGACTGACTCATGAATGAAAGTGATGGATGGTCTGTGCCCTACGAAGAAGTCCCAAAACATGAAGACTCTTGAATAAAGAAAAGAAGTTCATGACATCGTAAAAAGGAGTTCTTCAAGCAGCTGGTTGTCCCATCATCTCTACCCGGGGAGTTGTTGTAGGTCCCTAATTAAGAGGGATCCTGGAAACGAGTTTCTTACTTGGTAGAGACTTGGAAGCAAAATTCCTAAGCCAAGAGGGGGCTTAGGTACATTCCTTCTGTAGGAATGAGTACATTCCTTTATTGGAATAGGTGTGTCCTCCCCAATTAAGAGGGAGAGGTAGACACACCATTTGTAATGTTCCTAAGTAGGAATACAAGTGATATAAAACATACAATTAGTTCAACAAATATAAAAACGAAATATATATTAAGCACCCATGGAAATGCTAGAAATAATGAACTGTTGAGCGATTTTATTAATCCTTTGAGGGAAAAATACAATAGGTAAAAGAATGGTGCACCTGGGCTTGTCTCAATGGACAAGCATGACCAAACCCAGGTGAGAAATGACTGAACCGATCGCTGCCTCAACTGTTGCACCAATCTACACTGCACTACCCAAAAAATTGTACTTCCTGCTAACTTTGAATGGCTGGAAACACCACTTCCTGTCCTCAGAAAATTATAATATTTGAGCTCCTGACTCCTTGGTCTAAACCCAGAAAAACTCATGAAGGAATTTAGCTAGTTTAGACTTCTGAAATTTGACCCCCAAGGAGCCCAACTTCAGCCGCAACTATAAAACTCGGCCTGTTGGATTTTGCCTATAAATCCTTCCGAAAAATGTACCAAAGTGTTGGGTTGACCCCTACTGCAAATCCCCTGACATCTCAGATGAGATTCCAGGCTGTATCACCTGCTCCTAAGCCCCATGAAACCGCTAGACTAACCCTTTGCGCTGTCCCCAAGCCCAGGAATTCGAATTGCTGGGTTGCTGGCTCCAAAACTCTCAAGAAATGCTGGCCTAGTGCTGCTCTTCCAATCCTCTATCTGTCGCGGAAAACGACTGATCAATGGTGGCTCAAACTCCTCCTGCGTATTCTTCGGATAGCCCAGAAATACGCACTCCCTGTATGTGACTGAATGGTTGTGCTGTAACACACTCCTGGATCTCCTGAAATTCTGATGGAACTACCTTCCTAGGGAAGGCACTGAAGGTCCCTCGAAGGTAAGGTTGAATCGACCGCTTGAGAGATTCGTGGCTAAATAGCCGGTTGACTCGGCTAAACAACAGAGTGAACAGTCAAGTAATTTCGATTTGTAAGGTGAATGAATGAATCCAAATGAGAGCTTCCTCCTCCTTTTATCTTCGTGGTCCTTCCTTGCCTCATGTGGGCCCCTCCCACCAGCACTTCAAATTCCTTCCAAGCCATTCAAATGGCCTAGTTCGAATTCACATGTGGGTGGCCCCCACATTCCACTAGCAACCAAATAAAGTCGAATTTCCTCCTAAATCCCTAGGTCGAAAATGATGGGTTCTTTTCCTTAGCCAAAATTGTGCAAAATTGTGTAGCAACACCCTATTACAAATGTATTTGAGAAGGGACATGACAGTCCTCCCCTCCCAAATGTTGCTTGCCCTCAAGCAACCTCAAAGCTGGGTGCTCCAAAATATGCTCACCCTCCCAGGTGGCATCCTCATCCGGCAAGTTCTTCCAATGCACCAAGAACTCCCTGATGGTCTTGCTCCTCAGTTTCCTCTCCCTCCTCTCCAAGATGGCCTCAGGTTCCAAAACCAAGTGGCCCTCATCATCCAGTGGGGGTAACTCTATTGCTGCTGTCACCTGTTGCCCCAACACCTTTTTAAGGCATGAGACATGAAATACATTGTGGATCCTGCTATCTAGAGGCAGCTCCATCTCATAGGCCACCAACCCAACTCGTCTGATCACCTGGTATGGCTCATAGAAATGGGGTTGTAGCTTCTCGGCCCCCTTCTGCTTCAGCGTGGACTGCCTGTAAGGCTGTAACTGGAGGTACACCAAGTCCCCCTCCTTGAAATGCGTCTTTGTCTTGTGCTGGTCTGCGTACACCTTTTGTTGGTTTTGGGCTGTCACCAAGTTATCCTTGAGAGCCTTGAGGATGTCTTGGCTCTCTTGGTTCTAATCTTTGGCCTTTGGGTCCCAACTATCTCCAAAAACAACATCAACCAAAGATAATGCATCATATCCATACAAAGCACGGAAATGAGTCATACCAATGGACATGTGGTTGGTGGTGTTGTAGCAGACTCGCCCAAATGCAGACATAGTTCCTCAAATACCCCTCCAGCCACTGATTAACTCTCTCGGTCTGGCTGTTTGTCCGAGGGTGGTAGCTTGTTCTAGGAGTGAGTTCGATCTCGACCAATCTGAAAAGTTCTTGCCAAAAACCTACTCACAATGTTCTTGGGGAGCCCATGCAATTGGAAGATCTCCCGAAAGAACAATTCTGCAACCTTTGCAGCTGTGTACCTTGTGGGGATAGCGAAAAAGTGGGCTTATTTGGTCAACCCGTCGACCACTACATAAATGCAGTCCTTCCCCTGCACTGTGGGGAGCCTTGTGATGAAATCCACAGATATACTTTCTCATTTCCCCTAGGGGATGGGAAGCGGTTGTAGCAATACTGTAGGGTGAATCAGCTCTCCCTTGTTCCGTTGGCATGCCTCACACTCTTGTACGTGCTTCAGCACATCCCCCTTGAGGCCCTTCCATGTGAATCTCTCCCTGACTGCCATATATGTCTTCCGGAACCCCTGGAGTTCGGATTATGGCGAATCATGTGTTGCCTGGAGCACTTTCTCTCTCAACTACGAGTTGGGTACCAGGAAAATGCGCCCCTTGTAATAGATGACCTCATCCATCACTCGGTAACGCTCATCTGCGTGGGTACCCTCCAAGACCTCGCATGCCCTCCTATCCTTGGAGTACTCCACCAATAGCTGAGCCTTCCAATCATGGCAGATGCTCATGAGTGATAGACGAGCTGGGTTCCGAGATACAGCATCGGCCACCACATTGTGCTTTCCTCGCACATACTCTATATCGAAGTCATAGGCCTGCACCTTGTTGACCTATCTCTGCTGCCTGTCATTGAGGCCTTGCTGCCCCATGAAGTGACGCAGATTGTTGTGATCAGTCTTCACCTGAAACCTATTGCCCACCAAATACTGTCGAAATTTGGCCAATGCATGCATGATGGCCAACATCTCTTTGTCGTATATGGAATATGACAACGCATGTGGTAGGAGCCTCTGACTCTCAAAGCAATGGGATGCCCATCTTGTGAGAAAATTGCTCCCACTCCCACCCCAGACACATCACACTCGACGGTGAAGGTTTGGGAAAAATCTGGAAGTGCCAAGACCGGGCAACTACTCATCACCTCCTTGAGGCGATCAAAGCCAACCTGTGCTCCATCAGTCCATGTGAAAGCCCCTCTCTTGGTCAAATCGTTCAAGGGTGTTTCCAGCTGTGAGAATCCCTTGACAAACTTCTTGTAGTAGGTGCAAATGCCCAAAAGACCCCTCAACGCAGTCACATCTCGTGGTACTGGCCAGTCCCGGATGGCCCGTATCTTCTCCTCATGGACCTTCACCCCATCAACATTGATGATATGCCCTAGGTAGAGCATCTCTGTCAAGCCAAACTCACACTTGGATAGTTTGGCATAAAACTGTTACTCTTCTAGGATGCGTAGTACCTCCTGCAAGAGCTGGAGATGCTCCTCCCATGTCTGGCTTTAAATCAGAATGTCATTGAAGAAAACCAGCACAAACCTCCTCAACTCTCTTGGGAAGACATGGTTCATGCATGACTGGAAAGTGGTTGGAGCGTTGGTCCACCCAAATGGCATGACCAGGAACTCGAAGTGCCCATAGTGGCACTGGAATGTTGTCTTAGAGATATCCTGATCCGTCACCCTGATCTGGTGGTACCCCGAACGCAGATCGATCTTAGAGAAGTACTTGGTTCCTCTAAGCTCATCCATCAACTCATCTATGTGGGGAATGGGGTACCGGTTCTTCAATGTCTTTCGGTTGAGGGCCCGGTAGTCAATGCACATGCGAAGGGTTCCATCCTTCTTCTTCACTAGTACTACTGAAGAAGCGAAGGGACTGGAACTTGGCCTAATATGGCCCAATGCTAACAACTCCTAAATGGCCTTCTCTATCTCATCCTTATAGGCCTTGGGATGCCTATAAGGGGTGGTGATCACCGCCTGCACACCCGGCTCCAACTCAATAGTGTACTTGAATCCCCTGTCTGGTGGCTGCCCTAGTGGAATGTCCCCAATCACCATTGCGTATCTGTCCAACAAGGCCTGTATGTCTGGTGGTGATGGCTGGGCCTGTCCCCCAACCTCTGAAATCCTCAACGCTACTGCCCATGCAATGTCCCCATGTCACAAATCTGCGTCCATCCTGTGGGTTGAGATTGTTTGAGGTGGATAGGACTACATGCCTCTCAGAACTACCAGTTTGCCATCCGGCCCAATGAACTCCATCTTTGGCTTCCTCTAATTTGTAGTGACTCGCCCAAGGGAGTACAACCACTGGACACCCATCACCACATTGGTGTCTCCCACATCGACCACAAAGAAATGGTCCGTCATCAAGTAGTTCCCCATAACTACTGACAAAGCAAGGACATACCGAGTACACTGTATGGTGCGGTCACTTGGTACTAGGAATAAACATCCCTCAAACTCAGTTGTGGTGAGGCCCCTCCTCTGAACTAACTGGGTATCTATGAAGTTGTGGGTAGCCCCATTGTCAACTAGGATTGACACTTGTTGCCCCTGTATGGTGCCTTTGATCCTTAATGTCAAAAATTTGGGAACCCCGCATAAGGAAGCAAGGACTCCCCCGGATGGGGCAAGGGATGCCCCTCCTTGTGGAGGTGGTGGTGGTGGCCCTCTATCTACCGGACTCTCACCATCTCCCACACCACACTCCTGCTCCACCTTGTCCTCCTGGTCACTGTCTGAAAAGACCTCAATATAGTGTGCTTTGTCGGTAGTGCATCGATGGCTTGGTGCCCAAGGCTCCCTGCATGTGAAGCACATCTTCCTCCTCCTGAGGTCCTTTCGTGTCTCATCATCTAGTTGCCCCCGCCCTTGTGTGGTCCTCTAGGGTGGAGGTCTAGTCTCATGCCCCTTTTTTGGAAAAGGGGTTCGTGTAGGAAATGGCACTCTAGTCTTGGAGATGGCCCCTTATAGATCTCTAGTGCACAAAACTGCCTCCTGCAGCGTGGAGGGTTTGCGTGACTTCACCAGTCCATGCAGGGGCTCAAGTAAGCCCTCAATGAAGGTGTATACCCTCCTAGCCTCTAATAGATCCGGAACCATCACTGATACTCACAGAAACTCTGAGATGTACTGCTTCGGGTTGCCTGTCTGGCGCAGTTGGGTCAACTCTCTGAAATGGACCTCTGGATCTCTCTGGTCAAAATGAACCCTCTTGGTGAAATCCTCATAAGAAGCCACATTGGCACGCCCTAGGGTGGCCAAGCCATGAAAGTTGAAACCACTAGTCATGGGCTTCCTCCTCCATGTGCAGTGTGTCCATCTTGATGGCTTCCTGTTCTGTCACCCAGTTGAGCTGGAAGTGGGTGTCCATCTTCTCAACCCAATCCCTAGCCGTGCACTCGGTAGTGCCATCGAAAGTAGGGAAGTACATCCTCCCTATGATCCTTTGCAGCTCATAGTTCTGGGTTCCCTGTCTCCATGACCCTTGTTCTTCTCACTTTGCTTGAGCTTGCAGAAATCTCTGAAAGAGAGTGCTTCCCTGAAGTCCGCATCCATAGATTGCCACTCTCTGAAATGATCTCCCATCTGAATGGGGTCTTCACCCTTTGCTGGTTCAATTTGTGCCACTGGTACAAAAGAGGGAAGTGTGGCATGAGTTGGCCGACTAGTCGATGGGTGTTGTGCTGCTAGTGAGGGGTGATCGAATGGCTAAGAGGCTCCAGAAGTTTCCCCAAATAGAAACCCTCTAGGAGTGGTCCTCTCTCTGTTCTGCAGCTTTATCTCCTCCAGCATATCTTTTTGGCCCTTGGCTAAGTCATTCAAGGCTCTCAGGAGGTTGTCGAAAGCCATCTCTTCCCTGCTCTTGGGTTCCACCATGTCCTCCTCTTCTACCACTGCTTTCCCTCTGTCCTCCGTGTTTGGAGTAATCTCCAACTCTCTTTCTCTGCTCCGATACCTCTGCCTTTTGTATGTGATGTTCTGCTGGTCCCCTTCTCTCATAGGAGAAAATCCCCACAGCTGAGCCAAGAACTAGGCTCTGATACCACTGTAATGTTCCTAAGTAGGAATACAAGTGATATAAAGGATACAATCTGTTCAACAAATATAAAAACAAAATATATGTTAAGAACCCATGGAAACGCTGGAAATAATGAATTGCTGAGCCATTTTATTAATCCTTTAAGGGCAAAATACATTAGATAAAAGAGTGGTGCACCTGGGCTTGTCTCAATGGACAAGCATGACCAAACCCAAGTGAGAAATGAATGAATCGATGGGTGCCTCAATTGTTGTACCAATCTACACTGCACTGCCCAAAAAACTACCCTTCCTGCTAACTTCGAATGGCTGGAAACACCACTTCCCATGCTCAGAAAATTATAAGATTGGAGCTCCTGACTCCTTGGCCTAAACCCAGAAAAACCCACGAAGAAATTTAGTTGGTTTAGACTTATGAAATTCGACCCCCAAGGAGCCCAACTTCAATTGCAACTGCAAAACTTAGCCTACTAGATTCTGTGTATAAATCCTTTCGGAAGATGTCCCAAAGTGTTGGGTTGACGCCTACTACAAATCCCCCGACTTCCCGGATGAGCTTCCAGGTTGTAGCACCTGCTCCTAAGCCCCACGAAAACGCTGGACTGGCCCTCTGCGCTGTCCCCAAGCTCAGGAATTCGAATTACTGGGTTGCTGGCTCCAAAACTCAAGAAATTTTGGCCTACTGTTGCTCTCCCAATCCTTTAACTCTCCCGGCAAATGACTGATCAATGGTGGCTCAAACTCCTCCTGCATATTCTACAGATAGCCCAGAAATACACACTCCCTATATGTGATTGAATGGTAGTGTTGTAACACACTCCTGGATCTCCTGAAATTCTGATGGAACTGCCTTCCTAGGGCGGGCATTGAAGGTCGCCCGAAGGTAAGGTTGAATCTCCCGCTTGAGAGATTCGTGGTTAAACAACTATTTGACTCGGCTAAAACAATAGAGCAAATAGTCAAGTAATTTCGATTTGCAAGGTGAATGAATGAATCCAAATGAGAGCTTCCTCCTCTTTTTATCTTCGTGGGCCTTCCTTGCTTCATGTGGGCCCCTCCATCCGACACTTCGACTCCCCTGCAAGCCATTCGAATGGCCTAGTTCAAATTCACTTGTGGGTGGCCCCCACATTCCACTAGCAACCAAATAAAGTCGAATTTCCTCCTAAATCCCTAAGTCGAAAATGTTGGGCTCTTTTCCTTAGCCAAAATTGTGCAAAATTGTGTAGCAACACCCTGTTACAAATGTATTTGAGAAGGGACTTGACGTCATTCTTGTCTTCAATTGGGAAGACAAAATGGAGGATTGGGTAAACATCTGGCATCCGATGCTCTTTGAGGATGAGTTAGGTCATCCAAGATAAGAGTAGTCATAGAGGACTGATATTCTTTGAGGACTCGGAATCCAAGATAAGAATAGTGCTGGTGGAACACACCCTGAGAACCCGGGTGGGGTATGTTCCAAGAGAGACAATGATGAGAGTGTTTATACATCATTGGTTTGGCCAACATTGAGCTCAGATCTTGTGGAGAGATAAAGCTGTTAGTCAAGGCCTTGCTATGTGATAATGCTGGTTGATATGATGCTAAACAGATGGGTTATCAATCCGACTCTTCTTATGATTATTCTTCAGATTGAGAATGTCCAACTACCTTGTATGGATTATGAATACCTCCCTAGTTAAGAGGAGGTGTTGAAAAGTGTAACTAGGTTCGGTCTTCATAATGACATGTGTAATTATGATTTTATGTAATTGATGTAAAGAAGAAAATAAAATTATTTTTATAGTACTTGAATCATGGGTTTCATGATCAAGGAATTTTATTTTAGTTAAGGTTCCCATTATGAACCTTTAGGTTTTGTCATCAAGTCATAAAAGTCAAATTGAGTCAATGTCATGTATGGAGGACCTTTCTTGGGCATGTTACATTTTTGTATGTGTCATTAAATGAATAAGAAGGCCCTCCAAGACCAAGCAACTTCTCCTTCAAGTAGGCTACAAATGAAATAATAAAGATACTCCAAATGACATGTCGGCCCAGGAAACTGTCAAGTCGGCTTATTTACATTGGAAAATCACTAAAAGCAATTATTTAACATAGAGAAACCTCCTAATTACTTTGCCCTAGATTTCTCAACAAAGTCACCGCAGGTCAAACAGAAGATAAGAACGCTAATGCAAAACTGTTCTTCCTCTTTTATCCTTCGCACGTGTGGACGAATCTCTTTGTTTCAGATTGAATTGATGTGCTGATGAGATGCCAAAGTGAGGTCAATGAAATTCTACCTATAAATGTGCTTAGAGGAAGGTTTTGACCATAGGGTCAAACCCATTCATTGAGTGGGGCTGACTTAACCAAGTGAGGTTGACTTGGTCAACATGTAAAATTCAAGTTTTCTCCTTCGCTTTGCCAATGAAAATACCGACTGAAGCTACCAATTTTTCGACAGTCATAGGGCTTTTAGGCTAATGATTAAGAGTGATAAACCTCATTTATATTGGTGGTCACTCTCTTGCTACTTCCGATCATCACTCTTGGATTTCAGCCTCTTCTTGAGAGCTCAACTTAGCCTTTGTTGAACTTGTTACTTTTGGATATGTAATTTTGGGGTGCTCTTCCAATTGAATATTGACTTATGCCTTGGAGATGTCTTTTTGGGATTGAAAGAAGGATTTTTCATAGAAGAATTGCAAGTTTGTTGCATTTTTTCCTTTGTTTTACATGTAATTAATTATTGCAAGGGTTTTTGATGCTACATGTCTAAATGTAAATTGTTCATGGAAAATCTTGGTTAATTGTTGCATGTTAAACGTTTCTTCGTTGAATTCTATAGGAGACCTCCTAGAGATCTTCCCCTATTTAATTTCTCCCCTCACAAAAATGATAGTTAGGGTTATAGAAGTGAAAACAAGAGGTTCCCCCCTTGCTCCAAGCATTTGTCCATTATCTCTTAAAGTAGCCCTAAAGACTCCATCACCCAAGTAGGATTGCACTAGTTGATCAATTTTTTTTGACAAATTTAAAATTTTTACTTTTATTTTCTAAGCCTTTTAGGACAAGTCGCTAGGGCATCTAGGCAGGGCCGAATTCTTTTACAACTTTTGTGGATGGACATTGGAGGTTGCAAAACTTGGGTTTTCCCTTGGTGATCTTTTCAACTCAAAATCTAGCCTTTTGTACCGTGAGACTTGCCCTAGGAGGGCTGACGTCATCCTTCTCTAAGTATTTTATGCCCTATAAATCCTAACCCTAGCCAAGGTTTCAACTTGAGGCTTACTTTGAGGGTTAGCTTTATTCCCTTGTTGATCATATCTTTAGTGAACTATTTCTTTGATTCATATGTGTTGAGAAATCTAAGGGCTTGAGATGTTAATGATTTCTCTATTATGATAACTGCTTGTGAAGTAATTTCAAGCTTTAAATAATTCAAAACCATGAACTTTTATATGTTAGTGATTATTAACTTCATCAACCAGCTACCATGCATAATAAACAAAAGAACAATAACACAAGATATAGGCAACAACTAGGGCAAAACCTCTCCAAACTTGAGAGGAAAACCCACGGTAATTCTTCTTATAGTTTCTTCTCTTGACAAAATTTCCAAGACCAATACAAAGACCCTTGAGACCAAGTGACTCCAAGATCAAGGCTAGAATCCCTTCTTACTGTTGTCCTCTTCACTTGCTGCAATATGGATCAGATCTGCTACTACACATGGATGATCTGGCTACCTTCTCCCTTCTCTTCCTCCTCCAAGCTTTCCCTTACTCAAGATAGTCCACTAGCCTAACCTTCTTGAGATGACTGCTCATAAACCCTAACTGTATGGTATGGCTGCACCAACGTGAAGACAATCACCAAATGATGTCTAGATCAGTTTCATTTAGACTCCTTCCATCTTCGCTTTTCAAGCCAACTAAACAATCATGAAACAACTCCTTGAATTGAGCTCGATTCACTTCAATATATGCTGAAATGTATACTGTCGAGGAGCAACGAAAATATTATAGTCACCTTCGGATTACGGAGGTACATGCAAGGGGAAGAGAGGCTCTTCTAGCCCTTCCTATACTTCGATCTTCAAGAGACTAGATATGCCTTATAGATTAAGGCTAGATCTATCATGAAACCCAACCAATACACCTTCGCAGTGATGCCCTAGCTCAGCACATGTGGTAGACTTATGCGGCTATGGAAGGGCTTATTTGCGGTCATGAATAAACTTCTACTGCGGCTGTGTTTCCTCGCTCTCTTGGATAGACTTCTTTGCTTGAAATGAGACCCAATAGGCTTCGTGATATAGGAGGTGAACCCAAGTCAAGTTGTGTGTTCAAATTGGAATGAGGGGAGGCCTATTTATAGTGTATAAGACCTTCTTATCAAGTCGACATGACTTGTTGCTTAGCCGACTTGAAGCCGACATGATCATCTATTATAAATATAATATATATGCTGAAAATATATTGTTTCTTTTGCATTCGTTTGGAGGGATCATTTAGTAGCTCTTTTGATCTTTCCTTTGAAGGAGTTTTTGCCACATGATTCTACCCTTGATCTTGGAGTCATACTTGTACATTTCAAGTGTAAACATTAATGACACAACCTATTACCTAGAGCTCATAATGAAAACTACAAAGACAAATACATTTTGATCATGAAACTCATGATTCAAGTTTACAAAAGATTTTGCTAGATACTATTTACATCATTGACTTGTGTCATTATGAAGACCGAACCTAGTTACACTTTCTTCAACACTCCCTCTTAACTAGGGAGGTATTCATACATACATGATCATTGGACAATTTTTCAAGTTCACAGAAGAATTCTTATAAGAAGATCAGATTTGCAATCCAGTTGTTATAGCACCATTTCAACCAACATTGTTTCCATATAGCAAGGCCTTGACTAACAACTCTATCTCTCATTTAGATCAGAGCACACAATGTTGGCGAGACCAGTGATTGATAGACATACATCATCATTGTCTCTCTTAGGGTCATACCTACCTTGGTGTTCTTCGAGTATGCCATACTAGGACTATTCTCATCTTGGGTTCCCAACCATCAAGAATATCGGTCCTCTTGCCCACTCTTGTCTTGGATACCCTACTACATCCTCAAAGAGTGTCAGATGCCAGATGATTACACAATCCTCCATTCTTTCTTCCAAACTGAAGACAAGAATGTCGTGTCTAACTCTCCCTCTTAACCAGGGATGAGTTCCAAGTTTCTCTTTGCTCATAAACTTTACTCATGTTCCTTTACTCATAGGAATCTTCCAGAGCTCCCTCTTAAACAGGGGCTCTATCATCAATGCTTTATAGGGTCTTCTAGTTGACTGATGATCCAACACCTTGATGTCATCAATTTATTCATATGTAGGGTTCAACCATCCATCACTTTCCTTCATCATGTCATTCCTTCTTTCCTGGAAAGCATCCTCCTTGGATCTGCATCTAGGGCTTCCTTCATAGGGCCATCTAGCTCCACCTTTCTTTCAGCGGTGATTGCTCTATATCTCGAGGTACATAGTTGTGACATCCTTCACAACTCTTCTTACCAAGGCCCTGCATACATACCCAAACTTATCCAAAAAGTCAGAAACCAAAAAATAAATCACATATTACCTTTTTGGTGATGGCCTTTTCTAGTGACATCTCCTTGTAGATATCAACATCTTGCATACATGTTGACACATCTTCGTAGATATCTGTAGTCAAGGGTCTTCAACTTTTCAGACTTCTATCCAAGTCTCCATATCTTTCTAGGAGATTTCCTTGTCAAATCTTCTCTGGATGTTGACTACTTCCATCATGGTTGCATATCTCACGATCTCTATCATCCTTACACTTTTCATTCCCAGGGGCTTCCAATCAGAGTTTCTTAATTGTAGTCAACTACCTCATACTCTATATGAGGACATATTATATTGATTTCATCTTTAAAACTTTTCAGAGGAGTTCCTTCTTCTCTTGATCATGCTTGATCCATGCTACCCACAACCATGTGACATGATATTATAATATCAAACAAAAATATACATACCTCATTTGTCTTGACTCATATCATGATTCTTGCAACAGACTTCTTGAGGGATCTTTGACCTGCAGTGTAGTTGATAAGTACCATTGACCTGGATTCTTTACAGAGGATATATGCTTGTAGAAATTCTTCAGAGATTCAAAGAACCAGGATGTTCTCATCTTAGAATTTTGTACTCGTAACGATTTCATTTCTACCTAGAATCCTTACATAAAGAGATGCAATGTACATCAATCATAATCATTAACAGTGTTTTTAGAGGATTCAACATATCCTCATTCATCAATAGTTCACCAATAGTTCATCCATGGATGTTACCAAATCCATAATCAGTTCATTCTCTAAAAGAGTTATTTAAGAAACACATAAGAATGTTCATGAATCACAACATGCTATGCTAACTAAGACCTATGAAAGAAAAACAGGGGGTGATCTTTTAATCATAATAAAAATCCTCAGGCTCCTCCTTCTTCGACTTCTTTTCATTGTCCTTTTGTGAAAATTTACCGCTGCAACAACTGATTTACTTTTCCTACTTATTTCATCATAAGTTAGTCATGAAATTACTTCAACAAACATTAAAATAAATATTGTTGTAGATATCACATCTTAATACAGAAACAAAAATATGCACACATTGACACAGTTATTTTGGACTAATGTCCCCGGAAAAACCTAATGTGGGAAAACCGATGCAGCAAGGGAGGATTTTATTATTCAACAATCTTCTTGTACAATAGGGTGCCAAATTGGCTTACCCACAGATAGACAAACTTCCGGCGCTTTCATAAACCCAATGTAGGCCCTACTGACCTCTGCTACATCCTAAAACCCTCTGTGTCAGCCTGAAACCCTCTACGTCAGCCTACTGAGGCTTTGTGCAGCCTCTTTGGGCTTCTGCGTCACTCCTGCAGCCTTTGCGTGGATGACGCAGGCCCTTTTGGCTCTGCGCAGTCTCTGCTGCCTCTGCATGGCTTCCTCTGGCTCTAAGTTTGCCTCTTCTGCGCTAATCTCTCGTCTCTTTGTTCCATACTTGCTGCCTCCTGACTGCTCTCTAGACCATTGGTTCAATTTCTCAGCAAACCTTGCTCTAGAAATTGAACTGACTGGTCTCCCTCAGTGTGTTCTCCAAGTGCCCCTTAAGCCTCCTCTTATACTTTTTCTGTTGACATCTCAACGGCTGAGATTAAGTCCCTAATCAACGGCTAAGATTAGACCTTCCTTGATCCATGTCTTTTGGACCATTCTAACACAGATTCATATTAATACACATTAATATTTTATTTTCCCTAAGTTTAGACTTAGGGACTCCATTAAAAATACTAATTATTTTAATATTTCCTGATCTGTTTAGAATCTGCCCAAACCCTTTCTGGGTATTGGAGATTTCATGTGCCCCAACCTCTCCATCAAATTTTGTGGCTAGAGCACATCCGATGCTACCCCAAATCAGCTCTCCCTCTTAGCGAGCACTGTGCTCTAGCAATACTCCTCACTGAGTATTACTCTGATCATCCGGCAGCGGTACCTGTGTTGATGCTAGGCCTCCCTGCCCAACATCCTATGCACTGCTGCATCCTGTACTGCTTCCCATGGTTCTGCCACTGCCACTGCTACATTTGTACGACATCTCCCTCTGCATTTGTGTTGTTGCTGGTCCTTTCTCCCGACATTGCATCCACATTGCACCTTCCTCTGCATCTGTGCTGCTATTGGTCCTTTCTCCCAACACTGCATCTACACTGCAACTCCCTCTTCATTCGTGCTACTAACACACTACTTCTGAAAGGGGTTCTTTACCATGCCCATCTTTTCTCAGAAGTAGTCAAATTTTGACTTTCCAAGGGCCTTGGTGAGGATATCTACCACTTGTTCCCCTGTAGGAATGTAGCTCAATTGTACAACTCCACGTTGGACACAATCTCTGACAAAGTGACACCAGATATCAATATGCTTTGACCAATCATGAAATACTGGGTTCTCGGAGAGTTTGATGCAACTCTGATTATCACACATGATCCTGGTCGCCTCCATATTTATTTTGAATAGGTTTACTAGCAGTTTTCTAAGCCATATGGCCTCACACAAAGCTGTGCTTGCTGCCATATATTTTGCCTTAGACGAGCTCAGAGCCACGGACTTCTGTTTCCTACTGCACCAAGAGGTTATTCCTGATCCAATGTTGAAATAGTACCCAGAGGTACTTTCTTGATCCACTGAACTTCTTGCCAATCTGCATCAGTAAATCCACTCAACCTGATATCCTTCCCCTTATTGTACAAGAGCCCATAATCAACTATTCCTGTAAATACCTGAGAACGTGCTTGGTTGTTGCCCAGTGAGCCCTCTTTGGTTCTACCATGAACTGACTAAGAGTGTTGACAGCGTAGCAAATATCTGGCCTGGTATTGACTAGATACATCAGGGACCCTATGAGATGTCGGTATAGGGTGGGATCAACATCCTTGTCTTCTGATGCATCAATCTTCTTCCAGTTGGTGATAATTCGCGTAGCCATAGGTCTACAGTGTCCCATCCCGAACCTTTTCAGAATTTCTGTAGCATACCTTCTTTGTCCAAAGAAGATTTCTCCTTTCTGTTGCCAAACTTCCAACCCTAAAAAATAGTGCATTCGTCCCAGATCCTTCATATCGAACTCTGTGGCTAGATTCTTCTTGCAGTCTTCAATGAGTTTGGATGATCCTGTCAGGAAGAGATCATTCGCATATAATACTAAGATAAGTGGCTCGCTCTCTATGACCAAATAGTAGAGATTCGGATCTGTGTCACTCTTGACAAACCCCATCTTCTGCAAGTAGCCATCTATTCGACCATACCACGCTCTTGGTGCCTACTTCAGTCCATACAAGGCTTTCTTCAGTCTGCATACATGAGACTTCTTCTCATGAGTTTCAAAGCCCTTTGGTTGTTCAATGTATACTTCTTCTATTACCTCGTTCAGAAATGCCGTCTTGACATCCATTTGATGGATCTCCCATCCCATCTGGGCTACAAGAGATATCATGGTCCTAATAGATGTATACCTGGCTATCGGGGCGAAGGTTTCCTCATAGTCAATCCCTTCCTTTTGAGCATACCCCTTAGCCACAAACCTGGCCTTGTATTTTTCAACACTGTCGTCCGCAGCATATTTGATCTTGTAGATCCATCTTGAACCTACCACAGATCTGTCTTGAGGCCTTGACACCACCTCCTAGACATCGTTTACCATTATGGAGTTATACTCCTCCACCATCACATCTAGCTAGACCTGATGCTGAGCTGCCTCCTTGAAGTTGGCAGGCTCTCCATTCTGAGCTACTAACACCTGATACCTGTCTGGCTATTTTCGCTCCCTTTTACTGTTCCTTGGCTCTTTGATGATGTTCTCTGCATCACGCAGAATCTGACGAAGTTCCTTGCTGATTCTTCCTTTGCCAATAGGTGCTTCTGTTTGCTCCTCTTCCTCATCTTGAGAATCTTCCTTATCTGAGGAAGGATTCTTCACTTCCATTGGTTGAAGAGGCATGACCAATGGATCCTCTTTCGACTGCTCCTTAGAAGGCATTTCACGAGATCTTCTGAAAGCTCTGTCCTCGATGAACTTTACATCTCGTCGTACTACTACCTTCTTCCTCCCTGGAAGATAGATCCTGTATGCCTTAACGTTCTCACTATATCTTGCCAGATACCCCTTTTCTATAGTATGATCCATCTTCTTCCTCTTTTCTTCAGGCATGCAACAATATGCCAAACTCCCAAATATCCTGAAATGTCTGACTTCAGGTGTCTTCCCAGTGAAGACTTTCTCTGGAGTAATCTTACCCAATGCCCGATGAGGAGTCTCGTTCTGAATGTAGACAGCTGTGTTGCATGCTTCTACCCACAGGGATTTTGGCATATCCTGATCATACAACATGGCCCTAGCCGCTTCTACAAGTCTTGTTTTTCCTTTCTGCCACCCTATTTTGCTCTGGATTGTAGGGAACTACCCACTCTCTTCTAATGCCCTCCTTAGCGCAAAAATCAGTGAAGTCCTTATTGACATATTCTATACCATTATCTGAGCGCAAGACTTTTATTTTCTTACCTGTCAGATTCTCCACTAGAGCCTTGAACTCCTTGAATCGACATAAAACCTCATCCTTGTTTTTCAAAAAATAGATCCAAGTTTTCCTCGAGTGGTGATCAATGAAAGTAAGGAAATACTCGGCACCTCTAAGAGCTTTGACGGACATAGGTCTGCAGATATCTGAGTGTATCAATCATAGTACACTCTTGGCCCTATGGTTGCTTCTAGGAAATGCCGTCTTGGCATACTTTCCTAGCGCGCATCCCCTACATACATCATCTCATTCCGTACTCTGATCCGAAACTTTTGTTACAGTGCTCTTGAGAATTCTCAGAGCTCCATGGTGCAAGTGACCCATCCTTCTATGCCATAGTTCGTTCAAGTCTTTGTCCTCATGATTGCCTATTAGTGCCATTGGAGATTCTAGTTGTAATATGTACAACCGATTACTTTTGATCTCGATCTGCACTTTCTTTTTCCAGCTCGGGTGTTTGACGTACACCTTTTCCTTGATGAAGTAGACGTCATAGCCCTTGCCTTGTAGTTGTGACACGGAAAGTAAGTTCATCCCCAATCCTGGCACATGCATCACATTTGTGGCACGGAATGCTCTCCCGATTCTGTCTGAAAAACTATGGTACCCTTTCTTACTGGAGTACACTTTGCCTTGTTCGCCGTGGTGATCTGAAAGTTCATCTTCTCTTCTCGATATTCTGAGAAACACTCCCTGATTCCCGTCATATGCCACGAGGCTCCACTGTCTATATACCATACTTCTGATGATGTAACACTAGTCATGCACGCCACTTCTTCTTCCAACTTGGAAGCCAACATAGAGAAATCGGAATCTCTCTCTCTTGTGCAATCTTCTGAAAATCTGTGTGAGTCCCCTGAGGTGGATGCCTCTGCATCGTGGTCTCGACCCATAACTGATATTTCGTTTCTGTCTCTGATTACTTGCTCTGATACCATGTGAAAATTCTACCACTGCAGCAATTGATTTACTTTTCCTACTTATTTCATCATAAGTTATTCATGAAATTACTTCAACAAACATTAAAATAAATACTGCTGCAGATATCACATCGTAATACGGAAACAAAAATATGCACACATTGACACAGTTATTTTGGACTAATGTCCTCGGAAAAACCCAATGTGGGAAAACCGATGCAACAAGGGAGGATTTTATTATTCAGCAATTTTCTTGTACAATAGGGTGCCAAACTAGCTTACCCACAGATAGACAAACTTCTAGCACTTTCATAAATCCAGCGTAGGCCCTACTGACCTCTGCTACAGCCTGAAACCCTGTACGTCAGCCTACTGAGGCTCTACACAGCATCTCTGGGCTTCTGCGTCACTCTTGCAGCCTCTGCGTGGATGATGCAGGCCCTTCTGGCTCTGCGCAGTCTCTGCATGGCTTCCTCTCGATGTGCATTTGCCTCTTCTGCGCTGATCTTCCGTCTCTCTGTTTTGTACTTGTTGCCTCCTGACTGCTCTCCAGACCACTGGTTCAATTTCTCAGCAAACTTCGCTCCAAAAATTGAACTGACTAGTCTCCCTTAGTGTGTTCTCCAAGTGCCCCTCAAGCCTCCTCTTATACTTTTTTTGTTGACATCTCAACGGCCGAGATTAAGTCCCTAATCAACGGCTAAGATTAGATCTGGCTTGATCCATGTCTTTTGGACCATTCTAACACAGATTCATATTAATACACATTAATCTTTTATTTTCCCTAAGTTTGGACTTAGGGACTCCATTAAAAATATTAATTATTCTAATATCCTCCTGATCTGTTTAGAATCTGTCCAAACCCTTTTTGGGTATTGGAGATCTCATGTGCCCTAACCTCTCCACCAAATTTCGTGGCTAGAGCACATCCGTTGCTACCCCAAATCAACACTTTTGTTTCCTGAGTGACATGAGCTGCTTCATATTTCCTCTTGGCATTCTTCTTTCGCTTGGGGCAATCTCTTCGGTAGTGTCCATATTCGTGGCATTCAAAGCAATGAATCTTTGACATGTATTTCTTGGGATGTCACTGGTGACTAGATCTCTCAAACTTTCTGAACTTCCCCTTTCTTTTAAACTTGGCAGCAAATGCTTGCTCTTTGGATCCAACAACAATATCTTCCTTGGCCTTTAATCGGGCTTCTTCCACTTTGCATATTGCCCATAGATCATTGAGTGAGGATGCCTCCTTCTTGGCCCATATGCTTGTTGTAAAGTTTCCCCACTCCTCGGGTAATGCATTCAGCACTATCATAGTCATCTCTTGATCAAACATGATTTCTCCTCGCTCCTGCAACTGATCTCTTATTTCAGAGACCCTCATGAAATATGAAGTTATACCTTCTTCTTTGCTGATCTTCATTTTGTATAATTCATTCCTCAGAGAGACTCCTACTGCAGTGCTGACGGAGAATAAATCTATCAGTTTGTCATAGATTTCTTTGGCTGTTTCAATCTTGGCGACATAAGGAATCAGAGAGTCCTTGATAGATTCTATGAGAATCTTTTGAGCTCTCACTTCATTCTTGTTATGCTTAGCTAGTTCTTGACTATCAGAAGGAGCAGCAATTTTCTTTTGTACATAATCAATAACTTCTTGTTCTTTCAAAGTGATATCAGTCCTCTTCTTCCAAGCATGGAAGTTGGCAACTCAAACTTATTGCTTTCCTTGCAAGAAGACATCCTTTTCAAGATTAGATTTTCTCAAATCAATAAGATACTTACTTGATGTAATGATCCTTGAAGCTTGACTTTAGATGGCTGCCTTGAAGGAGCTTGAGGAAGCTTGATTACACTTGACTGCTAGGGAACCTGAGATCTGCTTGCCTTATCCTTGAGGATCTGCTGTTTAACTGAAGTAAGAGGATTATAGATCCCTCACTTTGATAGATCTTGGAGTTTCAGAATGTGGATCTGAATTCTGAATCTTGCTTTGCCTTCAACTTCAGCTGCCTTGCCTCTTCCTGAATGTTCTATATCAGCCCTTTCTTGATTTGCTACCAATCCTCTGATACCATGTTGAGAAATCTGAGGGCTTGAGATGTTAATGATTTCTCTATTATGATAACTGTTTGTGAAGTAATTTCAAGCTTTAAATAATTCAAACTTCAAAACCATGAAATTTTATATGTTAGTGATTATTAACTTCATCAACCAGCTACCATGCATAATAAACAAAAGAACAATAACACAAGATATAGGCAGCAGCCAGGGCAAAACCTCTCCAAACCTGAGAGGAAAACCCACGGTAATTCTTCTTATAGTTTCTTCTCTTGACAAAATTTCCAAGACCAATACACAGACCCTTGAGACAAATTGACTCCAAGATCAAGGCTAGACTACCTTCTTACTGCTGTCCTCTTCGCTTGCTGCAATATGGATCAGATCTGCTACTACACATGGATGATCTGGCTACCTTTTCCCTTCTCTTCCTCCTCCAAGCTTTCCCTTACTCAAGATAGTCCACTAGCCTAGTGGATCTTCTTAACGCTGCCCTTAAACAAGATGATCTGCCTTCTTGAGATGACTGCTCAGAAACCCTAACTGTATGGTATGGCTACACCAACGTGAAGACAGTCACCAAAAGATGTCTAGATCAGCTTCATTGGGACTCCTTCCACCTTCGCTTTTCATGCCAACTAAATAATCATGAAACAGCTCCTTGAATTGAGCTCGATTCACTTCAATATATGCTGAAATGTATACTGTCCAGGAGCAGTGAAAATATTGCAGCCACCTTCGGATTGCGGAGGCACGTGCGAGGGGAAGAGAGGCTCTTCTAGCCCTTCCTATACTTCGATCTTCAAGAGACTAGATCTGCCTTATAGATTAAGGCTAGATCTATCATGAAACCCAACCAATACACCTTCACAATGATGCCCTAGCTCAGCATGTGTGGCAGACTTCTGCGGCTATGGAAGGGCTTCTCTGCGGTCATGAACAGACTTCTACTGCGGCTGTGTTTCCTCGCTCTCTTGGACAGACTTCTTCGCTTGGAATGAGACCCAATAGACTTCGTGATATAGGAGATGAACCCAAGTCAAGTTGTGTGTCCGAATTGGAATGAGGGGAGGCCTATTTATAGTGTATAAGGCCTTCTTATCAAGCCGACATGATCTGTTCCTTAGCCGACTTGAAGCCGACATGATCATCTATTATAAATATAATATATATGCCGAAAATATATTATTTCTTTTGCATTCGTTTGGAGGGATCATTTAGTAGCTCTTTTGATCTTGCCTTTGAAGGAGTTTTTGCCACATGATTCTACCCTTGATCTTGGAGTCATACTTGTACATTTCAAGTGTAAACATTAATGACACAACCTATTATCTAGAGCTCATAATGAGAGCTACAAAGACAAATACATTTTGATCATGAAACCCATGATTCAAGTTTACACAATATTTTGCTAGATACTATTTACACCATTGACTTTTGTCATTATGAAGACTAAACCTAGTTACACTTTTCTTCAACAATATGTACCTAGAAACTTCCTTTGTTACTACATATCACTAAAACCCTAGGCCATATGTGCCCTCTCTAGACTTGGTGTATGATACACTATTCTTGAATAAGAAGAATTGAGTCTTTAAGGAGTTTGTTTACGTATCCTATATCTTCATCACCTTGAAGCTTATAACATGGAATATTCTTTTAGGTGATCACTAAGAAGCATCCCTTGTGGTGAAGTTCCACTAAAGAGCAGGGGGAAGATCGCTGAGGTGATAGTGGCAATCTACCTCATTGTTGCAACAAGGTTTCACCTTTGCCTTGTGAGGCCTCTCACAAGGCCTACTAGATTTTTAGGCAACAAGGCTACTATCCATTTGGAGGTTAAAAAGCATGTTCTAAGAGTAAAATAACATGTTTTTCCTCTACTAGACCAGATGAAACATTAATTATTAATCAATTTCCCTAAAAGACACCTCTTGCAACCCAGTATGAAGGAGTTGTGTAATTCCTTGTGTGCCCAACAATGAGTTGACATGTGGCATTTATAATTTTATTAATTTTTTTGCAATGTTAGCCATAAATAAAATATTTCAATGCCCACCTCAAGTAATATATATATATATATATATATATATATATATATATATATATATATATATAGTGTTGAAAATATCGATATCGGCAAAATATAGGCGAGGGTCTAGAAAATATCTTATTGGCAATATTGGCGAAAATATCAGCAAGCATAAAAAGTGCATAATATATTCATTTTTTTTCAGATTTCTAAACATATAAAGCAATAACAACATGAACTAAACACATTGGCACATAAATATGAAGAAGGCACTGATATATATGATGTCAAATAGAAATGATACATCAAACTTCAAAGGCGATACCAAATCCTGCTGATCCCTGATAATTGTCCAATCAAGGACTCAAACAAAATAACATCACATATATAAAACTTTAAAAGTATTTCATCATCATGAGTTATAAACTTATATGTAGCAAAAGTTGCAAAACAAATAAAACTAGCAGCTATCTATCTGAGACCATTGGCCTCTCCCTAGCAACTTTCTTTTTGTCTTGTTCAGCAATTGCTTCACGAGCTTTTTGTATAACCTATGCACTAGAAACCATACAAGGCATTACATCTGCATCATATGCAGAGAGTCTAGCCAGATGGTATTTCAATCGTGTAACCCCTCCTAACATCTTGGTCCCACACAAGTTGCATGATATATATCCCTGATTTGCCCCACCAACAGCCTACCCATACTCCCAAAATGGGTCCAAGGCTTTTGGCATATTTGACATTTATAGTGAACTAATTCAAACCTAGGGCACAAAAAAACAAAAAATTGGCATTAAACCCCCCAACACAAAATGAAAAAATAATAAGTAATAACCACCTCATTCAAAAAAAATTACTACATTATTTGCATTTTGCAATGTGAATGAAAAATGGCAATAAGAGGGTGCATAAAAAAGTTGAAAAAAAAAATGAAGCTTGCTGTCCAAATATGGAGAAAACCCTTGCATTGGTTCATGGGCATGAAAATCATAGCAAATGGAAAAAAACAAAGAAACAAAATGTTGGTAGGGAAAGAGGCAAGCAAGCATAACCCTAAATCTATGGAAAAATCATTAACATAGGGGTTTTTAAGAACATACCTGTTAATGGAAGAAATGAAGTTTTTCTCACTATTCTTCAATCTTTGATCCACAAAAAAATCTTAGTTGGTGGTGATAATCGTTGTTAGATCCTCAAACCCTCCTTGACAACCACCACAAAACTCTTCCCCTTCCTTCTCCAACACTCAGAAACAGAAATGAGGAAAAAAAACCAATTTTTCCTTTTTTCTAGCCGCGGAAAAACATGCCCGGCGATATTTTGCCAAAATATCGCCGATATTTCGGAAATATCGCAATATTTTCTAGGCGATATTTCGGCTCGCTGAAAATATCGCGATATTTACGAAAATAGGCGATATTTCGGCTCGCTGAAAATATCGCGATATTTACGAAAATAGCCGATATTTCAGCGATATTTTCAACACTTGATATATATACAACACTTGATATCTATATATATATATATATATATATATATAGATGTATATATATATATATATGATGTATATATATAAAATTAAATATTTTCTTATATGATGATAGGTGCTTTCTACTTCCCAATATGAGGGAAGTGTAATTCCTTTAATGTTAACATGGAGTTGACATGTGGATTTAAAAAGGTTTTAATAGCAAAAACATATTTCAATGTGGACCATAAATAAAATATTTCAATATCAACTTTACACACATAATACATGGATAAAGCAATTGAAAGAGAAAAAATGGTTTATATTTAAAACATTTCAATGGCATATTATTCAGTTGAGGACCTGTAGTTCCTTTTGTGCTTAACATAGAGTTGATATATAACACACACACACACACACACACACATAAAGAACTAGTGTAGATCCATCTTAACTCTAGTTGTAGTATACATCAAAAGGGATCAAGCCTCTCAAAGTGAAAACATTTTAAATAAAAAAAATAAGGAAAGATTTGCAACCTTAAGGAATTTGATCTCTCTCAGTGCATGATAGGTCCGGAGTTAAGACGCATCTACACAGGTTTTAGTCATCAACTTAGCTAAAAAGGAAAATGTGATTAATTACTTAAAATCTTTGTGATATAACATTAATGTTAGCTGTTTCATTGCATGTTTATATTCCATAAGGCTTTGGGATTTCTTTAGACATTCTCTGGAATGGGATCACTAGAAATAAAATAAAAATCTTGTGCATTTTCTATAAATTAATATCAATCCAAAGTTATTGAATTAATCGCAATAACTTTTGACACAAATAATTTACAAGGGGGTGTTGAAAAAATGTGTCACTAGGTTCAGTCTTCATAAGTATGAAATGTATTCTTATAAATTATAAAATGAAAAGAAATTATTATTGGAGCATGGGTTTCATGCTTAAGTTCTTTTATTTATAGGTCAAGCATCCAATAAGTGTTTCTAGGGTTTGTCCTAGGTCTAAGAGCCATTGTCATATATTGAAGATCCCATTGGGCACATTGTATCTTGTAAAGAAAAAATATTTTTGTCTTTAAAGTGTTGAAATGCCCTCCAAGATCAAGTCGGCCTCAGTGAAGAGCCACGTCTACCCCTCGAAGAGGCCTATATAAAGAGAGGAACTCGTCCTCCAAAAGACACTCACTCATCACTCATTCTATGTGAAGAAGAGGACGAAGAAGAGGTCGAAGGAGAGGACGAAGAAGAGGACGAAGGAAGTCGAAGTGTTTGGGCTAGTTCTCTCTCCCATGTGCAAGACGAAGCTAGGGTTATGTTAGGTCCCTATAATACTAATGATGCCCCCATTACTATTGTAGTTGTATCCCTTATTAATATTGTTGTGCCCCTATTGTCCCCATATTGTTATTACAATGCCCCATAGAATCCCTCTATTGTTATTTTTGTGCCTTTATATTATTATTGTTAGGTCAGCTTGGTTATATTGTGAACCCTTAGACTCCTATATATAGAAAGGAGGTTTTGTCATTTGAATCATCCAATAATTGTTCATTTGTGTAATGTAAAGGAGGTTTCCCCCTCGAAGAGGCTGAATTCTAAGGTGTTTATCTCTCTTTTCTATCTTTTTGTGAGCTGGTTTCATAACAGGTTGCTGCACAAGGGTCATATCTGGTTCGATCTTGGTAGGAGAGAAAAGAAGTCAAGCGAAGGGAAGAGGGAGGCTACTAGATGAAGATCAAAGTCTTCTAGTGCGGCAGCGACAGTTGCAACAATTGCCAGGGAGACAAAATTTCGGATCTGCAATAGGAGGTCAAAGTTCTTGCAACAGGAGGCCGAGTTAGTGGTTGATCTTGATCTTGGAGGGTATTTGTCGGAGTCACTAGGTCTTGGTATTCGTCAATTGAAGGATCTATAAGAAGAGAAGGGATTTAAGGGTTTTCCCCTCAAGAGGTGGGGTTTTGGCCCCGTCTTGCAGCCTATATATTGTGTCACTGTTCTTATTGTTTTGGTAGCTGTTTGATGTATCTCACACTATAATAATAAGGAACAAAGCTAATAAGAAAAAAGGTAACACAAGCAGCTATCAAGTTAAAGAGAATTAACATATTCATTGCCCTATTGAATTTTCAACAGGAGGTGCCTCTTGTATACATTTACGATGATTTGGGTTTATTTATTGAGGGAATCTTATTATATTTGGTATTTCACAAGTTTAAAGCATGCAACTCAGTTAACGAAAATTTTGATGGGCACAACGTCATCAGATCACGTTATTTCATTATGACAATCTTTGTTTGCAATCCACCTGAACTTGAGAATTAATATGTTCCAGACCAGTATATGAGAGATCACATAATTTTGTATAATTTACACCTGCATGCAGATATGACGAGGGGCAAGCAGTGAAGTACAAGAACAAGACTTCCTTCCGAGATATAAAATGTTGTGGAGAGAAAGATGTAGTGGATTGTTTTGATAAATATTTCACGAGTCTTCCAGCTAAACCTCTTGAGAGTGAACCACGCCGACTTTTCCTTGCTCCAATTAAAAGGCCAACATCAACTGTGAGTTTACCTATACCCTAGTTTATTTTCCTTGTCCTTGAACAAACACTAAATTATAAAGTTTCATAATCGTGATTTTACTTTACAGGTATGGTACCGCCATCAGAATATTGGTGTCAGAACATTGCTGAAATGGTACAAGCAAATGTGTTGTCCTGATTGTCATCCTGTCTTGGACACTTCAAACTGTTCTACTGACCAGCAGCCGGAGCCACTGTTAAGGTTAGCTTCAATTGCCTTTTGTTCTTCTTGACACAATAAGGAACATAATGAGTTGGCGATGCAGTTGTATTTTCACTTGTTAGATTTATGGTAACTGACTCATATAGCTTGCATGTTTTTGTTATCTTTTTTGGATCAGAACATCTTGTTCAACTGCTGGTGATGGTGACGGACCACGATCTAGGACAAACTTGAACATGTCATCTTTAAATGCTTCTGCAGTAGGTCCAATTAGCATGGCTGAAAATCATTCACCGCATTTTGACAATAGTGTAGAAATCTCAAGTGACTCAGATGCAGACAGTGTTAACTCCAAAGACGATAATGAAATTGAGATGAGTGTTTTGACTTCTCATGCAGAGAGCAATTCTAAAGACCTGAGGAATCATGCTTCATCAGATATAGATGAAATAAGTTTGTAATGTGATACGTGATGTTTGTTGAGTGCTATTTGAATGAATTATCTGTTCTCTCCCCCTCCTCCTTGCAGGGTGCAATTTTTTGGCTGGACGGGCATATATATGCATATGGTCGCAGTCACTTACTGAGATTTGAACTATTTATCTTGTCAATTTCAGAAGACATCCAATTGCCTCAATATAGAATTTTGTTTACATCTTTCATGATCTTTGGCTGGATAGTGTGTTGTGACAAGGCCATATCTGTCCATATAATCTTTGCCATCGATGTGAAGTGTTGTATCTTTTACATAGGTCAGCTTGGGACAGAATAGCTTGGTTTCAAATTCAAAGGGGGCTATACAAATTTATCAACTGAGCAAGTTTCTATACAGGATATGCATTTTGTCCATTATATTTTTGTGTTATTATGTATGCTCTGTTTTAGTGTCTTTGCTCCTCAGAATAGCATGTATTTTATTTTTTCTTTCTAGTTGTTAATCTTGACTGGATTTCTAATTTTTGGGTGGCCTTTATAATGGATGGTGGGCCTAACTTCTCCATCAATATTGACATCAACATGCTTACGAGTATTAAAGGAAGGGCTTTTGAACTTTGAAGATGAACAAACTCTCTACCCGAGAATGAAAAATTTCTCAACAGCAAATAAAAAATGACAGCTGCTTTTTCTTACTGATAAATGACATTCCAGATAATCTCTAATCAGGACTTCTATACTTCCATCCAACATGCATCCTCGTAATCAGGGGTTTGTTGATTTTGATAGTATCTTGGTATAAATTAGCAATATGTATATAGCAAATAATTACAGTTGCAGTCTGTAATTTTAAAATTTTATTCTCAATTCTGCATGTTTTATAAACTCGCATGGTAGAAAACATGTATTCCATGCGCTAGTTCTCAGGTCAAAAGCAACATTTGAAATTTAGAAATGTCTTCACACTCACCAGAAGATTTTTTAGCTGATTGTGTGCTCTCAGCAAGAGAGAGAAATGTGATTTTGGGTCCTTTAAACATTCTGTGTACTGTGTCACCTGGACAGGTTTCTGAATAGTATAGGTTTGCAAAACACAAAAATGGCACGTACATGTGCATAGATATTTGTACAAAATGATGTAACCCCGCCCTCCTAGTTAGAATTTCCCATTACCATGACATTTAACAAGCTCTGGTAATGCAAACTTGTAAATGACAGATGTTCAATCATATAAAAGAAATAAGCATATGCATTAAGACCACTTTTCCACCAGCTAGGTTCTGTAATATGTCTAAATTACTATCAATTATACTAATAATTATGATTAGTTGTGTCCATTAACATAGTTGTGTCTCTTAGATACTATGTATATGACAATGTTCTGCAAGAAGAGAGAACCCGTTTATGCTATGGGTACTAACTTCACCCTTGATCTCATCTCCAATTGCTGCAAGCTGATCAGAGTTCATTAATCTTCATCAAGTAGGCAGCTACAGTATCTGTCTTGCTCATGCACATGGCTTTGAGCATATACTGCAACATCATCTTCCGGTTGATGTTCTCACTTTGATATAGAGTCACTAGAGTATCAAACATGTCCTTTCCCATGGTCTTCCTGGCAGTGTGAGGGATCAAATGATCCTTCATAGAGCCAAGGATGACTTGTTTGGGCTTCGCCATCTTCTTCCTATGTTATACCAATAACACAGGATTGGTAGGTGCTACAACTAACTTCTCAACAAAGTCTCACAAATCATGCTCCTCCAACAGCATCTATACCCAAGACTTGCACGGGACAAAGTTAGAGGGACTTTACCCTCTCTCTTTGTATCTGAGACTCAATGTAGTCATCCTGTTGCACTGGAATACCATATCAACAACCAAAAAGCAACCTATCACAGGCCCACTCTGCTTTTCTCAAGCACAAACCATGGGCATCTCATCTTGAAACCTCTTGACAGCTCCCTCTTACAGGTAGCAGCCCTCCTATCCATTTAAGTTTTCCTGGAAGGTTTCAGCAACTATGCTTTGATACACATGTTAAAAATCAGATCATTGTGAGCACATTGTAGTAGCTAAAATTTAAACTAAAACTGTAGATCACTAATGCTGAGAATGCCAATCAAAACGCTACATTGTACAGACACATGCTGTTGTAAATAAAACGATAAACTAGATTGTCTGAACACTCAAAAGAAGATCTGACTTTCTATCAACACTGAAAACAGGATGAAAAACTACAGCCTCAAACTCACTCTCAATGCTCAAAGAGGTGCACCCTGCATCTGTTTTATAGATTAGGAAAGGAGAGATATGCTAAATCTGTGCACATGCATAACAGAGCCTTCACTGTGTTGAAATATGTAACTAGGTTCGGTTTTCATAATGACATGTAATCACGATTTTATGTATTTAATGAAAAGAGAAAAATAAATTTATTATCGCTATTCTTGAAGCATGGGTTTCATGCTCAAGGGAAATTTATTTTTAAATCAAGCACCCATGGAGTGCTTCTAGGTTTGTCATAAAGTCAATTGAGTCATTGCCATGTATTGAAGACCCATTTGGGCATGTTACATATGTTGAAGAATGTAATTAGGGCTGGTCTTCATAATTGTATTTGAGTCATAATGAAATGTATTTATCAAAAGGAAGAAAAATAAATTATTATTATTATGACTTATTAAAGCATGGGTTTCATGCTTGGGTCATTATGTTTTAGGTCAAAGTCCCCATTGAGGACTTCTAGGATTTATATTGAGTCATTAGAGTCATTGTCCATTAAAAGAGACCCTTCTTGGGCTTTTGAATCATGTAAAAATAATCATTATTGAGTCAAATAAGTCATTTGTCACTTCCACACCAAGTCGGCCTCAAACATAGTAATTCGACCTCACCAGAACCCTATATATTGACGCAGTTCAAAGTCATATGGAGAATTTCATTCGCAAGTTTGATATATAAGAAGAGGCAAAAAAAAGCGCGAAATTCCAAGAGGAGAAGTGTTGGAAGGATCGAGATCGAAGTTTTTGGGTCATCTCTCTACGACTCGTGTGGATTTATTGAGATATTTGTTGTAAGGACAAAGATATTGTTGGGTTGAAGTTGTTGTTGGGTTAGCTGGCAGGTCGAAGTTGTCGCTGGGCTAACTGTTGGGTCGAAGTTGTTGCTAGGCTAGCTGCTGGGTCGAAATTGTTGCTGGGCTAATTGTTGGGTTGAAGTTATTGCTGGATCGAAGTTCTGTTGTTGCTACAAGTTCTTGCTGCTAGGTCGAAGTTATTGTTAAAAGAGTTATCATCTACAGAAGGAAGAAAATGTTGATTTGGTGTGGAGGAAGTCTATGTCTAGGTCAAGAGTTTTGGATTATCTTGTGAAGTTATTAAGGAAGAGTTGTTCACTGGGTTTTTCCCTAGATTGGAGCTTTTCCTTGGTTGTTCGCTTACATCTGGTGTCTGTGATCTTTGTGTTATTGTTTTGGCAATTGCTCGATGAACTAAAGATAAAATAGGAAAATAAGAAAACATAAAAATATCACAAGTAATTATCAATATAAAGAAAATCTTCCTGCCTCTGATTTTCTAACATGGAATCAGAGATAAGGTGAAGGAAGAAAGACAGTTCAAAGATCTATAGAAAGGAGAATAAGGAGTTTTAAGAAGCTTTGAATAAGGGTCATCAAAAGGATCATAGAAGAAGTCAAGTCTATGAAGAAATTTCAACGCACACTTGGTTATCAGTTTTCCTTATCAGTCCATGCATTTAGTTTTAAATCCAAGCATGACAAAAATTATAAAATCTGGAAATGATAATAATTTTCTGAAAACACAAATTTAAAGATTTCACAACTGCTGCAATTGCAAAAATAAAACACAACAAAATTATGATAGCCACACACAGAAAATAACATAGTGATTTTTCGTCAATGTGACCTTGGAAAAACCCCCTACAACTCTTGGGGAAAACTAGTTTGAGAACTCTTCTTTATTTCTGAAAATGCTTTTACAGAGAAACTAAAATACACAATAAAAATTCTAGCAACCACAAATTACAACTTATCTCCATTTTCATGCTTGAACTCCACCTTGAAAATCGTGCCAATCAGCGAACAACCAAAACATAAATTTTTATAGCAATAAAACAACATTAAATGTTGTGCAGCCAGCCTCGAAAAATGTGCCTAGAACTAGCTGTCTCTCTTCCTCGATTTCTGTGCCTTTTTTTTGCTGTACGGTTTTTCTTTGGGATGCGTGCCAATAAATGCGGCTGCCCAGATTTGCTGAAATGTTTTCTTGCTGCTTTCCTTCACTTCCTCACTGCTAAAAAATTTTCTCCTTGCTCTCTCTTCTTTTTCTCTCAAATGTTCATGAAAGAATGAATTGATCTTTTCCTCTTCTCTTCCCCTTTTATTCTCTAAAATTCTAAATGACCTTTTGAGTTACCCTAAGATTTAATGGTTGAGATTCATTTAGATCTAGGGATGAAAATAAATGTGCATTTAATTCTTACTTTCTATTTTTTAACTCGCCCACTTAAATAAAGACCCACTTAGCCTTTTATTTCCATAGTCACTTTTTCACTTTCTAATTCTTCATTCAGTTTAATAAAGTCACCTTTAAATTATAATATAACTTTACCACTTATAAAGTTGCTTTTAAATTAGAATGTAATTTTACCACTTATAAAGTCGCTTTTAAATTAGAATGTAACTTTACCACTTATAAAATCACTTTTAAATTAGAATGTAACTTTACCACTTATAAAGTCACTTTTAAATTAAATTGACTTTACCACTTATAAAGTCACTTTACGAGAAAAATAAAAAATAAATTTGGACACTTTTCCCTAAGCCAAAGATCAAAGCCTTAGGGAACCATTTGTCCTTTGGTACCCAAATTTTAACACTCCCTCTTACCGAAGAAAGTGTTCCTCACCACTCCCATCTTGTTTCTGAAGTAGACATGCTTGCCCCGTGGCAAGGCTTTGGTGAAAATGTCCGCTACCTGCTCATTTGTGGAAACTTACTCAAGCTTGACAGCGCCCTTTTGGACATAGTCTCTAATGAAGTGATACTTGATCTCAATATGCTTTGACTTGTCATGAAAAACTGGATTCTCCGTGAGTTTTATGCAACTCTGATTATCACAGTAAATTACTGAAGATCTCAATGCTTGACCAAATAGACCAAACATCTTGCGAAGCCATATGGCCTCACAACTAGCCAAACTAGTAGCCATATACTCTTCCTCAGCTGAACTCAATGCAACTGAGTATTGTTTCCGGCTGATCCATGACACAATTGCCAAACTCAACACAAAACAACACCCGAAAGTACTCTTCCTATCTGAAGCACAACCTGCCCAATCTGAATTCGTGTACCCTGCCAGTCTCACTCCATCACCCTGTCTATAATCCAGACCAAAATCCACAATCCCCTGCAAGTAACGAAGAATGTGTTTTGCAGCTACCCAGTGCACTCTCCTGGGCTCACACATGAACTGAATCATAGTGTTAACTGCTGAACATATATTTGGTAGAGTGTTCACCAAATACATCAAACAACCAATCAACTGTCTGTATAGAGTAGGATCCACCAACTCGGAATCAGAAGTGTGAAGCTTCTTCTAGTTATTGATCATAGGTGTATACATGGGTTTGTAGTCGTCCATGTGAAATCTGCTAAGAATATCCACAATGTACTTCCCTTGTACTAGGAAGAAATGCCCCTCCTCCTGCCACACCTCCAATCCCAGAAAATAATGCATCAAGCCGATATCTTTCATCTCAAACTCTGAAGCAAGATCTCTCTTGCAGCCCTCAATGAGTCTCTCTGCACCAGTGATGATCAAGTCATCAACATACAACACCAGAATGAGAGGCTCCTCTCCCACCACTATGAAGTATAGGTTCGGATCAGCCTCACTCTTTGTGAAACCCAACTACTGCAAGTATGTATCAATCCTAGAGTACCAAGCTCTAGGAGCTTGCTTCAGGCCATAGAGTGCCTTTTTCAATCTGCATACATGGGACTCCTTCCCATGCACCTCAAAGCCATGCGGTTGCTCAATATAAACCTCCCCCTAAATGAAACCATTGAGAAATGCGGTCTTCACATCCATCTGGTGGATCTTCCAACCCATCTCTGCTGCAATCGATATAATGGAGTGAATAGATGTATACTGAGCTACGGAAGTGAAGGTCTCCTCATAGTCAACTCCCTCTACCTGTGAGAACCCTCTTGTCACAAATCGAGCCTTGAACTTCTCGATGTTGCCATCTGCAACATGCTTTATCTTGTAGAGCCATCTGGAAGTAACAACTGATTTACCTTCAGGCCTCGACACTACCTCCCAAACATCGTTCTTCATAATAGAAGAATACTCCTCCACATGGCCTCTCTCCAACCTGCGGGTTGATTGCCTCCTCATAACTAGAAGGCTCGGAGTTAACAATGCTTGTTACTAATGCCATGTAACTATAGAACTGCTCAGGTGGTTTACTCTCTCTAACCTGTCCCTTTGGCCCCGCAACTGATGTGGCCTCGCGCAAGGTATCTTGAAGCCACTTGGGCTTCCTCTTCCCTGAGCATACTTCTCCCACCGGAGTGAAAGAATCCTCATCATCATCAGAAGCCTGAACTCCTGAAGGCCTGTCAACTGACCTCATGCCTGAACCTGTGCCTGTAGATGCTGAAGTACCGTGCGAACTATCCATCAGTGGACTACCCTGTGAAATGCTCTGCGGATTGCCCTGCATGTTGCCCGAAGAACCACCCACCTGACTCTGAGAGTCACTGCTCATTGATGGACCTGATACTGTAATCGACGTACCTCCTGATCCCTGACCATTGGATCCCTGTGACTGACTCAGCTGCTCTTGAGAGTCTGGTGACTTTGGATACTCTAACTCTCGTGACCTCCTGAAAGCTCTCTCCTCCTTGAACTTCACATCCCGCTTAACTACCACTTTCCTCTATGCAGGAATATAAATCCGATAAGCTTTCGAGGTCTTGCTATAACCCACAAATATGCCCTTGTCTGAAGTGGGCTCTAGCTTGGTCCCGTTCTCCTTGGGGACATAGGAATATGTAAGGCACACAAAGATACGAAAGTGCCCAACATCAGGGTTCTTCCCAGAAAAAGCCTCCTCTGGAGTCACATTCGCCAAGGCACGATGTGGACTCCTATTCTGCAAGTACACAGTAGTGTTGCAGGCCTCTGCCCACAAAAATAAAGGTAACCCCTGATCATGAAGCATGGCTTTGGCAGCCCCTACAATGGATTTGTTCTTCCTCTCTGCACCCCCATTTCACTAGGGCTAGTAAGGAATTGTGAACTCCCTAATGCCTACCTCAGCACAAAAATCAACAAACTCACCAAGGGTATACTCTCCTCCATTGTTTGACCTGAGGACCTTGATCTTCCTACCTGTCTGGGTCTCCACAAGAGCTTTGAACCTTTGAAGCTGCTTGAAGACCTCACTCTTGGTCTTTAAGAAATATATCTAGGTCTTCCTGGAGTGGTAATCAATGAATAAAACATAGTACTCATAGCCACTCAAGGATGCATGAGACATCTGACCACTCACATCGGTATGAATCAAGTCAAGGATCCCGGTCGCTTTGCTGTCACTGTTGGGAAAAGGGGATCTGGAAAACTTCCCCATAGCACATCCTCTGCATACATCAAGGTGATAAGAACTGAAATCTGGCACACTAGTGGTGATCTCCCGCAATGTACTCAAGGTCCCATGATACATGTGCCCCATCCTGCAGTGCCAAATCTCACACAACTTTGAACTGCTAGATCTGTTGTCGGTCCTGTCTCGAGTTCTGGTACTCAATGCCATTAGGGGCTGGAATGGGAACTTGTACACCTTGGCTTGGTGCACGCCAATCTCTCTAGCTGAAGAAGCTGGAGTTCCCCTAGGATATATAACCACCTGCCTTCTCCTGAACAACACATCATATCCTCTATCCTCAAATGTTGAGACGGATATCAAGTTCTTCTTCATTCCAGGCACATATAGAACATTTGACACTTTCAAGGGAGGTTTGGGTCCCCTATCAAATGTCAATGTCCCCACACCAACTGCTCTAACAATGTTGTCATCACCAAGTACTACCTCCATATCAGTATCACTCTCTGAAAGCTCTGAAAAGTACTCTCTGACTTCTATCATGTGGCGGGAAGCGCCACTATCAACATACCAAATGCTAGAAGATGCTCTACTAGTAGTGGGGAATGCACACTCCCTCTGAACCTGTATGGCAGGTGATCCTGCACTAGTGGCCTCACAAACTATGAACCCAAACTCCCAATCAAATCTCTTTGAGAAGCTCTCTATCTCTGTAGAAGCTGCCATGGGTTTGTCTTTCCCTTTCTTGTTCTTCTTCTTCGAACACACAACAATGTAGTGTTCCAACTTTTGACAATTCCAACATTTGACTTTGGAATAGTCCTTCTCCTTGTTCTATTGCTTGCGTTTACCTTTGCCTTTGCCTCCACTGTTGGAAGTTTGCTTCTTTGATCTGCCCTTCTTGCCTCTTGCTAACAATGCCACATTGTCATCCTCCTCCAGTTGTTTGGTTGCCCCAAGATGGTTCTTTCTGATCTCATTCTGAATGCAATTATCCCACAACCTCTCCCAATCGGGAAGATTTCCCGGTGCAACAATGCCATCCAAAAAATTCTCCTAAGTCTTAGGAAGACCATTCAAAGCAATCCTCATCAACTCAGTGGGTGCAATGATCTCACCTACGGCTGCCAACTCATCTCTCACTGAAGTGATCTTTGTGAGATATGTTGTAACACTGTCAGTGTTAGCCATTTTAATGGTCTTCAATTTCTCCTTTAGGACCATTTTTCTGTTTTCATTTGAGCTCTGGTAAACACTGGTCAAGACTTTCCACATCTCATGTGCATAAGTCTTTCATTTCACATGAGGAATGACATGGTTTTTGATTCCTTCCAGAATCAATCTTTTTGCCTTAGCATTCTTTTTGTTAAACTCTGCGAACTGGACAGGGTCAACAGGTACTACTACTGGGTTCTGCGTGGTATTTACCATAATGCCCTAGATTTTTGCTTCCTCAAAGATGCTTTGGATTCTCTCCTTCCATGCATTGTAGTTGTTCTACCCATCCAACCTATCTTCAACTCTCAAACCCAAAGACATGTTTCACTATCCTACCAAACTGAAATTTTCGAATATGTGGTAAAGTTTTCTGTTTTTTGTGTAAAAATTAGCTTGCAGTAATTCCCAAACTACACTTTTCAGTCAACCAAGCTCTGATACCATGAAGAAATTTCAACCCCCACTCCGTTATCAGTTTTCCTTATCACTCCATGCATTTAGTTTAAATCCAAGCATGATAAAAATTTTAAAATCTGGAAATGATAATATTTTTCTGAAAACACAAATTTAGAGATTTCACAACTATTGAAATTGCAGAAATAAAACACAACAAAATTATGACAGCCATACACAGAAAATAACACAGTTATTTTTGGTCAATGTGACCTTGGAAAAACTCCTTACAACTCTTGGGGAAATCCAGTATGAGAGCTCTTCTTTATTTCTGAAAATGCTTTTACAGAGAAATTGAAATACACAATAAAAATTCCAGCAACCACAAATTACAACTTATCTAGATTTCCGTGCTTGAACTCCACCTCGAAAATTGTGCCAATCAGCAAATAGGGAAAATAGAAGTTTTTACAGCAATAAAACAACATTAAATGTTGTACGACCAGCGTTGAAAAATGTGCCCAAAATTTGCTGTCCCTCTTCCTCGATTTTTGTGCCTTTCTCCTGCTGTACGGTTTTTCCATGGGATGCGTGCCAATAAATGTTACTGTTTAGATTTGGTGAAATGTCCTTTTGCTGCTCTCTTTCACTTCCTCACTACTCAGAAATTTTCTCCTTTCTCTCTCTTCTCTTTCTCTCAAATGCTCATGAAAGAATGATTTGATCTTTTCCTCTTCTCTTCTCCTTTTATTCCCTAAATGACTTTTTGGGTTACCCTAAGATCTAATGATTGAGATTCATTTAGATCTAGGGATGAGAATAAATGTGCATTTAATTCTCACTTTCTATTTTTTAACTCACCCACTTAAATAAAGACCCACTTAGCCTTTTATTTCCATAGTCACTCTCTAATTCTTCATTCAATTTAATAAAGTCACCTTTAAATTAGAATGTAACTTTACCACTTATAAAGTCACTTTTAAATTAGAATGTAACTTTACCACTTATAAAGTCATTTTTAAATTAGAATGTAACTTTACCACTTATAAAGTCACTTTTAAATTAAATTGACTTTACCACTTATAAAGTCACTTTAGGAGAAAAGTAAAAAATAAATTTGGACACTTTTCCCTAGGCCAAAGATCAAAGCCTTAGGGAACCACTTGTCCTCTGGTACCCAAATTTTAACAGTCTACCATCTTCAAGGACAATGTGTAACTCAATGAAGGGAGAAAACAAATTAGAATGAACATCCAACTACAGGGCATGGAAGAAGTGTATAGACCTCATCTTAAAAAAGAATAAAGTTTTGGATGTCAAGGGAAAGGTAAAAAGGCATATTAATGAGTCAAGTGACGCAGAAAAGGAAAAGCTAAGGGAAACATAAATATTGGCCATGACACTAATGGTGGATGGAATAAAGGATAACCTCATTATATATATATATATATATCCAACATAGATTTTGCTCAAGAGATGTATGAAGCATTATCCAAATTATTCACTATTAAGAATCTTGGTCAAATAACAAGTTTTAAAAATGAACCAAGATCTATAAAGATGACAAAGGAAGACAATGTGGCATCTTTCTTTGTAAAAATAGCCCAATTAAGAGATGAACTTCAGGCAATTGATGAGATAGTACCAAAGAAAGAACTTGTCATCACTACACTTCTAGGTTTACCAACATAATGGAGTGCCTTCTCATCAGGTCTCGATAGCTGGAAGGGGACTCCTACATTCAAACAACTATGGAATGCATGTAGTCAGGGAGAAGCCAGAATTTCTCTAGTAAGCAACAAGGATAATGAAGAAGAAAAAGTTTCAAATGCCTTCTCTGTTGATCACAAGAACAAAGGATCATTCAAGAAGTCTAAAGGGCCTAGAAGGAAGATAGATATATCCAAAATCGAATGCTACACTTGTCACAAGATGGTTCACCATAAAAGTGATTGTATTGAAAATTTGAGAAATAGAGATCATGCAAATGTTGCCGAAGAAGGATCTCCAAAGAAGCACGAGATCGAAGAATCGAAAATAAAGGACTTATACTACTAAGTCCTTCTACTCTAAGTTTTTGATTTGTTTTGTATTTTGATTTCTAGAACTTATAGGTTTAACATTCTTTGGAAAAACATTGTTGAATTGTTTTGTTAAAGTTTCTAGGTATCCCTCAAGATTGGATAAAGAGGGAGCCCTCACCAATTTTCCAAAGATAAGTATCTTACTTCTTGTATTATCTTTCATATTTGGTCCTCCTTTTCTTATCTAGATGTGTTTACACTAGATACTGATCACATTTCTTTTATATTTTTCTTGTTTCAGAAAAACTTGCTGATATGGTCAAGGGCTATGAAGAAGACCTCACAAGATAAAGCATAGAATCTCTATTGGAATTGATGTCCTATAAGGTTTGTTGAACTCAAAGGTATGCCTTAAACTATAAATTTTGTTTCTCTTCATTATAAAGGTATACTCATTCATTTTAAGGAATCTGCTTGACATTACTAATAAGTGTCATGTTTAGGACCTTTGAATCATAGAGATTCTTGTTTGGGAGATTAATCATTAGGTTGAATCTAGCCTCATTAAAATCATTATGGTTGTAGAACCCTAATAGGTTCCCTATGAAACCCTAAAGTAAGGGTATGTCAATGATAATGTGAAAAGCTCTAGTCCACTTAGGGTTACTAATGAAACCTAGAAAATACTATTCTTTTGATGTTTAGGGTTTTGATGATAATGTCATGTTGGAAACCCTAGTCTTTTAGGGTTGAATGGTAATGTGTTCCTAGACCTTGAGGTTTTGGTAAATTAGGGTTTGTAAGTAAAAACCCTTGTGTATCGATAGTAAGCTCTTAGGAATGAAATCCTAGGTATATTGTTATAGACATTTTTGTGCCTCGCAGCATGGAGCATGAAATGTCGATAATTACAGGGATCCAAAGTCCCTAAACATGTTGTTCTTACCCCTAGAGGAACAAGGTCAGCAAACCACAGCACTTCCTATCAGTTCTCCACCTGAAAACACTCAAAAACAGGCTATTTTTGGATCATGTCAGCTGCTCCACTGAGCATCTGCGCTGAATGTCAACTGCTCCTCCTTGTACCTGCGCTGAAAGTCAAAACCAATGAAGGCTACCTGCGCTGGGCGAGATTGGCCAAGTGGCACAGTCATTCTGCAAGGTGTCAACTGCCCAGGAAGCTTCCAAACTGACACTTGGTTCAAGGAATTCGCCCTATGATGAGTAAGAGGTACTTGATCTCCATGTGGAAGCAAGGATCTCCAAGTGGACTCAAGAACTGAAGTTTAACTGAAGAGGGAGAGGACACAAGGCAACTTTATGTCAGTCTCAAGCTGACTCATCCTTTCTTCTTCTACCCTATATATAGAACTCTCTCATGAGGTCTAGGGAGGCTGGAATTTTGTGCAAAGTAAGGAAGTGCTGTTGGTTTACAGTTAGAGTTATTGGGTGATTGCTTTTATAGAGGAGAAGAGGAGATTTCTTGCTGCTGGGGAGGTGCTGCTGGATTGGAGCCATTTATGGTTGTAACCTTCTCAGAACCTTTATCTTCTATCAATAAAGCTTTTGATGTTCTCCTATATATTTGTATTGCAATGATGTATTGTTTTTATCTGTATATTTGATCCATTCTAATCCATGCATCAGTTATGAGTACATGTTTCTTGTAGTTTCCCTCTCTTGTTTTTGCAGGATCTTTGTGTAGCTGGGCCGGCAAAAGGAGTAAGGAGCTGGGAACAAGAGGCAAAGAGAGAAGACAGGATCGACAAAAGCGAAAGACATCGGTTGGTCAATCTTTTCTTCCTTCTCTGTACTTTCATAAAGGAAAAATATCAAAGCTTTACTTTCAGTTGTTGCTAAGGAACTATCACCCTTAGAGTAGGGATAGGGTCATTCCGAGTTGGATACTTTTCCCCACAACAAACTGGCGACTCCACTGGGGATCGAGTATCTTGTTGGTTTATTGTGTTTCTTGCTATTCATCTCATAAACAAGGAGAGCACCAAATCGAACTGCAATTGAGTCCTTCAATTGCAAAGTAGAGGGCAGCTGCTCTGGCTCAGTTTCTGAGCAAGTTTATGATTTGAAGAGCTGATCCACAAGGACTCTTGTGCTCTTTGTGATAGCTTTTCATCCTCTTGATCATCCCTTAGCTTGTACTTGACCTATAGCTTTTTATTTCAGCAAAAACAGTGAATTTTTGAGCTTTTTATGACCCGGAAACCCTTGTAAACGCAACTCTCGTGTCTCAGTGCAGGCTGTCCAAAGGCAGTCTGCATTTCAGCGCAGGTACTCCCTTCGGGAACTGCGCTGAGAGTCAGTTTGACAGACCAGAGCCTGCGCTGGACCAGTTAGCCAGTGTCTTGCTGAGGTTTCCTACTGAGTCTTGGCCCTGTTTTCACTGTTATTTTGCTGCTGATTGCTTGTCATTTGTACTTGCTGTAAACCAACTTTCCTTGACATTATTCCGCCCCAGTTGTGTGATGAAACTGTGATTGTTCTTTCAGTATTTCTTGTTTCAGTTACAGTTTCCCATTGTGAAAAGCAAACCAGTATAGCTGTGGCCTCTTGGATCCTGAACTGTAAAAGTGTCGTTGTGATCTTAAGAGCTAGTTTCATTACTGTTCATGGCTGTTTGAGTTTGTTTGTTTTTCATCTTATGGTTTGAATTCATACATTTTTAGTGTCGAAACAAGTACCTGTAAGGCGTCTTTTGATTTTAGACAAAACTTGTTTGTTTACGCTTCAAATTGAATTCGAAAATTATACGACAGTTTCCTTTTGTCTACATCAACATTAAGGGAAAAGAAAAGAAATACATGCATCTTGCATTTGCATTTTTTGATAAGTTTGCGTGATTGATCTAGGGGAAAGTGCATTAGTTTGTGCTTTGTGCTCTGTGTGGAAAGATAATGTTTTTCTCTCCCCTCAGTAGTTAGGATTTTCAAAGCTAAAAAGATTGTAAAGCTTGCTTATCATTTTAGCTGCATTTAGGAATTTGTACCAATACATCTCGTGGTGATCCTGAAAGACAAACTGCTAAACAAGATCAACTTAAAATATATTGAATGAATCTAAAAACGCTTTGTAACATAACGCTCACATAGAGGTCTAGGTAGAGACGTGTTCCGGCGTCGTTAAACGTAGTGACTGTCGATCTCTACGAAGGTGGGTGATTCCTCCTGAGAGTCGGTGGCACTAATACGGACTTGTGCTCCCACGTACCGTCGCGTATATATTGGGAGACCCCTATAGGAACAAAGCCTTTATCCATAGGAAGCCGTGTCGGCCGCCCTACTGATCGCAATGCAGTGAACACAGCATTCACGAAGATTGACCACACGTACCGTAAAACGTATTCCGTGGTTTTGCGAAAGGTTTGGCACACCCTCTGCCTAGATCTCCAGAACAGTTTCTTTTGGCCTTTTTCAAACTCTATATCTGAAAAAGTCCGTCCGAGCATTTGTCACTTCGGGCTCGTTAAAACATCGAAGGAGACTAGAGTCATCTTTAGCTTTTTCTCGACTCTTTAAAAATGAAAAAGCAAAGTTGTGTCTAATAAAGCGTCGTTATAAAATTCATTTTAAACGGAACATAATCACCTCTTATTCCCGCGTTGATCTGTGAGTTGAGAACATGGAACGCCCCAACCAAGGAAGTCCACAAGATGGAAATCCTAGTCCTTTCTCCTCTTGGGGAGAAGTTGGTGCGCCCCATATGGCCACATTGTCGCTTCCAGGACTGACAATAGGCCTGTCAGTTTGGCTGTTCTCGACCAATGTAGTTCAGGCCACCATGGTTCCTGATCAATCGAGTCAACTGTTAGATCAGTCTAGAGCTGCCCACCAGCCTTCTACTTCTGATAACTCTTCCTCCAATCCTTCATCTTCGCAAGGTAGAGCCGGCAAAAGTCAGCCTCCCAAGGAGAAGAAGGAAAATAAGAAGAAAGAAAAGAAGAAGAAGGAGCCTAAGGCGATTGGGGGCAAGCAAAAGACATCTGACGAAAACCCACCCACTGCACAGACCGGGCCTAAATCGCCATGTGTCATATGTAGAGGAGACCATTTCCACAGAGATTGTCCTTGTATTCCCCGGATACTAAGGGACTGGTCCCCTCGTCTGCACAATTCGGGGGCATCAACCTCTGACAATTAGGTTGATTGCTTTCCGTCAACCAGCGAAAGTGAAGGATCAAGACAAAAAGGGGGAGTAAGATTCCCCTGTAAGTTGTGTGAAGGCAGTCATGCCATCCACCGTTGTCCCTTCTTAGACGAAGCGAAGAGAGTTTTGGAAGATCGTCCGGTTTCACCGGTAAAACTTCCTCCTGGATACAAAAAACTCGTGCCAAGTCCTTCGTTGGTTGAAAATACAGCTGGCCCGCTCAAGTGGTCGGCTGAAGCGTCAGTCACTGAAAATGAACCTACTGAATCCAGACCGGACGAAAGTCCAAAGGTCGATACGGCAGTTGACCCGGTTCTACCTTCAGAAGTTTCATCTTCAAATGACACCGTCGCCGAAGAGTCATCTTCATGCGACACCCTCACTGAAGAGAATAAGGATGACACCATCCAGGTTCTTTTCATCAGCACCGACTCTGATGAGCGTCAGGGCAATGCGCCCATTCCTTTATCGCAGGAAGGAACATCATCAGGGTCATATCCGGCCGTATATTCGGTCCCACCACCAAGCAACCTGGTTGTATCCTTTGATTGGAATCAACTAGGCAGACCCTAGTTACCAGCCAGTATACCATTCAGAATCATTGTCCAGATCTATAGAATGATTATGGCTGGTAATATCATTGATGAAGGGGCGTCTGTGAGTATCCTTTCCTCTGTTGCTTGGAAAGCACTGGGTTCCCCGGCGCTTTTACTTGAGTTAAGAAATCTCTCAGGTTTTGATAAAGGAACCAGTCGACCATTAGGAATCCTCCCCAATGTGCCTGTTACATTGAAAGGGAAGACCGTTAATTTGAACGTGATGGTCGTCCAAGGACCCTTGGATTATAACCTACTCCTTGGACGTGACTATATTTATTGCATGGGAGCGATAGTCTCCTCACTCTTTAGAGTAATGTGTTTTCCACACGAAGGAAGGATGGTCAAGCTCGTAGACCAACTTTCATTTCCGGGATCTCGCATCGCAAATAGTCAAATACCAATCCTAAATGGTCTGTTCACTCAAGATATGCCTCCACCCCCAGTCCTCCTTCCCGATGAGTGCGAGTGATTCGGAAAGAAAGACTGGAACCCAGGGGGCATGCACCCTGGTCTGCTTCGGGCAGAAGAAACCCTGGGTATAAGGTAGAATTTCCGCAGAAGAATATGACTAGTCCGTACCCCGTCCGTGGATGGAAGAGGGGTTGTTCTGGAATAGTATTCTTTTGTTAAAGTTATGTGTTTGGCAAAAGAGTCATTCACCTTTGTCTAAAGAGGTGGGCAATGCCCAAGTAGGAATTCCCTTATTGCGACAAGCAGTAACCATCTTTGGGGAAAAGCAAGCCTCACCCATTAAAACAAATGTTTTGAAGGATAAGTAGGGGCAGCCTCCAAAGAAAGAGATTCTATTGTTGTGACATAGGGTAACCATCTTTGAGTAACCTAATGATAGACATCGCCGAAGAAAGAGATTGATTTGCGGCAGCAAATAGAACCCTCTTCGGATAATAAGAAAGAGGCAAGCCTCCCTCAATAATACCAATGTTTTGTCTTTGAGTAGTGTTCTTCTCTTGTCACAAATAGCTGTTCGTTAAAAGTTGGGCCGACGGGAAGACTGAGTACCGCGTAAGACCCCTTAAAATAACGAGAAGACTAGTATCGTTAACATTAGATTGGCAAGATGACAAGTAGCTGGGAACACCCAAAGAAAAGCAGAGGTGGGGGAGAGGAGGGGCAGCCTCGAAATTCTATCCTATACCTGGGGGCATGCAAACCTTCTGGAATGCAAGCTAGGGGCGGTTATTTATCTGGTTTTAAGATTAACCGTTTTCCAAACTTACATAAAGGAAGGATGAGTTGGAGCATAGCTGTGGTAAGGCGCAAGCTCTATAAAAAATGGATCCTTAGAGGAGGCATTCTTATCTTATGACTGGTATATCGAGCAGTTTTAGCACATAGTTCATGCTCGTTAAAAAATAAACGCAAGATCCGAGCAGTTTTAGCGCATAGTTCATGCTCGTTAAAAAATAAACATAAGTTTATGAGCAGGCTTTCCTTTGGAGTTCAAGCTCATTCAGAAAAAATGAACCGGTAAATACCCTTTTGAGATCGTAAATTCATCAGCCATAAAAGCCTTGGTCGTGTTTGTGCACCGTCACCTCCACCGTCATTTGGCCGATCATTCACTTCCATTTGTGTGTTTACCCATTTTGAGGAACATCTGCGAAGAGTGATTTCACCTAGCCATCCTTGTGACACTGCCGTGATTGGAAAATTCCAACTTGTACCTGGAATCAGTTGCTATCCCTGTTTATCACTCGTTCCTCAAAAGACGAGTCCTCTTTGAGCTCTTTTCAGACTCATAAAATATGAAAAGTTTGCCGAGTTTTGGCCTTCCAGCTCGTTAAAGGGACCGGAAGAGCTATCCCTCCTCTAGATTTTAATCTTTTTGGACCTGAGGGATTATTGCACAAAAAGATCGAGCGCTTGTCTTGTTCGGCTCGTTAAAAGTACTGAACACTCATCCCTTCTATATTGTTTTATACTTTTTCGGACTTAAGGGATTAGATGACGAAAAAGGAATTTTGGAGTTAACTTTCTGTACCTTTTCAGACTCTCTAAAAATGAAAAGGACCGAGTTTTCCTTGTCGTTAGACTCGTTAAAATGATTAAATAGCGACAAACTTGTCTTTAGACGAGAACGAGTTTCCCTATCGCTAAGCTCGTTAAATCATAGCGATGGGCTTGCCCGAAGGGCAGGTTATAGAACAAGCATATGTTATCCTCCTCAAGCTTGACAAAAATAAAGAGGTAGTGGTCAGAAATGACTGGGGAAAAATTGGGAGAACATCAAAGCTTAATGGTAGCAAGTCGCTCTTGAACATGACACTTTTCTTCCGTACCACATCGGGTTGGGTTGTTTCATTCACCGGTCTCATCACCATGGTCTTCGCCAAACCATCCACATTTTGGGGTAATGCTACCGATCCATCGCATCAGTGTCGTTATATGTTCAAGAGAGGTAATTCTGAAAGTGTCAACCGTGTCCCATCCACTGCCATACATTATCCTTCATCCATTCATGATCGCCACCCTGAATCATATGTCACAGTTTGTTTTCACCTCCACTAAAATCATTAGCTCCGTTCCGTGTCATTGATGTGGGATTCATTAAGGCCCTCCTTTGACGGATCGCTTCTTGTCGACTTCAACTCATTATCCAAGAAGTTGATCTAGGAACAACCCCATCAGTACTTTGAAGCTTGCATGCCTCAATGGCAAGTTTCTCACTTCCGGCGACAGGTATACATCAATGACCTTCGACCAGAAGATTTTGCGTGGCGTTCGACGCCAAGTCCTTTATTCACGCCACGTGAATTGTACTGCAGTACCTTGAGGGTCATTATCATTATCGGTGATTCCTCTCGCGCTTGTTAACGGTTTTCATCATTGACCGGTAATCAAGCGATGTCTTTCCATGTTCGACTTCAGCGAAATTCTCACATGGATCGACTTGTACTTAGAGTGAAGATCGAACGAGTTTGAAGACCCCGGATCTAGTTTCATCCATCCGGGCTGCGATACATATTCAGGAAATATAAAAGCATTTGTCATGTACATCATTGCAGCAGATGATCATCCTACTCAAAGGATGATAATTTCAGCAGAAAATTATCAGTCTACCATCAGACGATCTTCTGTTCTATGTACCAAAATGTATTTATAAAGCTGAGCATGGGAATGCCCGCCTCAGCTAGATCATGAAAACAGAATGAAAAATAATGTATTGTATTGTATTGTATTACAGGGCACCTCTCAGCACTTGAATGAACTTCGGACCCTCTGGATAAAGCATTTCACCCGATAAACGGCCTCATACTTTAGGGGGCAACTGTTATAGACATTTTTGTGCCTCGCAGCATGGAGCATGAAATGTCGATAATTACAGGGATCCAAAGTCCCTAAACATGTTGTTCTTACCCCTAGAGGAACAAGGTCAACAAACCACAGCACTTCCTATCAGTTCTCCACCTGAAAACACTCAAAAACAGGCTATTTTTGGATCATGTCAGCTGCTCCACTGAGCATCTGCGCTGAATGTCAACTGCTCCTCCTTGTACCTGCGCTGAAAGTCAAAACCAATGAAGGCTACCTGCGCTGGGCGAGATTGGCCAAGTGGCACAGTCATTCTGCAAGGTGTCAACTGCCCAGGAAGCTTCCAAACTGACACTTGGTTCAAGGAATTCGCCCTATGATGAGTAAGAGGTACTTGATCTCCATGTGGAAGCAAGGATCTCCAAGTGGACTCAAGAACTGAAGTTTAACTGAAGAGGGAGAGGACACAAGGCAGCTTTATGTCAGTCTCAAGCTGACTCATCCTTTCTCCTTCTACCCTATATATAGAACTCTCTCATGAGGTCTAGGGAGGCTGGAATTTTGTGCAAAGTAAGGAAGTGCTGTTGGTTTACAGTTAGAGTTATTGGGTGATTGCTTTTATAGAGGAGAAGAGGAGATTTCTTGCTGCTGGGGAGGTGCTGCTGGATTGGAGCCATTTATGGTTGTAACCTTCTCAGAACCTTTATCTTCTATCAATAAAGCTTTTGATGTTCTCCTATATACTTGTATTGCAATGATGTATTGTTTTTATCTGTATATTTGATCCATTCTAATCCATGCATCAGTTATGAGTACATGTTTCTTGTAGTTTCCCTCTCTTGTTTTTGCAGGATCTTTATGTAGCTGGGCCGGCAAAAGGAGCAAGGAGCTGGGAACAAGAGGCAAAGAGAGAAGACAGGATCGACAAAAGCGAAAGACATCGGTTGGTCAATCTTTTCTTCCTTCTCTGTACTTTCATAAAGGAAAAATATCAAAGCTTTACTTTCAGTTGTTGCTAAGGAACTATCACCCTTAGAGTAGGGATAGGGTCATTCCGAGTCGGATACTTTTCCCCACAACATATATGTTTGTCTCTCTCATCAAACCCTAGTTTGATCTAGATTGTTATATGTCTGACTTTAATGTATTGATATTTCTGTCTTGGGCTTACCTAATGAATTTATTGTGATATGCTTGTGCATGATTATGAAATCCTAGATATATGTGCTAACCCGTTATTAATAAGTTCTAGGGTTTTTAACTAAGCCATAGTAGAAGTTTTATATTCTAGGATATGGTGATATTGTTTCCATTATGATAAAATCTAGGGTTGACAACAAACCCTAGTAGAAGTTGGTCATTTGGCTGAAACCTTAGATTGTGTTGTGATTGGTTTTGGTTGTTGCCATCTACGACTTAGTGTCTCATGCATAAAATCTAGGGTTTACATTGAATCCTAGTAGAAGTCTTACATATAAAGTTGTTAGATGCATTGTAAATCTACTTGTTTGAATTGCTTCTAGGGTTTGCAATATATTGTAGTAGGGTATGTCATATCACTAGAAGAAATATTGAGACACTAGATATAATGAGACTAATATCTTGATTGAGTTACTAATGTGATCTAAGGGTTATAACCTAACCCGAACAAGAAGTTGAAGTATCAAAGTATGTGTCTCTTGTTATTTGGAACCTAACTAAGTTTTGGTGTTTGATGTCTAAAGTCTAATTCTTCCATTATTGTATGATTATGATATAGTTAAGTTCATGCTTCTATATATTTATTTGGTTGTTCTTGTTGTCTAAGTTGTGCATGTACATAATCTTCAAGAGGATTTGGTTGATAAAGAATGATAAAGGAAGTTGTATGAATGATGATGATCAAGGATGGAAGCCATGAAATATTCTCTGATGCCATAAAAATAAGTTGATCTCCCTAAGTTAAGAGGGAGCCAAGATAAAAAGAGTATATCTCCCAAGTTGAGAAGGAGGGCATATTATAGTCATGATAGATACCTTGAAGAAGAAGATTCGAGAATGAGTATTGAGGTGCTACTAAAAGAAGGAAAAATAGGATTTGGTTGTTGCACGTGAAGTAGGAAAGGAAGCTGAATGATTGAGGAAACCTTTGTCTAGATTTGTTTAAGAAGCCTCGAAGTCCTATTTGTGAGGCAACATCAAGAAAGTCAGAAGACCCCAAAGGTTTGTGTTTACTCATGAGTATTTGAAAAGTTGTCACTGATTGGGGTTTTGATTGTTTAGGTAAATCTCTCGAAGTTTTTGAAACGAATGCTTGAGGTTAGAGATATTTGATATGTTGAGGCATTGAGTGTGTATAATGCTTGGGAGGACATCTAGCTGACATATGTGTTGATGTCCAGTTCTCGAAGTAGGAAGGGTGGGATTGGTCATAGAGGTTTGGCCTTGCATTACACACCTAAATCTCTGGGTTGATGGTTAGCAAGTAAGCCTAATGTTACCTAGAGAGGTTGAAAGCTTTAGTCCATCTTAGTCCCACTTGGATAGATTTTCTTGGTCAGGATTCTAGTCCGTGGCACCATAAGTGCCTAAACTCTTTGTGGTTCATGTGTTTTGAGATCTTCCATGTACTTGTATATGTATGTATGAATACCTCCCTAGTTAAGAGGGAGTGCTAAATAATGTAACTAGGTTCAGTCTTCATAATTGTATTTGAGATATAATGAAATGTATTTATCAAAAGAAAGAAAGCTAATTTATTATTATTATGACTTATGACTTATTAAAGATGGATTTCATGCTTGGATCATCATGTTTTAGGTCAAAATCCCCATTAAGGACTTCTAAGATTTATACTGAGTCATTGTCCATTAAAAGAGACCTTTCTTGGGCTTTTTAATAATGTAAAAAGATTTAGTATTTAGTCAAATAAGTCATTTGTCACCTCCACACCAAGTCAGCCTCAAGGAGATCAAGTTGGCCTCGAACAAAGTAATTTGACCTCACCAAAAGCTTATATACTGAAGCAGTTCAAATTCATTTGGAGAATCTCATTCACAAGTTTGATATCTAAGAGAAGGAGGTAGAAAAAGTGTGAAATTCCAAGAGGAGAAGAAGTGTTAGAAGGATCAAGATCGAAGTTTTTGGGTCATCTCTCTGACTTGTGTGGATTTACTAGGATATTTGTTGGAAGGACGAAGATATTGTTGGGTTGAAGTTGTTGTTGGGTTAGCTACTGGATCGAAGTTGTTTTTGGGCTAACTGATGGGTCAAAGTTATTGCTGGGTCGAAATTTTTTCTGGGCTAATTGCTAAGTTGAAATTGTTGTTGGGCTAACTCCTGGATCGAAGTTCTGTTGCTACTACAAGTTCTTGCTGCTAGGTCAAAGTTATTGTTGAAAAGGTTATCATCTATAGAAGGAAGAAAAGGTTGACTCGGTGTGGAGAAAGTCTATGTCTAGGTCAAGAATCTTGGATTATCTCGTGAAGTTATTAAGGAAGAGTTGTTGATTGAGTTTTCCCCTAGATTGGGGTTTTGCCCTAGTTGTTTGCCTACATCTAGTGTCTGTGATCTTTGTGTTATTGTTTTGGCAATTGCTTGATAAACTAAAGATAAAAGAGGAACATAAGAAAACATAAGAATATCACAAGTAATTATCATTATAAAGAAAATATTTCTACCTTTCTGATTTTCTAATAACATATTGTAAAGAAGATTTATTTGAGACAAAATAGAGTCAAAAGGCCTACCAAGACCTCATCATGGTGCAAATATCAAGTCGGCCTACATGAAGGGACATGTTAGCCTAAAGATAGCAATTCGTACCCCTCAAAAGCCTATAAATAAGAAGAACTCGACCTCATTTGGACACACTCTCAAGCAAGTTCGATCTCCTCAAGATAGAAGATGGAAAATGACAAAGAAGTAAACGAAAGCAAGATTGAAGTTTTGGGCCTCTCTCTCTCTCTCTTTCATGTTAGGGTTTCTACATTTGTTGGGAAAGTGGAAGTGCTGAAAAACTATTGGGTCGAAGTTGCAGAAGAATTTGTTAGGCAGGTCTAAGTTGTAGAAGAATTTGTTGGGCAAGTCGAAATTGCAGAGGAATCTGCTGGGAAGTCGAAATTGCAGAAGTTGTTGGAAAGCATTGACTTGGTCTTTGAGGGTCTTGGTCAAGGGTCACAGGTCTTGGAATTCATCAATTGAAGGTCTATAAGAAGAGAAGATTTCTTGTGGGTTTTCCTCTCAGTTGGAGATGTTTTGGCCCTGACTGATCATCTATATCTTGTGTCCTTTTTCTTATTGTTCTTTATGGTTTGGTAGCTGTTTGATGAAGATAATACTAATAATAATCAAGTGAAAGAAGAAAGCTAATCAAGTTAAGTAAAAATACATCACAAGCAATTATCAAGTTAAGAGAAATGATCTACTCTAGCGGCCCCTAGATTTCTCAACATGGTATCAGAGCTAAGGTGACAAGACAAGGAAAGACAGCTTACAAAAGGAAACTTAAGGGATGAAGCACTAGAAAAGAATCTTAGATCTGTTTTTGGGCTATATTCCTCCACTTGTGCGAAAATGAGGGCGTCATCTTGCATCATAAAATTCTGAAGTATAAGTTACTCCAAAAGAGCCGAAGTTTTGGGGCAAAAGAAGTATCTCTTGCAAGCTGAATTTATAAGAAGAAGATTCCATCTCAAGCGAAGGGTAAAGGTGAAAAATGCATCCATCTTCTAGTCACACATATAAACTAGGGTTTCTACAAAAGAAGCCAAAATTACGGTCCTGCAATAACAAGCCGAAATTATGAAGAAGGGCTGACATCTGAAGTTGTAAGTTTGACAAGCGTGATTGGGAGGAACTAAGAAGACCTCAAAACCCTAGCTCATCTACATAAGAACTACACATTGAAGCATCTAAAAGTCTCTATGTTCTAGAGAAGTAGGAAGAAGCATAATCATCATCATTGAGGAATCAAGGTGATCTCCCTCTTGTTGAAGGATCACTTTTGAAGGAATAGATCTTCATCAAGAAGACATCTTCTTTCATCATCAAGATCAAGAAGACATAAAGTTGAAGATATTAACATCAAGGAGCATCTTCACTTGACAAGTAAGTATCTTTATATGTATGTTTGGATTTGTTAAAACGACTTCATTTTGCAAGGAAAACAACAAATTGGTTGGGTCATCAAACTTTCTTGCATGGAAGAAGAGGATAGACTTGATCGTCATAGAGAATGAAGTTGTTGAACATGTTAAGGGTACAATCACTGAACCTCCAAAGGAAGAAGCTCAAGCTCTAGCAAAGTTTATGAAAGGGGTAGGGCTCAAAGGATTCTCATAGAATCCATCAAGGATCCCCTCATACCTTATGTATCAAAGTTGGAGACATCAAAAAAAATATATGACAAGCTAGTATAATTGTTCTCTACAAGTACTTCAGGAGAAGTGATATCATTAAGACGAACTCCACAAGATGAAGATATCAAAGCAAGAAGGAATAACCTCATACTTTATGAGGGTGTCAGAAATTAGAGACCAACTACAAGAGTTGGGAGAAATAATGTCCGATAAGGAAATGACAACTATATTACTCAATGCACTACCAGAGGAGGAATGGGACAACTTTACATCAAGCATCTATGGAAAGAAAAAGGCTACCCCCTTTAATGAACTATGGTCATTATGCAAAATTGAAGAAACTATGCTAAATGAAGAAAGTGATGTAGGATTAAACGAGCAAACACAAGCATTTTCTGCCATGGTGAAGAGAAAAGGAAAGATTGGAAAATTTGGTCCTCAGAAAAAGAAGAAGAATATGGTAAAGGTCCAATGTTATGGTTGTCAATAATATGGGCGCTACAAGAGAGATTGTCCAAATCTCAAGAAAGATAACAACAAAAGAGGAAGGGAAGAAGTCCATATCACTAAAGAAGTGGAAGAATCTGAAAGGAAGAAATCAAAGGAGGAAGTGAAAGATCTCTACTATGATTGAGATAATCTTCTCCACCAAGTTCTTTTCAGTTTTTGTAAAGTATAGCTATCATGGTAGGAAACTCTAGAAGCATGATAAGATGCATCATTTTAGGAGATGGAATCATAAAAGCACACGATTAAAGCAAGAGCTAATGACATCATAATAAAGAAGCTTGAAAGATAGCTGAAGTAGAAGACCATGACAGTCATCATCAAAATGAGGTAGCTCTTGGAACCTCATTAAAAGCATAAGTAGTACTTATGGGTAAAAGAAAGTCATCTAATATAGAACTCATCATATATCATTAGAAAGGAGAATTTGCAGGATGAGGATACTTAAGATCCTCTGGTTGGTTCTTCATTAGAAGGTTCATCTCTTGGAAGAAGTAAGTGTCTCGCTAAGAATACCACTTTGGATGGGATTCACTATTTGGAAGAATGATGGTATGATGACAAAGGAATGAAAGATGTCGAAGATGGTTGAAATACTCCCAATCAAGGAAAGGAAGTTGCTGAAGGAAGTCTAGACGAAAATAAGAAAAGAGGTATGTATGCATATGTTTGATAAGTTAGGTCATGTCATCATATAGTTGCAGATAACTATGATTGATACTCTACCTCATGAGTACGATCGAAAGAAAGGGTTCTATTATGTTGGAAAGATGCATCGACGGCATGGTTCACATATTGACTAGATGAAATCAACATAATCAACAAGAAACTGAAGGTCCCATGATCTCCACCTAAGAAGAGATACCTGTTGTTGGAAACAGGTGCCTAGGTAAGAGGGAGCTTGGAAGCAAGTTTCTTATTAAGAAGAAACTTGGAAGAAAGTCCCCAGCTAAGAGGGAGCTTGGACAAGTCCCTAGTTGAGATGGAGCTTGGACAAGTCCCTGGTTGAGAGGGAGCTTGGGTGCATTCCTTTTATGGGAATGGGTACATTCCTTCATAGGAACGGGTATATCCTTCCTAGTTGAGAGGGAGAGATAGGCACATCATTCTCGTCTTCACTTGGGAAGAAAGAATGGAGGATTGGATAAGTATCTAGCATCCGATACACTTTGAGGATGTGGTAGGGCATCCAAGATAAGAGTAGTCGTAGAGGACAGATATTCTTTGAGGATTGAGAATCCAAGATAAGAATAGTTCTAGAAGGACATACCCTGTGAACCCCCAGGTGGGGTATGTTCCTTGAGAGACAATGATGAAGGTGTTTATAAATCATTGGTCTCGTCAACATTGTTCTCTGATCTTGTGGAGAGATAAAGCTGTTAGTCAAGGCCTTGCTATGTGACAATGCTAGATGATATGATGCTAAATAGGTGAGTTATTGATCCGACTCTTCTTATGAGAATTCTTCAGATTGAGAATATCCAAGTACCTTGTATGGATTATGAATACCTCCCTAGTTAAGAGGGAGTGTTGAAATATGTAACTAGGTTCGGTCTTCATAATGACATGTAATCATGATTTTATGTATTTAATGAAAATAGAAAAATAAATTTATTATTGTTATTCTTGAGGCATGGGTTTCATGCTCAAGGGAAATTTATTTTTAGGTCAGGCACCCATTAAATGCTTCCAGGTTTTTCATAGAGTCAATTGAGTCATTGTCATGTATTAATGACCCATTTGGGCATGTTACATGTTAGTGTCAGTGTCTTCACACTGCCATCAGTGATCAAAATTACTCTTTTGCATTTCATACTAGGAGTCCCATTTTGATGAGGTTTCATTCCATTAGGTCATGGATATACTGATGGTAGGGTTCATTTCAGTTTTTCCCTCATGATATGTACTTTCTGACCTCCTTTCATACCTTTCAGTCAATGGTTTATGGTCATTTTCAGTCTATTTCATTAATTAGATAGGGTTTTGGTCTCATTAGGTCTAGGGTTTCCTCCATGGTCAAATTTCAGTGATTATTGCTAATAATGGTTAGCAAAGACATGAGGAGGTTAATAACAACCAGAAAAGTCAAAATTTGTTAATTTGTAAGCTTAATGAAGTTCTCACCTCAAAACTAGTTTTGAGGTGAAAACAGAGCATTTGTATTTCATATTTAAATTTGATGTAATTTTATCATTCTCATATGTAATAAATGGTTCCATGCTGCTCTTGGTCACCCGGTGATATTTCTAAGCACCTGCCATTGCAAAAATCAAGTCATCTTGAGCACCAATCTGCCTGCAAAAGCAAAAGAGAACAAACCCTAATTTTCTCTCCCACTGAACCCTAATTTTCTCTCCCACTGAGCTAGGGTTGGCTATGGGAGAAGAGATATCTGAGCAGAGGAGGCATGAGAGATATCAGAAGGAATGAGGCCATCTCATATCATCAAACATCAGGTCTTCACCATTTGTCGAGAAGTCATTCCAAGGAACAAGCCATTCATCACACATAAGGGACGATTTTTCTTCAAATTGTGTTTCTGAGCAAGAAAAGATGAATTTGGAAAAAGTGAGAGAGGGTTTTGTCCATAATAGGCCAAGGAAGAAAAACCTTCTTCACTTTTTATACATGTGTTATGGTTTTAGAGAAATGTCAAAAATACAATTGCCTCAGGAGAGTTAATGCACCTCTGGAGTGACCTCGGGAAAATAAAGATTTCTCCTAGCCTGGTTGGCCAAATGACTTTCTTGATGAGTAAAATGATAACTAGACACAAAGAGATTTCCAATGAGCTATCATGAGCTCAATTTGGAATTGAGAAAGACCTTAAAAAGTTGACTGCAACAACACTCTTCATTTAGGCAGTCTCATTCAACACATTTTGACTAGTCTTGGGAGATTGGACTTTTGATAGGGAAAATGAACTCCAAATTGGAAAATTCAAGATGTTATGGAAAGTAGACTCGATAAGCTTTCTAACGAGCTATCACATGCCCAATTTGGACATTGGGAAGGCCTCCAAAAGTGGTATGCAAAAGGCATTGCACATAGGATCAGTGGCGCTGCGCATAGAAAAGGCGTTGCGCACCTGGAAAAGTTTGACAATGTAAAATTACACTGGCGTTGCGCATAGAAAAGGTGTTGCACACCTGTGTGAGGGCACTGCACACCTCTCAAACTCTTCTAAATCACTCCAATTTTCCTCAATTCTCCAAATTTTCCTCTTGACAAGTAAGTAACACAATTATTCTTGTTGAAAAGGGGTTTTTTGCATCAGTCTATGGTAATTGTGTTTATCAAAAACCAAACCCTAGTTTTCACCAAACCCTCTCATATACTTTAAGCTCATTCATAGATTTTTGTCATATCTCATCCATTGGTTGTCCCCCTAAAACCCTATTCCCTCATATAAATTTCCCTAGATCTCATCCCTTCATACAAATTTCCTAAACCCTATACTTCCTCCCCAAAACCCCACATACTTTATTCACATACATCCCAAACCCTACACTATCCCTAAACCCTACTCACTCCCTAAATCTTATCCACACTCCCATTCATCCTCACCTACTTTCCTATTCAAAATCTCTTCATACTCATCATACCCTCACTCACCATTCCATCACTCCTCATTGACCATAAAGACAAACAATAGTACAATAATGGAGAGGGACAGTGAGTATGAACTTGAAGAAGAAACCCTTAGTGACAGTTCCATGGAGAGATTTGAGAAGCCAAAAGGAGAAAAACAAATTAGAAATTCTCGCTGATGCCTCATTAGCTCATCATAACAGTGCTTGAGGGTGCCTTGTACCAAATTTGGGACAATTTTGATAAAATTTTGCAATTTTCAAATTTTGAAATGTGAAACACAGGAAAACCTAATAGGTGTGCAACGCCACTGGCGCTGTGCTTTTGATGGGGACACTTTTTTGGAAAATAGCTTGCAGATTTGGATTAAGCGTAAGAAAAAAGAAAACCTAGAAAGTTTGAGAAAATTTGGAGAAGATCTTGGCTACCAAAAGGGAAAAAAACACCCAAAAAATGCCCTCTCTGCCACTTTTTTGACCCACAGGAAGTAGTCTTGGGAGAATCAACTTTTGGAGGGGAAATGACCTCCAAACCATGAAATTCAAATTGTTCCAGAAACTAGATAGGTAGGGCTTTCCAACAAGCCATCTTGGGCCCGATTTGGATGTGTGGAAGACAAAAACTGCCTCTGAAGTGGCGCTGCGCATTAAATCAGTGGCGTTGTGCATTAAATGTAATTTTGCCAGTTTTCTTAGAAAAGTCAAAATTTTCCCAGTTTTCTCTATAGTTGACTTTTTTTTTTTTCTCTCTCTCTTGGTGAATTTGGCATGGTAAATGATGTAAATTGATGTAATTATGGATGTAATACACTTGATAGGGTAGATACATCAAGTTAAAGGTGGTTTTGAGTTAAATGAATTGGTTTCCTTGGTTTTAGAGGCAAGTTGTTCCTCTGCCTACTTTTGTGTTCCTAGTTTAGATATGGTTGAAACCAGCTCTCTTCTCATGGATTCGACCCCTGATGGCTAGAATAGGTGGTTTGATGCCTATATTATGTACTTTCTTAGTCATTTGTAAAGGTTGGACTCTTGTGGATGCTTTGAGTTTCATTGTACATCACTACAACAATTTGGCAAGGAAATAAACCAGGGTTTGCAACTATTTTTGTGGGATTCTTGTGGTAATGTGTCTTGGCATTGTTTCTCCTTTTGTCATTAGTTTTTCCTCATGTATTATATGTGCCAAAATCTATTTCATTCTTCTTAACTAAATGAATCAAGATAGATAGGTAGAATACATTGATAACAATGCTCTACCTTGGGAATATATTTAGATTTTGAGGTTTTTAGCTGTCTGAAAAGGATTCATGATCTTTGCATGCCCTCCTCAGCCCCTCACCAGTCTTAGACCTACCATCTCACTCATTTCCAAGTGCCAAAACACCTACCTACCTCGCCCCATAGAACATCCTGCAATTCTGACTTGATTTCTCGGACCCAAAGCTGCCTGCTCCATTTGATCTAGCAACAAAACCTTCAAAATCAACCAAAAACCCTAGAGCTACTATACCTAGCCTAAAATCCATATTCAATTCAGTCATCTCAACTGAGATTAACAAGGAGAGAGCCCTCTCCTGACCTGGTAGGGCTAGCTACCAGGTTAAGCGTGGTTTGTGGTTACCTTAGAATGGCCTCCCTTCAGCCTGAGGTCGATCTAGGCTCTAACATTACATATTATAAATAAAATTTATTTGAGTCAAAAGACCCTCCAAGACCTTGTCATGGTGCAAAGATCAAGTCGGTCTACATGAAGGGACAAGTTGGCCTAAAGATAACAATTCATACCCCTCAAAAGCCTATAAATAAGAAGGAACTCGACCTCATTTGGACACACTCTCAAGCAAGTTTGATCTCCTCAAGATAGAAGCTGGAAAAGGACGAAGAAGCAGAAGAAAGCAAGATCGAAGTTTTGGGCCTCTCTCTCTCTCTCTCTCTGGTGTTAGGGTTTCTACATTTGTTGGGCAAGTTGAAGTGTTGGAAAACTGCTATGTCGAAGTTCCAGAAGAATTTATTGGGCAGGTCGAATTTGTAGAAGAATTTGCTGGGTAGGTTGAAGTTCTTAGAAGAATTTGTTGGGCAGGTCAAAGTTGCAGAAGAATTTGTTGGGTAGGCGAAGTTACAAAAGAATATTCTAGGAAGTCAAAATTGCAGAAGTTGCTGGAAAACATTGACTTGGTCTTGGAAGGTCTTGGTCAAGGGTCATAGGTCTTGGAATTCATTAATTGAAGGTATATAAGACGAGAATAATTCTTATGGGTTTTCCTCTCAGTTGGAGAGGTTTTGGCCATGGCTGATCGCTTATATCTTGTGTCCTTTGTCTTATTTCTCTTTATGGTTTGGTATCTGTTTGATGAAGAGAATACTAATAATAATTAAGCAAAAGAAGAAAGCTAATCAGGTTAAGTAAAAATACATCACAAGCACTTATCAAGTTAAGAGAAATCATCTACTCTAGCCACCCCTAGATTGTTGGAAATAATACTGAGAGGGGGGGTGAATCAGTATTATCAAATTCTTTTACTATACCATCCAGATTTATAATTCAATTTATTCTTCAGATGTTTACCATTAATTTGTATGTCAGTACCATATAATAATGAACAAGAACAAGAAAAACAGATAGTCACACCAAAGAACACCAAATATAAGGTGGAAACCCAATGTGGGTGAAAACCACCTGCTGCAATATGTCTCTATCTTCTTTCAATTAGAAACTTCTTTTTACAATGATTCTGCACTGGTGTAGTCCTTTACCAGTACGCAGGCTGCAACTTGCAGAGAGCTACAACCCTCTCTTGTTTTCCAGTATCTCGTGGAAGGGAGCTACAACCCACTTAGCTCTTGTACTAGCTGAGCTACTAGTACGTAGGTGCTGACCTACTTCCTTTCTTCCAAGGACCACGTTTCATCAATTTTCAGACTGGACCCATGAACATCAAATATTCATCAAGTACATGTGAATCAACCAATCTCCTTTTACAATCAACTAATGATTCAACCAATAGCTTCTCAGAATGTAGTAACCAGAAAAGCATACCAGTAATCTAAACCCAGAACTCTGCAGCAATAGACAAAAGGCAGCCAACAAATATTTCAAGAAAAGTCCGCAACTTCACCAATAGAAACCTGTGAATATCCACACTTCTGCTGTGTCTAGCCTACGCAGCTCCGCACCTTCTCTGTCTTCTGGACTGCACACCTCCGCACCTACGCCATCTACTCGACTGCGGACCTCCACACCTGCGCCGTCTTCTGGTCTGCGTATCTCCGCACCTGCGCCGTCTACTGGACTGCGGACCTCTGCAGCTGCGCCGTCTACTAGACTGCGCACCTCCGCACCTGAGCCATATCTCGCCTGCGGACCTCCAAATATAAACACGTTATCAGTCCTCAATTGTACCTCAGTCTGTTGAATTCACAGACCTGATCATGCGGCAAAGAGACCTTGACCTATCAGTAGATCCGCCTTATAATTCTCGGTTTTCCCCTTGATTTAGATCTAGCTTCACAAACCAATCACCAAAATTTCAGATCTTAAGATATTCAATATTCACAAGTGTCGAGGCCAAATGATCTCCTTCCCTTTTTATAGTCTAGGCCTTTCTCAAACCATGGACCAAAACCATTGAGAAACAAAACCAAGGATTCAATACTTGGGTTCAACTCTTTTGAATGTAATACCACAGACCAAAACCATAGGATCAAAAACGTCAGACTAGATACCATGGATCAATCATAAAAATTCGCACGTGCGCGCGCTTCTTTGCATTGGAGTGAGTGAATTTGACGTCCGCACCTTTTGTTCGGAGAACCTGCGGGTATGCCCGCACTTCTTGTTCAGGGCACCTGCGGGTCTGCAGGTTTTGTTAGGCGCACTTGCGGGTATCTCATTTTCTATTATTTTGAGAGCCTGAACAATGATTTGCCACTTGAGTGAGTTGCCATCAAGGACAACACCTGTGCCATAGCGTCAAACCTGAGTCATAATGCCAACATAGATTTCTCAAAAAACTGGAAGTGTAAAATCCTATCCCTGGAGTGCCAACCTACATGGATTATTGTGCTTAATTAAGAAGCACCCTCCTAGATATGTGTGTCCTTAACTTCAACTAGAAAATATACATGCAAGAGTGTTTAGGGAGTTGTGTCCTCTAATTTTGCATGTAAATTAAATAAAAAAAACTTAGAAATATAACCATTTGCTAATTTAATTAAAACAATAAATACACTGGCATGCATGCACTTTTCATCTCTCTCCTTTGTTGAGGAATGGCATCCTGCTACTGTTGAAGCTATGTTGTACAAACTATTTTGCTGAAAAAAATAATGCTATAGCTGGAGCACTACATATATATAGAATGAAAAGAAACAATAATGTGACATTCACAAATGAAAAAAAAAACACAATGCATCATTCAAGAGGATGACAAAAATCAGAAAAAGAAAATACAATGTCGTGAAATCAATGGATGGGAAGTTTTATTTCACTGATAAGTGTGTTGGATATCATAAAAGGCTTGACCATTCATCTTTGGCTAAGTTCCCCGCTAAAGAACTGAAGGATCATGAATTTCTACTAAATATTGAGGAATAATTGTTGTATAAGGTGTAGCATTTGCACACTGATAATATTTGTCATGCAGTAACTGGTGTAGTTCAATATGGAACTACTCTTTCCTAAAATAATTTTCCCATACAATTACCAATAGACCATAAATACTACAACGATAAAAAAAGGGAGAATCCATATAATCCACAAACAAACTTTAGGGCAATCACTTAATGGGCATTTGCACGTTGACATCTTTGTCATGTAGTAACTGATGTAGTTGAAGATAGACCTACTCTTACCTAAAAGAATATGGCCATACAATCACTAACAAATCACAAATAGTGCAAGGATTAAAAAGGGATAATACATCTAATCCAAAAACAAACTTTAGGACATTCACTTAATGGCCTTGTTTACTCAAAATATAGCAAGTCTTGTGAGACGGCTCACAAGACAAGAACTAGACCAAGGGACAACAATGTGGTGGAGGCCCACTGTCACCACAACTCACTACCTCCTTCTCTTTAGTGGACTTTCACCACAAGGGGGGCTTCCTGGTATTAGTCACTGAATAGGTATTATAAGTTAATGGCTCAGAGGTGACAAATCAATAGGCTTAAGAAGTGCACTCAACTTAAGGATAAGATTCATATTCAACAAATACCAAGAAAAGCACGCTCTTCAAGAGGCCTACCAAAGGTACTTATGGCCTAGGGTTTAATTAATAAGCAATGATTAAAGCTTACCAAGGTGCACTAGACCAAGAAAAGCATTATCAAAGATGGATTTTGATCAACAATTGGAGAAACAACCCTTCAAAAGGCCATAAGTTGAAGCCTAGGGTTAGGTAAGAGTTAACCTAGGGAAAAATTGGAAATTGCCTAGGGATTGTGATGTCAACCCTAAGAAAGAAAAATTTACCATGGAAAAGGATAGATTTTGATGCAAGGAAACTTAGTCACGTGTATGACCTCACAACAAGCCAAGACACTCCTAGTTGAATTCGACCTTATTCCCTAGCCTAACGACTTGCCTTAAAGGGAAAAAAATTTAAGGGAAGGAGAGAAATAAGTTTTAGAAAAGTTTTTGAATGATGTGTGATCGCTTATGTGGATACTAGTGCTTGATCCTAGGGTGGAGTCTAAGGGAAACCTACTAATGGAAATATCAAACCCTAGTATGAAGTAAGGGAAAGAAAGAGCCTATTTTTTCAAAACCCGAGCTATCACTTTATGAGGTGATACAAATATAAAGAGATATTACATGAAGATCATTCAAGGGATGTTATACATTCTTTGGTTAAAACATGTAATACTTTGCCAAGATTCCATAGAAAAATATTCAAATTAACAAGATCATAGAAACCCTAGGAACAACCATTCCATGCAATAACCATTCATGAGATAATCAACAATAAAAATGCTTACAAGATATGCATGAACACCTCTATTATCCCAAAATGATGTCTCCACAACAAGACATAGTCTCCAAAAGAAAAATTATCTACAATGATCACATCTCCAAAAGAATACAACTCACATCAGCTAGGTCAAAATCCTTTAAGGAGGCTGAAATACTCCACAAGTGATGATGATATACAACAATGAGGTGGAATCTATTCATACGAGGTCTACCTCAACTACTTTTAGCTAATGAATCCCCTAAAACAAGTTGGACAACAATTAAACCTTGGGTTACAAGCCGACCCACTAGCTCAATGCTAAAACACACCATTAATGCCCACATGTGTGAGCTGTTGATCAGGTGCTCATGTCCTAAGTGTCGTAAAAATGCTCAAAATTCAAAGTGCTCATAACTGGTTCAAAGCTGAACGATTGGAAAGTGCTCGTCCTCGCGATTCCGGCGCCGCAAACGGTTCGAAAAACGGTCGCCGTATGAGGAAGATATGGCCAAAAGAATATTTTGCCCAAAACATTAGAAAATTTGAATTTTTTTAAAAAAATTAAAAAAGGAATATTCCAAGGAATATTCCCTCTACAGCAACCGATCGGAGGCTGCCACATGGCAGGCCCAGAGGGTGCCATGTGGCCCATGATGACGTCAGAGAAGCTGTGGGCGCATTTTCACAAAAAGTTGTTGGGATGGCCGGGTTTGAACCCGCGACCTCCCTTTTAACACTCCCAAGACTTACCAATGTGCCACCGCGTGCTCATTTGTTAGTTGAACGGATCAAATAACTTTTAAGTTTTAAATTGAATTCGGCGGTAAAGCAAAGGGGGCCAGCCCGCCCTCCATGTGATCGTGACACCGGAACCAGGAGCCTAACCAATAACCACCAGCCAAAACAGCTAGCACGAAATCCGATGAAAACATTTAATTTAATAGCAGTTAGTTAGCGGCGGATTTGGCGGAGTGCCAAATTTGGCGGTCCCGCCATATTTGGCGGGCTTAACTGGCCGTCACTAAATGTGACTGGGGATTTGTTAGGCCACACTGGCAGTCAGGAGTAAATCGCCATAACTTTGGCCCAGAAAGTCGGTTTTGGACGAATTTTTTTTTGTTTTTTGGGTAATTTCGACCTTCTGAAGCCATTGGTGCAGGTCTTACAGCCATCAGAGGTCATTTGCATACGTTTTGGAGCCGTGAAAGTTCTAGGAGCCACCAGGGGCCAGTATTGGGAAGACTGTACAGGGTTGCAGGTATCCATTGGAGGTGATCCAATAGTTAATCCTGAAGGATTCAAGTGTTTTGAATCCATTTCTACCATCTATTTCTCCTGTAGATGCTTCTATTCAGCTGTATTTTCAATTTGAGCATTTTATAAAAACAAGGACAAGCCCATTTGGGGGCTTTGGACCCAGCAGACGTAGCCCAGGAAGGGTGAACTGCTTTATCAACTTCTTTTGCATCTGTGGTTGGTTTATTTTACAGAACAAATTCGTTTTTATGTGTTAAACAGTAAAAAGAAATAATTCTGCTATGCTTAGATGGGTCATAAACAACTGAAAATTTCATGTGTTTCTTTTCTGCAAGACATGGAAGTCTTTTAAACATGTTTATTTCTGAATTGAATACCTTGCAAACAAATTTCAAGTAGTTTCAAATTCAGATCAAGTTGGTATCGGAGCTAGATAGTTGCTTCTTTGTATCAAAATCAGTCAAATAAGCTATAGACAGAGCCTGAAATGAGCCAGGAAGCCTTCGAAATTCTCTTGTTATACAATTGAAAAGTAGATAAATGCTCTTTTCAGTCAATCTGTGGTGTAGTTGTCTTTTGATTGTTTTTGTGCAAAGATCTTCTAATTGTCTTGCAAGTATTGATGCTTACCAGGTTGAAACTTAAAAGAGGGGAAGGACAGTTGACTAGAGAACGAGAGAATCCTCAGTCAAGGAAGCCCAGAGAGCCGTCACCTACACCTTCAATTTCACCCTCAAGAGTCTCAGCAGAAGCTTCAAGGATGTCTGAACATGAAGGAGAAATTCCTATAGAGACAGATCCAAGAGAAGAAGAAAGAGTCTTCAGAAAGGCTTTCTTAGATCTCACTGAAATGGTGAGGATATTGTACCAAGAAAGAAATGAGAAATTGGCTGGAGAAGGGTCCAAACATCCACATGAAGGAGAGGGCTCTTCAGGAGGTAAGAAGGATGATGATCATTCCAAGAAAGGACATGGAGGAAATGGTGATCCACCACCCCCATCTTCACCTTCTTCCTCTTCATCCTCGTCTTCTTCTGTTCATAAGCATAGATCCTCTGGAAAAAGTCCTTTTTTGAAGCTTGATGTAAAATTTGAATTACCTATGTTTAATGGTGAAGTGAATGCAGAAAAGCTTGACAACTGGATTAGGCAGTTGGAAGTTTACTTGAGGATCCAAAATATGCATGATGATGCCACAAAGATTCAGTTGGCTTCTTTGAGAATGGATGGAGCAGCCTTGGTCTGGTGGGAGGCCAAGACTAAAGAGGAGATCAAGAAATTTGGTAAGGTTACCTTAACATGGCCTGAATTTCTGTTAGCCATTAAAAAACAGTTTTATCCTCTTGCTCACATGCAGAAGGCCATTATGAATTGGCAAAATTTCAGACAACTTAAGGGTCAGAGTGTCCAAGACTACACCCAAGAATTCAGGAGAAGAGCTCTCTTGTTAGGGGTAGATTTGCAGACCCAAGAAACCTTGCTGAAATACATTGGTGGTTTGCATAGCTACCTTAGACACATCATCTTGATGTTTAACCCTACTAGCCTGGACGAGGTTTGTGTCCAAGCTACCCATTTAGAGGCAAGGGGAAAAAACACATTTGAAGAGGGTAGAAACAAGCCCCCCCAAGGGAAAAGCAAAGAGAAAACCTCCAAGGGAAAGGGCAAAAAGAATGCATCTGTCAAACAGGAGAGTGAGAAAGTGATATGTAAACACTGTTCTAAACCAGGCCATGAGGAGAAAAACTGTTGGAAATTACATCCTGAAAAAAGACCTCAATCTAACAAATCCAAAGGGAAACAGAAAACTGCTGCTACTACATCTACACCACAAGATTTAGGGGAAGATTCAGGTGATGAAACCAAAATTACAGCCATGGGTTTGAAAAACTTGAAGGGAAAAGAAATTGAAACTCAAGCCAGCACTAGTACCTCAAACTGCCATGTACAAGCTCCTAACGAGGAAGAAAGAATTGAACTGTTTCATGTGAGGGTGATTTCAAAACATACTAAGATTGACACACTTTTTGATAGTGGGTCACAAGCAAACCTTATATCAGAGGACTTGGTCAAGCAGCTTAAACTTGAGACCGTTCCACATCCGAAGCCATATCCACTTGGATGGATTTGCAAGGATGCAAATTTACAAGTTTCAAGAAAGTGCACATTGCGCTTTGCAATTACTGCACATTTTATTGATACAGTTGAACTTGATGTGGTACCTTTTGATATAGCAGGAATTGTTTTGGGAAGTCCTTACTTGTTTGACAGGAAAGCTATCTTTCATCGCCATGAAAACAAATATCATCTGTTCAAAGATGGCAAGGAGTTCATTGTTAGAGCTCATCGCAAGAAGACAAATATAGTGATGGTGAATGCAGGACAGGTAAAAAGGCTGGTCAATTCAAGTAAGAATTTTGTTCTTCTTATGATTAAGCCCAAGGTTGATGTGAATCATGAGTCATTTGACAATTGTGATCCAAAACTTAAATCAGATCTGTATGATGTAGTTGATGCATATCATGAGATGTTTCAGGAGCCAACAGGTTTGCCTCCTAAGAGGGAGATTCAGCATGAAATCCATTTGCATCCAGATTGTCCTCTTCCAAACATAGGCATGTACCGCATGTCTATTATGGAGAATGCTGAAATAAAGAAGCAAATCAAGGACTTGTTGGACAAGGGTTTCATAAGGCCAAGTACTTCGCCATGTGGGTCACCGATTGTATTGATTCCAAAGAAAGATGGCACTTGGCGTATGTGTGTTGATTTCAGGGCCTTGAACAAGATAACGGTAGAATCATTACCCACTCCCAAGGATAGATGATTTTCTAGATCAGCTGAAAGATGCTCGATATTTCACTAAGTTAGACTTGCGTAGTGGATATCATCAAGTAAGAATTGAAGAAAGTGACATTTGGAAGACAACCTTTAAAACCAAACAATGACTCTTTGAGTGGCTTGTGATGCCATTTGGTTTGTGCAATGCACCTGCAACTTTCATGCGGGTAATGGATGATGTATTGCGTCCTTTTCTTGATGATTTCGTTATTGTCTACTTAGATGATATCTTAATTTTCAGCAAGTCTAGAGAAGATCATGTCATGCATGCTAGAAAAGTACTTGATGTTTTGAAGAAGAATCAGTTATTTCTTAAAATGTCAAAGTGTGAATTTGGAAAGACTTCTTTGGTTTATTTGGGACACATAGTAGGAGGAGGTGCTTTGAGAATTGATCCTGCTAAGATTGAGGCTATTGTGAAGTGGCCTACTCCCAAATCCATAACAGAGGTAAGAAGTTTTTTGGGTGCAACTCAATATTGGAGGAAGTTCATCTCTAACTTCTCTTCTACAGCAGCTCCTATGCATGCAGTGACAAGTGTGAAGCATGCTTTCCAATGGGGAGGCAAGCAGCAAAAAGCTTTCGAATCTTTGATAGAGAAGATTAGTTCAGCTCCAGTCCTTGCATTACCGGATTTGAGACAGCCATTTGAGATACAAACTGATGCTAGTGATTATGCTATGGGTGCAGTTCTTCTACAGCATGGTAAGCCTGTTGCTTTTCATTCTGAAACTTTTAATGGTGCTGTTGTAAATTATCCTACATATGATAAGGAGTTGTATGCGTTGGTACAAAGCGTCAAAAAGTGGAAACACTATTTGATGGGCAAAGAAACTGTTATACATACCGACCATCAACCCTTACAGTACTTGCAATCACAAAGAAAGTTACAACAGTCACGACACTTCAGATGGATGGGCTTCTTGCAACAGTTCCATTTGGTAATAAGGTACAAGAAAGGTACTTTGAATAAGGTTGCTGATATGCTTTCAAGGCCTATTATTGGTGCTGTTACTTTACTTAAGAATGATTCCATTGTACATGATAGTTACATAGAACAATATGCATCTAATGATGACTTTAAAGATGTGTATGCTAACTTGAGTAAAGGGAATCATGTAGAGGAAAATGATTATCACATGCATAACAATTTGCTGTTTCATTTGGGCAAGTTGTGTATACCACAGGGGGAGCGGATAAATGTCATAAGAGAAGCTCATTCTTCTCTTATTGCTGGCCATTTTGGTGTGAGCAAAACAATTGCACATCTACAGAGGTATTGCTATTGGCCTCGCATGGGAGATTCTGTTTCAAGGTTCATAAGAGGTTGTTCATTATGTGCTACAAGCAAGCCTAGCAATAGGAATCTTGGTTTGTATACTCCTTTGTCGGTACCTTCTAGACCATGGAAGAGCATCTCTATGGATTTTGTAGGAGGTTTGCCAAAATCTAGAAAGCAGCATGATTACTTATATGTAGTATTTGATCGTTTCAGCAAAATGTGTATACTTATGCCTTGTAAGAAAACTATAACTGCTGAACAAACTGCTGAATTATTTTTTCATCATGTATGGATTCACTTTGGTTTGCCTACTTCCATTATTAGTGACAGGGATTCCAGATTTGTGGGGAATTTTTGGTCCAACCTATGGGAGATGATGGACACAAAGTTGAAGAAAAGTACTGCTTTCCATCCGCAAACAGATGGACAAACCGAAGTTGTGAACAAAACCATTGTGCACCTCTTGAGAGGTTATTGCAGCAAGCATCCCAAGCTTTGGGATGAACATTTGCACTACATACATCATGCTTACAACCGTTCCAAGCACTCTTCCACAAACACCTCACCGTTTGAAGCTTGTTTTGGTTACTTGCCAAAATCACCTCTTGATTTCATTCTTGAGAAAGATGTCGCCATTGAGGGACATAGTGATATTGACAAAGCTCGTTCATTCATTGAAAGAATTCAGCAAATACATCAGCAAATTCAAGAACATCTTGAGAAGAGTCAAGGCAAGTACAAGGAAAGACACGACAAGCATAGGGTCGATCACAAGTTTCAAGAAGGGGATGAGGTATGGCTGTACATTAGCAAGGAAAGGATGCAAGGAGAAGGTAAAAAGCTGAAGCCTATTCATTATGGTCCATTCAAAATCCTCAAGAAGGTTGGAAATAATGCTTTTCAATTAGATTTGCCTTCCTACATGCAAATGTATTCTGTTGTCAATGTGGAGAATTTACGTTTGTATGAACCTCCTTTGATTGCTGATCATGAAAGTGCTGTTCAGCTGCCATCTATAGAAGATTTCTTGCCAGAATTCTTAGATGAGCTGAAAGAAGATACAATCCTTGACAGAAGGACACACACTTCAAGAAGGGGTAGCGTAGATTATGTTCGGGTTGGTTTCAAAGGCAGCAAACCGAACAAGGCAAAGTGGATGGAGGTGGACAGAGTGAGGGAGTTGTACCCTCACCTCTTTAACAGGTAGATGAAGGCTTTTGGGGTCCAAAAGCTTCCCAATGGGGAGGCGTGATCAGGTGCTCATGTCCTAAGTGTCGTAAAAATGCTCAAAATTCAAAGTGATCAGAACTAGTTCAAAGCTGAATGACTGGAAAGTGCTCGTCCTCCCGATTCCGACGCCGCAAACGGTTCGAAAAACGGTCGCCGTATGAGGAAGATATGGCCAAAAGAATATTTTGCCCAAAACATTAGAAAATTTGAATTTTTTTTAAAAAATTAAAAAAGGAATATTCCGTAGAATATTCCTTGGAATATTCTAGGGAATATTCCCTCTGCAGCAACCAATCGGAGGCTGCCACGTGGCAGGCCCGGAGGGCGCCACGTGGCCCATGATGACGTCAGAGAAGCTGTGGGCGCATTTTCACAAAAAGTTTTTGGGATGGCCGGGTTTGAACCCGCGACCTCCCTTTTAACACTCCCAAGACTTACCAATGTGCCACCGCGTGCTCATTTGTTAGTTGAACGGATCAAATAACTTTTAAGTTTTAAATTGAATTCGGCGGTAAAGCAAAGGGGGCCAGCCCCTAAGGGCCAGCCCGCCCTCCATGTGACTGTGACACCGGAACCAGGAGCCTAACCAATAACCGCCAGCCAAAACAGCGAGCACGAAATCCGATGAAAACATTTAATTTAGCAGCAGTTAGTTAGCGGTGGATTTGGCGGAGTGCCAAATTTGGCGGTCTCGCCATATTTGGCGGGCTTAACTGGCCGTCACTAAATGTGACTGGGGATTTGTTAGGCCACACTGGCAGTCAGGAGTAAATCGCCATAACTTTGGCCCAGAAAGTCGGTTTTGGACGATTTTTTTTTTTGTTTTTTGGGTAATTTCGACCTTCTGAAGCCATTGGTGCAGGTCTTACAGCCATCAGAGGTCATTTGCATACGTTTTGGAGCCGTGAAAGTTCTAGGAGCCACCAGGGGCCAGTATTGGGAAGACTGTACAGGGTTGCAGGTATCCATTGGAGGTGATCCAATAGTCAATCCTGAAGGATTCAAGTGTTCTGAATCCATTTCTACCATCTATTTCTCCTGTAGATGCTTCTATTCAGCTGTATTTTCAATTTGAGCATTTTATAAAAACAAGGACAAGCCCATTTGGGGGCTTTGGACCCAGCAGACGTAGCCCAGGAGGGGTGAACTGCTTTATCAACTTCTTTTGCATCTGTGGTTGGTTTATTTTGCAGAACAAATTCATTTTTATGTGTTAAACAGTAAAAGGAAATAATTCTGCTATGCTTAGATGGGTCATAAACAGCTGAAAATTTCATGTGTTTCTTTTCTGCAAGACATGGAAGTCTTTTAAACATGTTTATTTCTGAATTGAATACCTTGCAAACAAATTTCAAGTAGTTTCAAATTCAGATCAGCTGTAAGTCTCAATAATGCTAATTTCATGCCCTTTTTTGGCTCAAAATTCCATGTCATGTCATCATAAAGTCTGAAAATATGTTTTTGTGCTAGGATCATCCAATATTTGGGGAATGTCTGTAAAATCCACCTCAAATCATCCTCCAGGGTCCCAAATCTAGTTGGGGTGTTAACATGTCATGTCCATGGGTCTCGAATTGTCAAAAAAAGACCTCATCTCTCCAACGTTAGGGCTCCATCAGGTGCAACATGTCCTCCCCAGTCTCCCATGGAAGACCATCCTCATATGGGCTCTAAATCATGGCATGCCCATCAAGTAGTGTTAAGGCCAGCTTGGGGGCATGTTGGGTCCAATAGTGAAATCATCAAGAATCCTTTGTGTTGGGTCAAAGAAGATCAATGTCTTGGGGATTGAGGCTGCTTCAAGACATGTAACATCGTCTCAAATCATCAGAAGGTCCAACACTCTTAATGTTGCATCTACTAAGTCATCTATTTCTCTGGAAGGCTTGGGTACTTGTGGAGTGGCTGCCCTCAAGGCTCGAGTGTATAGATGTAAATGAGGGAGTAATCATGAAGGCATGAGTTACCCTTCTCAACTTGCTTTTTCCAACCCTCTAATGCACTATTTACTTTTTCTTGATAATGCTTTGTATTATAGTGCATAATTCAAGGGTTAGAGCTTAATCCTTATGGTATAACATTTAATTTTACCCCTTAAGATGAGACAATTTATCGATCATCAGAGTTGGGACATGCAAGGGTTCCTTTTGATGTAATGGAGCATCATGTGCATAGGAAATGGGTGATGGTTAATGAGCAGGTTAGAGCCCATGTTGAGATTTTTCCCACTTGCTAACTTATGTCCCAACCATCCTTTTCATTTTGATTTTCTTCGTTTCCTTTCATTGTGGCCATGATATACTTTTTTATTCTTTTACCTGCATCAACCTCTAGGGCAATGTTTTCTAGCCCTACTCACGGAGTGGACATCAAAGGGTGCCAATCCTAATGAACCAATGAAATGTTAGACTCGAAGAATGGAGGTGTTATAAGGGGCTTGTAATGTGACATGGAAAGTGTCAAGTATGGAGTAGGGGATAATGAAGATGATATCTCAATCTGAGTTTTCAAAGTAGTGCGCTTCCTATAACCCTAAGGCCTCAAGGGAGGTCCCACTAGACTAGGACTAAATATTAACCCCCGTAGTAAGATGAGAGAACATATTTACAGTGAAGATCAATCAATCTTCCATATCACCCCTTTATCCATACTAAATGCCCAAAACAAACAAGTATAAGCAACTGATTGCAAAATGATCAAAGTGCCTTTCAAATAGCAACCCAACTTTATCCATGTGGAAATGTTGGAAGGTGAGAGGTATGTAGCTGATGTAGATGTCAGAGGTACATGGCATATCATCATTGAAAAATGAATATCAAGGGTTGTTGACTGGCTGGTTGTTTGGTTGATTGCCAATTATAGAATAAATTTTTCTTCCTATGGGGTTACCCATTTTGGTGGGTAACATCTGTCTCCAACTTGGGGACATGAGTTCACCGTTGAGCGCATGTTCTATATGCTCGAGTGTGGAGTTCATGCGAGATTCATCAATCCTTGGGGTTGTAAACTTGTTACCTACACATCCAGGTCAACTTGTTTGGGAGCATGTGCACTGGGTGTTGATTATTTCTCTAGTTTATATTATGATAATAAAATACATATTGAGAATAAAATCTATCTAAATGCAGATTAGTTTATAATGAAATACAACAAAAAATGCAAGATTAGAATGCACACACACAATATTCAATGCAAGTAACTATATGCATACTTAAATTAGTTTCCATTGAACAAAGTGAGGCAACTCACCCTTATCGATGAGGGTAAGAGTTCACCATCAATATTAGCAATGTAAAAGCATCCAACACCTAATTTACCATGGATCCTAATCAGGATAGGGTCCTGATCTACCAGTACAAGATCACCTACTTGGTATTCTCTATTTGGATTTTTCACCCACTATTTCTTTGGAAACACCTATTTCTTGTAGATGTTTTTGATATGAAAAATGTTTTGAGAAGGATTAAATTTTTCCACCTTTGGAGGCCCTTTAGATTTATTTTTTCCTATGCCATTATGATTTTTGGTAACTTTTGGCTTTTCAATGGGCTTGAGGAACGAAAAAGGCTCCATATATTCTACATGATTAGGTATTTGTGGTTTCCCTATATAAGACAAATTGTGTTCCATCAATGGTAGATATAGTTGCCTATGATAGGTCCATTTGTAATTCTCCTCTAATTGAGGTGCACCATTTTCTTGACAATAACATCCCCTAGGCATCATGTACATCTATGACTACAATATTCATCAGTGTCGATATATTCTTATTGGTTGCCAAAGATACCTTGAAATATTTTGTAAGGCCATATATGGGTATAAATTTCAAATCAAAACCACATACATTTTTATAAGGTCTAATGATATCCATGTCTAATTGATGCATGAATTTTAAAGGCATTACATTCGTAGAAGCACCAAAATCAAGCATACAATTGTGCAAAATAAGGTTATTTATCACTAGAGACAATAAAAATGGCTCATGCCCTCCATTCCTTTTATCAATATACATGTTTTATAGGATGACTGGAGGGTTATCAGGCTCTTTTTTCAAAGTTAAACACATTCCTAACTTGACCCCTTTGGGGTCCAGATTTAGCTATCTCAAAAAGTGGAACTTGTACATTCGTTTTACTCAAAACATTAGTCAAGTCAACATCCAAGACTGCATTAGAATTTTGAGATTTTGACTTGGGAACATTCTCAGATTGTATAGGAGATCTATCCTTCTTTTGGGAGGTAGTGTTAGAGCTTGTGCTTGCTTGGCATTGGTTAACATTTATCCTAGAGTATTGCAATCCCTTGAATCTCCCATTATTTTCCACTGCCATGAGTGGCTCATCTTGATCATTTGTGTCTTCATCATGGATTTGATCAGGCTATGGATGCAAGTAAGAGTCACTAAGCATGCTATTAAAAGGGGCACCATCGTTGATGATGTTGAGGTGCTTCGAGACTTCCTCTTCCTCCACCTAATTATATGAACACTCTTCATGGGTATGATACTCATCATAGGGTTGGGATCAAGGATACTCCTCATGTCCCACCAAGTTGGTTTGGGCAAGGGTGTTTGGAACATTTTCTTTTGATGAATGATTTCCTACATGTTCCTTCTTAAGAGGTCTTTCCTTATTGAATTGTGGCTTAGGATGGAAGTTTTGGTGAGATCCCTTTTCTCTCTCCAACATAGCCATTTTTTTCATCATTGCCATTTTTCCTTGCATTAGTTCATCAATAACCTTATCAAAATTTTGGGCAAATTCTTGGAAGGTAGGATTTACCTAGGCACTAGACTTAGCTTTAGGTTCTATTCGAGCCCTAGGATAATTGAACAAGTCAATCCTAGCTACATTCAGATTTTGTTTTATCTCAACATCCAAAACTTTAGCTTCATGTAGAGATTGAGACTTCTTATATCTAACAACGTATGCTAAATGTTCGAGGAAAGATCACACATACTTATCAAGCATAATATCATTAGTTGGCCTATACAAATAAGGTACTTCCTTGAGTAGATTTTTAAAACATTGAGTAAATTCCTTAATAGTTTCATTTTCAATATTCTTAGCTTCAAGGAATTTCTCAACGACCATGATGCCTTCCTTGACTGTGGCTCATATTTTGTTGAAGTCTTGGTGAAAGGTATCTAAATCAGTGATACTACCTTGGGGTAAACTAAGGTACCAATCCCTTGCACTTCCTTCTAAATTCAAGGAAAAGAGCATCATGACTACATCCTCATCCATGATCAATTTAGTATTCATTGCCTAATAAGACTCATGAATTTTTTTTTTATTTTTTTTATTTTTTATTTTATTTTATTTTATTTTATTTTATTTATTTTTTTTTTTTTTTTCTGCAGTCATGGAATTTGTACCATTAAACTTAAGAAACCATTCACAATACTTCTATGGTAAGGGATGCAGGGCATCAAATAATTTGTTAACATTTAATGGCCTAAATGTAGCTATGAGCCATGACTTGTCCATGGTGTTAGGGGCAGTGTTATCCATGAATAAACTTCTGACCATGAGACTCCTTGGGTTCATAAGGGATGTAGTTGCTTCAATAGTTTTTTAGGTGGCTCTCTTCTTTCTTGGAGCCATGGTATCGTCGGAAGAACTACTAGGGGTTTTAATAGGGTTATTTTTTAGGAATTGCTAGAAGAGAAGCTATTTTTTCATCTTAAATGTTCTCTTCAAAGAACGAAGCTTAATCTTCAAATAAGGAGTAGGTTGACTCAAATCCTCCCTGGTGACAGTGCTTGATCCTTGGGTGATGGAGTCTAAGGGAAACTTGCTAATGGAAATACCAAACCCCAATATGGAGTAACGATAAGAAAAACCTTTGTTTTCAAAGCCCTAGCTATCACAAGTCATGAAAAGAGCTTACATGAAGACCATTCAATGGATGCCATACATTCTTTAGTTAAAACATGCAACATTTTGCCAAGATTCCATAGAAAATATTCAAATTAAAGAGAGTATAGAAACCCCAAAAACAACCATTCCATGCAATCACCATTCAAAAGATAATCAACAGTAGAAATACTTACAAGATATGCGTGAAAAAGTCCTTTATTATCCCAAAATAATGTATCCACAACAAGAGCTACTCTCCAAAAGAAAAATTATCCACAATAGATCACATCTCCACAAGAATACAACTCACATCAACAACCAAAATCCTATAAGGAGGCTGAAATACTCCATAAGTGATGACAAGATACAAAAATGAGGTGACCTCTATTTATATGAGGTCTACCTAATCTAATTTTATCTAATGAGGCCCCTAAAGTAAGTTTGATGACAAATAATTTGGTTTACAAGCCAACCCACTAGCTCAATGCTAAAACATGTCATTAATGCCCACACATGTGGGCCATGTCATGGTGTGATGGAGGCTGAAAATATGTTTGTATGAAAGGATCATCTAAAATTTGAGGAATGTCCCTCAAATCCACCTCAAATCATCCTATGGGGTCCTAAATCCAGTTGGGGTGTCACCATGTCATATCCAAGACCTCCTCTCTCTAGTGTCAGGGCTCCTTTAGGTGTAACAAACCTTCCCTTGTCTCCCAGGGAAGACCATCCTCATTTGGTCTCTGAATCAAGGCATGCTCATCAGGTAGTGTCAAGTTCAGCCTGGGGCCATGTTGGGTCCAATAGTGCAATCCTCAAGAATCCTCTTTGTTGGGTCAAATAAGATCAATGCCCTGGGTCTTGAGGGTTCTCTGGGACATGTAACATCTTCTAAAGTCCTCATACGTCCCAAGCTCTCAACATTGCTTTTTCTAAGTCAATACTCTCTCTGAAAGGCTTGGGTACTTGTGGAGGGGTGCCCTCAAGGCCTTGGCTTCTATGGACCACCTAATAATACCAACATGAAGTCAAGTTAAAGCAACCATCCTTTAGAGACTAATATCATATGAGCATCTAAGTGGACCAAACTTGGATGTTAAGGGCATATTAATACTTCAAAATTGGATCACCTTTCCATATCTAACTAGGCCAAGTCCTGTAAAGGTGTTCCCTACCTTGATAGAGGTGGCTAATGATCTACCCTATTAGGTGCTTCCATCCCTTAAGGGGATGTGGGATTTCTAAGGTCAACCCCTCAATCAATAGGTATGAGTGTGAATGTATGGCAATGGGGGGGGAAATGATTCATGGCCAAGTTCCATGGTCAAGGTGACCAACTGATGGGAATTCCACATCTTGAATGTATAAATGAGAGGACAAAGCAATTTTGGAGGCATGAGTTACCTTTCTCAACTTTTTTTTTCCATCCCTCTAGCGCACCTTTTACTTTTTCTTGATAATGATTTGTATTATGGTGCATAGCTCAAGGGTTAGAGCTTGTTATCTATGGTGTAGCATTTAATTCCACCCCTTAAGATGAGACAATTTATCACTCATCAAGGTTGGGACATGCAAGGGTTCCTTTGATGTAATGGGGCATCATTTGCTCAGGAAACAAGTGATGGCTAATGAGGAGGGTAGAGCTCATGCTACGCTTGTTCCCACATGCTAACTTATGTCCCAGTCATCTTTTCCATTTTGATTTTATTCATTTTCTTTCATTATGGCCATGATATGCATTTTTATTCTTTTAATTGCATCAACCTCAAGGGAAATGTTTTCTAGCCCTACTCAAAGAGTGTGGAAATGAGAGGGTGTCAAATCCTAATCAACCAATGACAAGTTAGACCTAAAGAATGGAGGTGGTATAAGGGACTTGTAATGTGATATGGAAAGTTTCAAGTATGGTGTAGTGGATAAAAAACACACTATCTCAATTCAGGTTTTCCTAGTAGTGCCTCTCCTATAACCCTAAGGCCTCAAGAGAGGTCCCACTACACTAGGGCTAAAGATTAACCACCTTGCTAAGGTGACACAATATTTATAGTCAAGATTAGTTAATCTTCCAGATCACCCCTTTATCCATACTAAATTCCCTAAACAAACAAGTATAAGAATCCAATTTAAAAATGATCAAAATTCATTTGGAATAACAACCCACCTTCATCCAAGTGGAAATGCAAGATGGTGGACGCAGATGGCATATCATCATCAGACAATGAATATCATTGGTTGTTGGCAAGCTAGCTGTTTGACTTCTTGTCAAATGTAGGAGAAGATTTTCCTCCTATGGGGTTAGCCATTTTTGTGGGTAACATGCCTTATATTCATTCTTTGAAACACAATGGAAGTAATCAATGCTAACATTCTTGCAAGTTGCAGATGAATTATATTGCAATCAATGATTACTATATCCTGTTATGATTTGGTAATTGTTGAGGATGCAACATACCAAGCAAAGAATCCATCTTCAATGAACAAATCATTGGCATTGAGGTCCAATGAGATAAGTGATTTCACACTTGATGATTGACATGAAAATACATCATGTCCTAAAAATTCATTGAGGGAATAACTTTCTCTTATTGAATTGATATGTGTTGAAGAGTCTAGGGCAAATAAGTGTAGTGTGATTCTTCATTAATTGATAAAAATTTGTGGAGTCTTTTTACTTTTTCTTGTTATATTAATCTTCTTCTTCTTATTAATGCATGTGTGTATACTTCATCAAACTGCTAACAAAACATAAGAACAAGAACACAGGATATTTGCTCTCTGCCAGGGCCAAAACCTCTCTTCTCTTGAGAGGAAAACCCTTTCGCGAATTTCTCTTGTTGAAGCTTCTATTGATCAATGCCAAACCCTATTTCCTTGATAAGAATATCCTCTAAGAACAAGTCAAGTCCTTTCAAGATTACTTCCTCTTGCAACACTTCATCCTTCTCCTTCCAACACTTTGTCTTCCTCGCTTCAGTACTTCTTCTGGAAACTGTAGAGACCTTAGATTGTATGTTCTAGGATGAACCTTGACATTTTCTTCCTTCGCTTAATATGGAGCCTTCCTAACTTGAGAAGATGACCTTGTTTCCTCCCAACCGAGCCTTCTTCTCTTTCACAGATATTGTAGACTTATCGCAACAATAATGCAGCCCTAGTACTTCGCACGTGTGAGGGAATACCCTCACAAGAACTCTGTTAGACTTCTCCTTATTCCTTTGGTTGTATAGGCTTTTTCCTTTCTTGAGTGAGTGACCTTATAGACACTCTTTTCTAGCCCAAACACTTCTGATTTATTACTGCAATAGGAGAGTTTGATATGGCAACAGAATAGCCTTCTTTTCCTTCGCACATGTGACTGTAGTATGCTTCAAATCAACCCTATTAACTTTGATATTCTTCATTACTTCTTCACTTGAGTGGAAGGCTCTTTAGGCCTATGATCTTAGCCCAAATAATGAAGTTTGTGTGACTGTGATAGAGGGCTTCTATGACAACAGAGATGCCCTCTCCTTCTTCGCACGTGTGACTATCTTTTAGCCCTAGAACAAACTTTCAAAGCTTCGATATTTCTTCCTCCTTCTTCGCTATACTTGGAGACCTCTTTCCTTTACTTTTCCGTACCCTTTACTCATCATATTTCTCGATGATTTCAGATATGATATCGTTTTCCTTTGAGGAGGTCGAATGGATCCTTATATAGGAGTTTGTCTCCTTCTTTTAGGTCGACTAGAGGCCAGCATGAAGACTTGAGGCTGACTTTCTTGATATAATTCAGATTTCTTCTTTTGATGGTGCCATTTCTTGGAGGAGGCTTATGACTTTGCTTGGAGGTCTTCTTATGACCCTAATACATATTATTGCATGGTGTAACAAGCCCTTAAGGTCTTCAACCTTTTCTTTTGACTATTTGACTCACCTATAGCACTTTAACTAGTGCTAGACCTATTTCAATGAGAAAGAAAGTCATTGACATATATTATAAGAATAATATTTATTTTCTTGAATAAATACAAATATCAAAGTACATTTATCAAGACCAAACCTAGTTACATTTCCTTCAACACTCCCTCTTAACTAGGGAGGTATTCATATAACGTTACAAGGAGTATGGCTATTATCAATATTTGAAGAATTCACATAAGAGAAATCGGATTTGCAATCCATCTATTATAGCAACATATCAATCAACATTGTCATAGTGCAAGGCCTTGACTAACAATTCCATCTCTTCATGAGATCAAGAGCTAAAATGATGACGAGACCAATGATCTATAGACACCTTCATCATTGTATCTCAAGGTACATACCCACCTGGGTGTTCTCTCAGTATGACCTTCTAGGACTATTTTTATCTTGGGTTCACAACCCTCAAAGAATATCGATCCTCTTGCCTACTCTTGTCTTGGATTCCCTACACATCCTCAAAGAGTATCGGATGCCATATGATTACCTAATCCTCCCATTATTTCTTCCTTAGTGAAGACAAGAATGTTGTGTCCATCTTGTGTCTATATTTCCATTCATGGCCATCATTTAGAATTACAGTTATTATTCCTAGTCTAGTGCATGACCCATGAAATGGAAAAACACAATTTTTACTCCTTTGTAATCAGGGGTGATCTTGATCAGGGACTTGTCAAATCTCCCTCTTAACTAGGGGCTCTTTCATTCATCAAAAAATTCTTCTTCATGGGTCCTTTAGCTGCTTGATCTCCTTCCTTTCTTTTATTTCATGAAGTCTTTGTTTGAACTTCTTCTAGGTAGGGCACCATCCATGAATCAATTTCCTTCCTAGTTTTTCATGTCATTGCTTCCTTAATGGAAAATTTCTTTCTTGTCATACATCAGGATTTCTTGTCATCTGGCTACTCCTTTGTCATCTGTCCATGCTTCAGAATATTCTTCTCATGGATGCTTCGTTGTACTTTCTTGTTTACATGCTTTGGCCTAGTAGCCCATCATGAATTCATCTTGATATTGCTTCAACATTTATTTTTATTTTGCTGGATAGCTCTTCATCACGACATCTTTGTAGAGTAGAATCAACTATCTATATCTTTCATATCTCCAAGGCCTTCATAGTTGTCAAGGATCCTTCGTTCCTTTGTCAGAGTTTTCTTGCCTTCTTTTGGCAGATATATTCAGGGTATCTTGTCAGATAGCGATTCTCGGTGATCATGGTGTTCTTCACATGCTTGATATATTTCTTCATTAGCTTCTTCTTAGATAGATAGGTTAACCATCTTATGCTTATTGTGAGAGCATTTCTTCATTGCTTGCTTCCTGGACTAGTCAACATTTCTTCTCGCTTCGTAGTCAACAATATTATACTCATGTGAGAATGTTCTTTTGTTGACCTTTATTGCATTGTAGTACATGCCTTCAAGCATGCTCTTGGTGAAAGAGTTTATTTCATACTTGATCATGTTATAGAACTATTCCCATGAATCAATAATATACAAATGATAACATGAATAAAATTTGATGGATACATACCTCATCTTAGCTTCATTTGGTTGTCCTTGGTGTGGCCCTTCTTGCTTCATCTTAGCTTGCCTGCATATCATCCTTTTCTTGAATCTCATTAATGGGATTCCCAATGAGAAATATGCTTTGGTTTATGAACATTCTTTTGAAGGTTCCATCATAGGATCTTAAATACCCTTTCCTTGCAAATGTTTCTTTTCTTTTGATGATGGAGATCTTCTAAGATTCTTTTTCATGATCAATTTTCTTTCATAGTGGATGAGGTCCTATTCTAGGTATGCTCCTTCTTCATGAATATCTTGAGCTATGTTCATCATGCTCCTATATTCTAGAAGATATTTCTAACCATGCATTTTTGTTCTCATTTATAAATGCTCTTTCTACATGAGTATCTAGAACTATATGTACTTCATGTTTCTAGATTCTAGAAGATGTTTCTAGCTATGCAATTTTATTTTATTCCTACATGCTCCTACCCTACTCAAACTTGTAAGAAGAATTGAAGTAAAGAGTTTGACCTAGTCATAGTAGAGATCCAGAGGATCTTCCTTCTTTTGCTTCTTTTCTTCTTCTTTCACCTCTTGAGTCATATGAGCTTCTTCCCTCTTTCTTTTGTTGTTGTTGTCCTTCCTAAGCTTAGGACAATTCCTTTTGTAGTGTTCGTATCATTGACATCCAAAACATTGGATTTTGGACATGTCTTTGTTGTTTGTTCTTCATGGAACAAATTTGCCAAATTTTCCCTTTCTCTTGGCCATGGTAGAAAATGATTTCTCATTGGATCCCACATCTTCCTTTGCTTTAAGTCCAGTTTCCTCTGTCGTGCATAGAGACCAAATTTCAATGAGTGTGGCTGCTTCCTTCTTGACATATATGCTTGATGTGAAGTTGCCCCAATCCTCAGGTAGAGCATTGAGTACTACAATTGTCATCTCTCTTTCATACATGACTTCCCCAAGCTCTTGAAGTTGATCTCTCATTTAAGAGATTTTCATGAAGTAGGGAGATATTCCTTCCTTTTTTTATCTTCATCTTGTACAGTGCATTCCTTAGAGATATTACTTCTCCAGTTGTGGATACCGAGAATAACTCTACTAGCTCATCATAAATTTCTTTTGATGTTTCAAATTTGGAGACATAAGGAATGAGAGAGTCTTTTATTGATTCTATCAGAATCCTTTGAGCTCTTGTCTCATCCTTATTGTACTTAGCTAAGGCTTGAGTTTTTTCCTTAGCAGGGATAGTGATATTCCCTTTGACATGTTATAGAAGTTCATTCTCCCTGAGAAGTAAATCAATCCTCTTCTTCCATGCAAGAAAGTTATTGGTACCTACCAATTTATTTCTTTCCTTGCAAAAAGACATTGATGTATATTCAGAAGGGGACATGTACTTAATTGATAGATTTTGAGATGTAGTGGATTTTCTTTCACCTTGAAGACTTTATGGCTTGCCTTTCTAGGATCTTGATGTTATCCAAGTTGCCTTCTCCAAGTGGACTTGCTTGATGATGATATTTGCTTGATGACTTGTAGCTTGATGTAGGTCCTGCTTCAATATGCTCTTCTTTGTCAGTGCCTTTATGTAAGGTTCTTCTTCTTGTTATGTAGTCTTCCTTGGTGAATGATAGGTGGGGAATGATGGGTGAGAGGCCTTATTTTCCTTGAGTAGATTTGGCTTGATGCTTCAACCTTGTAGATGAATTTCCTTGACGAGTGTTCTTGAGTTGCCCTTTCCTTGATGTGTGACCTTAGCTCCGATTCCATGTTGAAGAATCTAGGGCAAATAAGTGTAGTGTGATTCTTCGTTACTTGATAACAATTTGTGGATTATTTTTTATTTTTCTTGTTAGCTTAATCTTATTATTCTTCTTATTAATGCATGTGTGTGTACTTCATCAATCTGCTACCAAAACATAAGAACAAGAACACAAGATATTGGCTCTCTGCTAGGGCCAAAACCTCTCTCCTCTTGAGAGGAAAAACCTTTCTTTAATTTCTCTTATTGAAGCTTCTATTGATCAATGCCAAAGCCTAGACCCTTGATAAGAAGATCCTCCAAGCACAAGTCAAGTCCTCTCAAGATTTCTTCCTCTTGCAACACTTTGTCCTTCTCCTTCTAGCACTTTGTCTTCCTCCCTTCGACACTTCTTTTGACAACTGTAGAGACCTTAGATTATATGCTCTAGGATGAAACTTGAAATTTTCTTCCTTCGCTTGAGATGTAGCCTTCTAACTTGATAATATGACCTTGTTGCCTCCCAACCGAGCCTTCTTCTCTTTCACAAATATTTCAGACTTAGAGTAGCAGTAATGCAACCCTAGTTCTTCGCACATGTGAGGGAATACCATCACAAGAACTCTGTTATACTTCTCCTTCTTCCTTCGCTTGTATATCATTTTTCCTTGCTTGAGTGAGTGTCCTTATAGGAACTATTTTCTATCCCAAACACTTCTCCTTTATGACTGCAATAGGAGAGTTCGGTATGACAACAAAATAGCCTTCTTTGCCTTCACATGTGTGACTATAGTATGCTTTAGATCAACCCTATTAACTTCACTATTCTTCCTTACTTCTTCACTTGAGTGGGAGGTCCTTTAGGCCTATGATATTAGCCCAAATAATGAAGTTTGTGTGATTGTGATAGAGGGCTTCTATGATAGCAAAGAGACCCTATCCTTCTTCGCACTTGTGACTTTCTTTTAGCCCTAGAACAAACTTCCAAAGCTTCAATATTTCTTCCTCCTCCTTCGCTATACTTGGAGACCTCTTTCCTTGACTTTTCCATACCCTTTACTCATCCTCATCAGAGATGATATCGTTTTCCTTTGAGGAAGTTGAATGGATCCTTATATAGGAGTCTGTCTCCTTCTTTTAGGCTGACTTGCTTGATATAATTCGAATTGCTTCTTTTGATGGTGCAATTGCTTGGATGAAGCTTATGACTTCGCTTGGAGGTCTTCTTATAACCCTAATACATATTATTGCATGGTGTAACAAGCCATTAAGGTCTTCAACCTTTTATTTTCACTAGTTGACTCACCTATAGCAGTTTAACTAGTGCTAGACCTATTTCAATGAGCAAGAAAGTCATTGACATATATTGTAAGAATAATATTTCTTTTCTTGAATAAATACAAATATCAAAAGTACATTTATGAAGACTGAACCTAGTTACATTTCCTTCAACAATATGTACATGAGGAATTTTACATTGTGTTTATTAATAGATTCTAGGAGCCAGTAATGACTTTTTCCAAGACACTTTAATACATGCAATCTCCATTTCATAATTGGTAATGATTGTTTTCTTCAGAAATAAATCTCTAAAATTTTTGGCACTTGTCACACTTCAAGGAGGGGAACCAATGGTAAGCAGATGAGTTAGGCTTAATTCACTTAACCACATGAGAATCGAATTGAGAGCTTGTAGAGTGTGCTAAATTATTGACAATATCTTGGAAATAACACAATAGTGGTACTAACCGATTAAGCTACACATGAAGATAATACATGGTAATGTTTTACCAATGGTTTGCATATTTAAACAATTCTCAACATATTCCATGCGTGATGGGCATGATATAAAATTTCATTATCCCTAAAAGGTAGATCTTTGCTGAACTAATGAAATATAAGAGAACTAAACAAATTTATGAGAATCACTCGAGCTCGACAACTAGTCAAAGTGAATTTAGTGGGGACATTTGAAATTAATATTTGGAAAATATAAACCACAATGTATGTCGATAATTACAAGGAAAATACTTCTTAATTGGCTTTTAGATCACACACCAACTCTTAGGACAATTTTGAAAAATGGCATCTCGCAATGCATTGGCCCTTGATACATGCATCACAACTTTTTTCCTATAGGGATTATTACCCGCCAAAAAGTGGGTAACCCACATCCCTCTGCCTATTACACTAGTCAAACACCTCTCACCATTTGACATTCCTCTTGAAGGAAGGTGGGCTACCATTCAACAAGTACTTCAACCATTTTTGCAATCACATTAAGTTTACTTAATGTTTTGGGAATTCTAAAATGTGTTGGACATTGGATAAACCAACTCTCTCCATGTGTTTCGTGACATGTGCTTAACCACCTCTCATGGATCCTTTTACTAACACCTGCATGTTTTGGTGTAACAGTAATTGTGATTCCAACAAGTGGTATCAAAGCGGTATCAAAGCCAAAGGCCTCGAGTTTGAATCACACTCGGGTCGCGCTGGGGGGAGATTATTGGACATTGGATAAACCAAAGCTCTTCATGTGTTTTGTGACATGTGCTTAACCTCCTATCATGGATTCGTTAACTCTGGCGATGCATCCATTTACTAACACCTATGGGTTTTGATATAATGACAATTGTGATTCCAAAAAGGTGGATTAAGGGGTGGTTTGGATGATTTACCGATCTTGACTATAAACATGTTCTCTCACCTTACCAAGGATGTTAATTTTTGACCCTAGTCTAGTGGAACCTCCTTTAAGGCTTTATGTTTATAGGAGGGACACTACTTGGGAAACTTGGATTGAAGTAGCATGTCCATAACTAGTCCATACTTACCACTCTTCAACTTTCTCATAATTTCATGTCCATCCTTTGGGTTTGCTATCATTGGTTCACTGGGATTGAGACACTCACATCCTCATCCATGAGCCTTTCTCAAAAACTTTTCCCTAGAGGTTCATGCAACTAAAAATAGGTAAAAGCAGAAAATGACCACAACGAAATAAAAAGAAAAGTTAAAATGCAAAATATGGTTGTGACATTAATTTGCGCATGGGAAATATCCTAGCATGAGCTCTACCCTTGTCATTAGCCATCACCTGGTTCTTGGGCACTTTATGCTTCATCACATAATACAGGAACCTTCGCATGTCCCAAACCGCATGAGTGAGAAGTTGACTCATCATTAATGGGTAAATAAATGCTATATCATTAAAAGAAAGCTTGGATACCTACGTTATGCTCCTTATCAAAGCGTTGTAAAAAAGAAGTAAAAGGCACACTTGAGGGGTGGAAAAATCATCCTCAGTAAAGAGGTAACTCATGCCTCTATGATTGCTCCCAACATACATGTACACACTCGGGATGATGGACCTCCATTAGATGGTCCTATGACTATGTCACCTTGCCATTAAGTATTTCCCTTTCATTGCCACATTATGATAAACACCTATGAATTGAAGGGTTGACCTAGGGCATGTCACCTTCCCTTATGGGTTAGAATAACCTAATATGGTTGACCATATAGCCACCCCTAACATAGGTAGGAAATTCTTTAAGAGACTCGGTCAAGTTAGATATTTTAAGGTGATCATAATTTCAAGTATTATTATGCTCTTAACAATTAAGCATGACCCATTATGATGAATCTATGGTCATTGTCCCTAATGATTGGTAACTTTCACTTTAGTTTTATATGGTTTTTCCAGGTGGTCCTTCATAGAGCAACAAAGACCTTGAGGGTACATTTCATGCCTCCACCACACATCTTGTGCAAGTTGTCCCATATTTCTAGAAAATAGATGACCCTGTAGATGCAGGGTTTCCCCTCCAGAGTAGAGCGTTGGCACTTTGATGACTCCAACAAATGATTGACACCTTCACCCCCAAATGTTGAGACGATAAGATCATCTTGCTTGATGTTGGAGATTATTGATGATGTAACCATTGAACCCAGCATGCCCCTAGGCTAGCCTCGACACTATTTAATGGGCATGACTTATTCCAGAGTCCAGATGATGATTGTCATTAGTAGGATGAGGGCTTGTACTACCACTTGAAGCCCCAATACTAGAGAGAGATAATTCCATGTCACACTTCTAACCTCTTAGAAGCTGACATAAGGCAACCAGAGCATGGTTTTGACACTTGGAGGTATTTTGAGGCACTTCTTGAGGGCTTCCCCTCAAGGATGGAGTTGATTATGATGTGGGACATCCACCCTTAGCCCATTCATGCAATTTATCAACATTTATTGCCCAAAAAGGTCACGACGTCATGCTTATGGAGAGTTTCAACCCACACATGTCACCTTTGGTGGCATATTTTTATTATTATGAGCTATTGGGTTGGGTTTTAGCACACTATCTTGATTCATACTCAAAATCGAACTTCTTATAGGGCTTTAGGCTAATATTGGCAAGTCATAGACCTCATATATATTAAGGAACACTCCTTATTTTTCATCATCACACTTGTATTTCAACCTCCTCTTGAGGGTTCGACTTATCCTTGTGTAACTCACTACTTGTGGAGATGTGATATTTTGGAGAATTTCTCTATTGGATATTGGCTTATGTCTTGCAGATGTATTTTTGGGATTGAAAGAAGGTATTTTCATGGAATAATTTTAAGTTGAATGTAATTTTTTTATTTATTTTTACATGTAATTAAATCATTTCTAGGGTTTTTCTATGATCCATGTTTAAACACAAATTATTTATGCAGAATATTGGTTAGTTTTTGCATATTGAGCCTTTCTTCCTTGAAATCCATAGGAAAATTCCTAGTGCACATTTCCTATTTAATTTCTCCCTTCACAGAAATTATAGTTAGGGGTTGTTTAAGTGGAAATAAGAGGTTTCCTCCCTTTACTCCAAGAATGTCCTTTATCTCTTAAAATTTCCCTAAAAAATCCATCATCTATGCAGGAATCGACATTGACAAGATTTGTGTTGATTAAAAACCTTGAGAAACTAAAATTCCCCCACCTTTCTATTTTTCTAAGCCTTTTAAGGCAAGTTGCTAGGGTTTCTCTTAGGGATGAATTATCTTAGGGAACTTTGTGGATGAGTGTTTGTGGTGCAAAAACCTAAGTTTTATTTTGGTGACCCTTTTTAACTCAAAGTCTACCATTTACATGGTAAAGCTTCCCCTAGGAGGGATGACATTATCTTTCTCTGATCTAGTTTTTGCATTGGAAACCCTAAACTTGGCCTAAATTCAAATTGAGGGTTATCTTGAGGGTGTGATTTGTTATTTTGTTGACCTTATATTTTAGTGGATCCTTTCTTTCGCTCATTGTGCCTAGGAAATTTTTTGTTACTGATGAGGCTCATCAATAGGTACATTATATAGGTCATGTGAGGAATAAATATGTGTTTCTATGTCATGTGGCTTAATGTGTGTTAAATGCAAGAATTGGAGCAATTTTGAGTTGATTTGAGTGCAGGAACTCAGAGTAGCAAGAAAGAGGGATTCTAGGAGTTTGTCCACCTCGTTAAATCCTCCAATAAGTCGAATATCCCCAATCTATCTCTCATCAATTCAATGTCATTAGCAGCCAAGCAGGCCGAGTTCATTGGAAACTGAGCCAGTGCAATTCAAAGAAGAGCTAGATTAACCTATTCTCGATTTAGGGAGTCAAATATCCCTATTTTTAGGGAGATGTTGGTAGCCCCATTTTTGTATAAATAAATAAGCTAAGGAACTCATTAGGATTTTAAGTTTTATTATAGCCAAGAGGCCATTGAGTTAAAACACGTTTGACTATTATTTTGATGATGTATTTGACATTTTTGGAATGATAATGAGAAGTTATGTTTTTATCTAGCACTGAGTTAATTTAGAGTGTTGAATCTCTTGGGTTAGGGCTCAAACCTAGCAACCTAAGTTCCTCTCATGTGTCTATATTTTTGTTAGCCTAGAATGTTGAGTATTTCCTGAAGTTTATTCATGTTTCTTTTAGCTTAGAAGATTGATTAGTTGCTACTTATTACATAGATCAAGTTTTGGCACTAGTGAGATAGTTTGTTTATGATTTCTTGGAAATATTTACATTTGGTATTTTTATTCTCTTGTGATTGTTGTAGCTTAGAAGGTATTTAATTTCATAGATCTAGTGCCTAGCATTAGTTAGATAGATTTTTCCAAATTTAATTCATCTTTTCCACATTTACTTGTAATATTTTACAAATGAAAAGAGGAACAAGTACATGTGTTGTTGTAGGGTTGTTGGATCTACAGGCAAGGAACCATTTCACCAACTCCATTTAAGTCTTCTCCACCTTCTTTCGATGCATGCCAACCCATGTTCTAGATCTCTTTTTTTTTTTCAGTCACTGTGAACAACCATCTTAGCCAAAATACGACCTTCTTGAAGTGTTGGGCTTGGCTAAGGGTTTTAATCACCTTCCCTACACTTCCCCCAACTTTCATACAGCCTTCTAACACTTAATCTCACCATTCTTACCCTCCAAAACCTCTCAGTCAACTTCTTGTAGCATTTTAGGACATCTTGTAGCAGTACATGAATCCTATAACAACATCCCATAACACACCTGTAACAACCTGTTTTGACCTGCAATGATAAGTTGGCTTAGTTTAGGATTAATTTGACCCCTCAGCTTCAACTTCATGACCAGAAGTGCGACCTAGTCTAGTCCCCTCATTCCTTTTCCTTTCCTGCAAGATCAAATAACATTAGTTCTTTCATTCCGAATTTAGAAATTAGGACTTTATTTACTCTGCAAGTGTGAATTAGATAGTCAATGCATGCATCCTTAAATTATGAAATGGTAGGATAAACTTCTAGTTTCAAGCAACTCCAATAGCTAGATGATTGATTTCAAGTTAGAATAGTTTCCTTTCTGCAGATTAGCATAAGTCTTATGTTGTTTTATAACAATTACAAGTTGACAACATTCATTTTGAGTTGAAAATCATTTAATTTCTCTGCACTAGGACTAACCTTTGCATTATGATTTCAATAGTTAGTATCCTTTCATTTCAGTATAGGAATGGTCTAGAACCCTAATGATCAAGTGACATAGTTGAGGGTGGCATGAGTAGAATGATGCATCTACTGTGTATATAGCACTGTCACCTCTAAGTTTGTATGAAACCCTAGGTTGATAAGTAAAGTTGAAGAGCCTTTGGGAGTTGCAACACTCTTGGTGCAATACCAAGGCTCACCATCTTTTTGGTGCCGTTTCTGGGGAGGTGTCTAGGTAGATGTAATTTCTTCTTTCCTTTCTATTTTTCATTTAGTAGGTATATGTTATTTTCACTTCCCTTTCTGTTTTGCATTTAGTTTTGAAAAAACACATAAAAAGAGAAAAAATATTTCTTGCCTTGTAGGAGTAGAGACACTTTACGGAAATTCTTGCCAAATACCCCCACATCATAAAAAAATAAACCTTCACTCTTCTTCAGTGTCTGTCAACTTCCCTCTCTGAGTGCAGGGGAGTTAGAGGACCCCTTAGGTTAAAATATTGAGATATTGGAAGAGCTTATTGGGGAAGAAGAAGAAGAACCCATTCCACAAACCCATACCATGGTTGAAATCAGAAATGAGGGTGCTTTTCCCATCAGAGAGACTAATGGAGATGTTAGGATGAAAAATATAAGCCCTTATGCCCTTACTTCCATGGCTTAACCTCATAGGGCCCTGATACTTTTTTTTTTGAGTTTGTTGTTGTCTATAGAACTTATGATTATACCTATGATGATTAAAAGTTGAAGTTGTTCCCATCAACCCTTAAGGATGCAGACTTGTGCTTGTTCATGGGTCTACCTGGGTTAACATCACTAATTGGGCTCAAATGCAACAATCCTTTAACAAAAATTACAAGGACTATTGTAGGTCCAAAGACACCAAAGAGGAGATCTTTAGAATGATTCTTGGACTGGATGAATCCCTGGAAGACTATGAGGAAAGGTTCCAACTAAGTTGTAAAAGGGCCAGATGCACCCTTGATCCCAAATCACTCAAGTTAGTCATTCTTAGAGGAGTTAGGGAAGACATACTGGAAACCCTAAACATGCTTTTTGGAGGAGACATTTATTAGCTACCTTGTGACAACATTAAGACAATATTCAAAAAGCATTCTAGGGATGCTACAAAGAAGGGTAGGGCTAGTGAAGCTTTGGCCAATTACTCTCCCTCCACCACATTTCTCAAGAATTAAATTGGAAACATGTTGGAGGGCTTTAAAAATGAAATGCTACACACCTTTTCTCTGCAAATGGACACCATCTAGATCAACAGGAGACAAGAGGAAGTAGAGATAGCCTTAGCTATCTTTTCCCCTAAATGAACTAGAAGGCACCCCAAGAATGAATGTTCATTAAATGTTATAGAGGTCTGCTCAGTCTGTGAGGAAAACCATTCCACATATAAGTGTCCTTATTTCCCTAGATTGAAATATGTATACCAAGGGGTAGAAGGTGGGGCTGAATAACTCTGTTACATCAATCAAAAGAGGCCTCAAGGGCCTCATCCATAGAAAAAGGGCATGTAAGGTGCATCCTATTCCTATTACCATCCCAACCAAAATGCACCCCTACCCCCTTGGTATTCTTCTACTCATCCGTCATGGTACACACCTTCTCCTTAGTCTTATGCACCTCAGTATCATCCCCAACCTGTGAATCAAACATTTCAGCGATATGCTTCTACACATCCTCAGTGGAATAAACCATCACAAGGTTGGAGGCCTCCATTCAGCCAACCTCCTGCTTTACTGCCTCCACCACCATCTCAACCACAACTCATTCATCTTTCTCCACCTAAGAAACCTGAGATGCCTTCTCAACCAAATCTGAACCTGAATAACAAACATACACAACAAGTATATAGTGGGGAGACATCTTACCCTACATATGCTGTGGAGATTCAAGAAATCAACCTCAGGTCTGGAAGAGTTCTCCTAGATAACCAAACTCCATATCCACCTGAGGAGATTAAAGAGGAAAAGGAAGAGAGTGGCCCTCAATTAAATCCACCTCCTTTTCCTGAAATATTGATCCATCCTAACTAGCACACCCCAGAAGAGACTGAACTTTTGGGAGAATTGAAAAAATTGTGTGTTAAAATCCCACTCCTCCAAGCTATCAAGGATGTTCCCATATACAATAAGCTTATAAAAGAGAAATTCTTCAAAAATCCTAGGAGGAGAAAGAAAGACACCCCTACCATCAATGTCATTGGTCAATTGTTTGATCTAATGCCGGGGAGAGTGATTTGCCCAAAGTATCTAGACCTATAATTCTTGTGGTAGATGTGCACATTGATGACATCGTTTTCCCTCACACCTTGATTGATATTGGGGCTTCCATAAATGTTATGACTAAGGAAACTGTGCTCAAACCAAACCTCCATGGATCTTTGAGAAAGACCACCACATTACTGCAACTTGCAGATAGGTCCACAATGGCTCCTGAGGGCGTTGTTGAGGATGTAATGGTCTCTATTAATTCTTGGGAGTATCCTGCTGACTTCCTACTTCTCCAGCCCAAGATAAGATTCAATGGTTGTATTCTCATCCTTGGACAACCATGGCTAGCCAGCATTGATGCTTACATAAGTTGTAGAGCTTGGAACATGACCATTAATAATGGGAAATTGTCCAAACAGTTGGTATTGTACCATGGTCCAAACATTTGGTTGGAAGAGGAGGAGGAAGATGAATTGTATCATACCACATCCCATCCAATATGTACCCTAGATGTTGTTATAGGAGGGGGGCAACCTGATGAAGATGACTTCATTGACCAAATCCTCCAAAATCAGCGCCCCAACACCATAACTCTTGATGAGCTTGTGAAGGAACCTGAGGGTAATCCTTGGATTGAGTTATGCCTAATGGAATCAAGTCCTGCACATTTCAAAATGGTATAAATTGGTCCATCTAAAACCTTGAATACTAACTGCTCTCTCTCATCCAACCAAGAAGAGAAGTTGTGCAAAATGTTGAGAGAGCACTTAGATGCCTTTTCTTGGAGCTAAAAATAAATGAATTGGGTGCATCCTTCGGTGTGTACTCATCAAATATACATCAAGGAAGGATGCAAACCCGTGTGCCAACCTCAGAGGATAATGAACCCAACCGTCAAAGACATCGTGAAGGAAGAGTTGCAAAAGTTGTTGGATGCAAGGTTCATCTATCCCATCTTAGATAGTGAGTGGGTGTCCCCTCTAGTTTCCCAAAGAATAATGGAAAGTGGAGGATCTGTGTGGACTGCAAAGAGCTGAAAAAAGCCACTCAGAAAGACCATTTCCCTTTACCTTTCATTTATCAAGTTTTAGATGGTCTTGCAGGGAAGAAGTTCTTCTCTTTCCTGGATGGATTCAATGGTTACAATCATATCCATATCAGCCTAGAGGACTAGGATAAAAATACATTAAATTTTCCTTGGGGTACTTTTTCATATAGGGTCCTTCCTTTTGGAGTATGTAATTCCCCTGCCACTTTTCAGAGGACAATTCTGAGCATCTTTGCTGAGCTAGTCCATGACTCTGTAGAGATCTACATGGATGATTTCACTCCCTATGGGTGTGACTTCCTAGAGGCTCTCTCTAACTTGGGGAAAGTCCTAAAGAAGTGCATTGAAATGAACCTCTTGCTTAGTCCTGAGAAGTGTGAATTCTTGATGAATGCAGGGATTGTCCTTGGCCATTCAATATCTCAGGAGGGAATACAAGTGGACCCAAACAAAATTTCCATCATAAAAAGGGTCCCTACTCCTCAAAAGCAGAAAGAGGTTAGGAGTTTCTTGGGCTTGGTTGGATATTATTTCATGTTTATCAAAAAATTCAACAAAGTAGCCTCACCATTGTTTGGATTGACGGCCAAGGAATCTAAATTTTGCTGGTCAGATAGCTACCAAGAGGCCCTAGATATATTGAAAGACAAATTAACTACTGCACCCATACTTAGAGGCCCAAATTGGGCTCTTCCTTTTCACATCCATGCTGATGCATATGAAAAAGTTGTAGGAGAAGCTCTAGGTCAGATAGATGACAAGTTGCCTTATGCCATTTACTTCATTAGAAAAAATATGTCTAAGGATGAATTGAATTACACTATAACTGAGAAGGAACTCCTAGTTGTTTTCCACTCTTTGAACAAGTTCAGACACTACATCACTAGATATCAAACTTTTGTGCATACTGACCATGCAGCTATCAAGTACTTAATGAACAAGCCTAATGTGAATGCTAGAATTATTAGATGGTTGCTTCTATTACAATAGTTTGATTTGACTACCATTGATAAGGCAGGTAAATAAAATGTAGTTGTAGATTTTTTGTTTAGACTTGCTTTACCTATAGGTGAGAAAAGGATGGTTGATGATTAGCTTCTAGATGAGCACTTATTTGCTATTTTAGTTCTCTCTCCATGGTTTGCTAACATATCCAACTACCTAGTTGCTGCAAAATTCCCTCCAAATCTATCATCTAGGGAGCAAAGCAGAATTGTAAGGAAGAGTGCCCCTTTCACTTGGATTAGGGGATATCACTTCAAGCTGGGACTAGATCAAATATTTAGGAGATGTGTTAGGGAAGAGGAAGTCTTTGGCATCCTCTCAGTCTACCATGATGGGCCTTGTGGGGGTCACTTTGCTTCCAAGAGGACAACTTTCATGGTTCTACAAGTTGGATACTACTGGCTCTCTCCACCAAGATACAAGAAGATACACCAGTTGATGTGATCAGTGCTAGAGGATGGGGTAACCTACTCCGAGGGATGGAATTATCGTACAACCTTAGGTGGATTTAGATCCATTTGAAGAGTGGGGTATGGATTTCATTGGATCAATTGATCTACCATCAGGGAAGAAAAAGTACATCATTTTATGCACTAATTATTTGACAAAGTGGGCTAAGGCAAAGGCTATCAAGGTAGAAATAGAGAAGAAAGTGGATGAGTTCTGAATGGGGAATGTGTTCTACAAATTTGGGTACCCTAGAGAGCTAGTCACCAACTAAGGAGCTCAATTCACATCACATCTGATCGAGAATTTATTAAGGAAACATCATATCAAGAACATAAAATCTACTTCCTATCATCCTAAGGCCAATGGAAAAGTAGCGGTCACCAATAGGGCACTACAAGTTATGCTCACCAAGATTGTGAGAAGAAACATAAAGGATTGGGCAGATAGATTAGTGGAGGCCACTTGGGCCTATTATACAACTTGGAAGACAACTATTGGTTTTACCCCTTATGACTTGGTCTATGGAAAGAAGGCTCTTCTCTCCACTGAGTTTGAGTATAATACTTTGAGAATGGCAGTAAAGTTGGATTTAGATGTCACCAAAGAATAACCGGAGAGGCTGCTCTAGTTAAATGGCTTAGATGAATTTAGAATGCATACCCTCCTACACGCCGAAGTTATCCAATTGCATAGGAATGTCTGGCATGATAGGAATATCAAGGACAAGGTATTTCAAGAAGGGGATTAGGATCTACTATATGACTTAGGTTCAAGGACTTCAAAGGAAAATTGAGGACAAGGTGGTTAGACCCATACCTGATAGAGAAATGCCATGACAATGGAGCTGTTCAAATCAAGACCATTGATGAGGAAGGGATTCCCTTGATTGTCAATGGCTACATATTGAAGTTTTACAAAAAGCCTATGTCCAAGGAAGAGTTCATTAGCACCATCAACACAGAGGTGAATGTGATTGGAAGTGTTATAGCTTCTAAGTCACAACATTCCTAGATACCGTATTTGTTTGTGAAAAAAAAAAGAAAAAAAAAATAAGAGGCTTGGATGAAAACCTGCATGAGGCATCTGAGGCCAACTCTTGGGTTGAAAACCTCCTTGAGGCAGCCTAGGAGTGAAAACAGAAAAAGGAAAAAATAAAAGATCCCTGGGCAAAAGCTTCCCGTGAGGTACTCAGGGAAGGCATATAGGTTGAAAATATCTCTTGAGGCAGCCTGTGTGTCCCTCAAAAAAAAGAAAAAAAGGAAGAGAAAAAACAAAGGAGAATGCCATCCACAACCTGTTTGTTAATAATTTCTGTGATTTTGCAGGTTTTGAGGACAATGGCAAATTTCAGAGCTACAGGGCCAGCGTTCTCAAATTTCCAACCAATTTTCCCTCCATTTGCTCCATACCCTCCATGCAAACCATGTCCTTACCACTCTCCACCATCCTAGGGCCTCAAAAACAAAATTTGAGGCCCTCTCTGGATTGCTACAGGAAGTCTGTAACTGCTCCAGGAAGATCGTGTAGCACTACAGGAATGTCCCGAAATTATTAAAAAAGAGGATCTAATCGAGAAAACCATCATGCATGACTCGTACAAGGTTAAATAAGGTCCTTCCATCTTGATCCACCACTAACCCATCCTTCATTCACCCCTGATTAAAAAAACTCACTATCTTTCAAAACTAACCCTAAGCTCTGTCTCATCCTAAATTTTTTGTTTGAAAAAACACAAAGGACATACCCTCCATTTCCATAGCCCTACAATACTCAATTAGGGTCCTAACATCATCCTCCAAGCCCCTACACTCTTTCTCATCACTCCCCTGAAGTTGAAAGCCATTGAAAGATAAAAACAAGGTTGCTACATGATTTCCTATAGCAACCCGTGCCACCATTGCAGAAAGCCAGAAATCTAGTTCTTTCTTCCCATCAAGTTGAGGGGATGATAACATCTTTTGAGGCATCTTTCCACTCCAAGAAAGATTCTACAGCAACAGCAACAACACCTGGGATATCAGCAAAGGACCTGCACACATGAACAACACCAATAATCAAATACATAGGAGCAATGAAAGTATGCACAAGAGAAAAAATATAGCAAGTTAACTCCTTGGGTAACAACACAAAGGACCAGAACTTCAGCATGCATTGATCAAGCACAAGGTAGGCACAAGCATGTCAACCTCTAAGCTCCTCCCTATGTGTAAAATAACGAAAAATGTGTGAATGTCGAGGTAAGGTATTTTTTATAACTTGGAGGTGGCCAATTAGCTTGGCCACCCCCAGTCACTGAAAGAAAAGTGATTTATCAGTCATGATGCGATGTGGGAATGTCACATTAGTCAAGATTGGATAACAGAGAGTGGGTGTTGATTACGAGGAATGAGGGAATGATCACTCCAAGTGGGACAATAGTTTGAATTCGGAAAACTTGTACTTCTGGCAAGTCATCACAATGCTCCGAGCCTTAGCCAAAAATAAGATATAACGTACCAAGGTCCAAATTCTCTTTCATCTTCGCTCATTTCAAGATCATTTAAGGTAAGAACAATCCTAGGAAGCCATAGAGAGGAGTTGAACCCTAATTTGTCATTTCTACAGGAGGTAGCTATAGGAAGCTACAACAAGCTATAAGAAGCATAGAAAATCACTACAGGAAATCTCCAAGGGTGCAAGAATGCTGCCAAGGGTCAAGTTGGTCTCCAATTATCATTATACTAGGCCTTATGGTGAAAAGTAAGTGGTCTCTCTCATTCTTCTGTACATGATTTACATGATGGTGCACCTTGAATTCTCCAAGTAATATAATTCATCTTGTGAATTAGAAGAACATTTATGGTTATAGAGTAGAGGGATGATACATAGTTTCCATAAGTAAAGATTCCAACCCTCTATTCGCATTGAATTCATATTGACACTATCACAAGAAGCAACCCTCCTACACTTAGTTGAAAATAGAGAAAAAGATGGGAGGGGGAATCAACAAGAGAGGGCCTACAGACACTAAAAGAATTCACCTTCACCCTCTTGTATTGGACATTTTCAGAAGGCATCAGTGGTTGGGTTTCTTTGAGCTACTGAAAGGATATGATGATGACACTACCTATGAATTTTCCATTACCCTAAACTCTTAGACAAGAGCCAGTGCCACCACTATGGTGAGGGGATTATCCATTTCTATCAATCCTGATCTAATTAGCAGGGTGAAAACCCTTCCCCTAGGGATCCCATGGAGAAGAGAAGACAAGTCTAGTAGTGCCATTGCCAAGAAGAACTTATTCATTGCTGATGAGAAACCTATTGAGGATAAAAATGGAGTCAGAAGGGAGAACCTACCCTATCCCTGGGATGAAGTGGCCTACCATATCCTTAAATTCATCTCTTATGAAGGAAGACTGAGTGTAGTCTATGGCTACTAGTTCAAGATGCTCCATGAACTAAGATTTCAAGTAGAATTTCCCTAGCCCAAAGAATCAGTGTGCCTTATTTCCCGCTATAGTCCATCATAGACATGAGCCAAAAGGTGAGAGAGGGAAAACAATAACACTTAGGCCACCATGGCCTCATCAAATTGATATTGGAATATGCTTTGAAGAGACTAAGGATTCTTTTCCTTTGGTCCAGATTCAGGATATGGACAGAGAAGCATTCATTGACACTCAAAACCTCACACCTAGTGAGACTCTAGCCTCTAGTGCTGAAGGAGGAGATGAAAAAGAAGATGAAGAGGTAGAGGTAGAAGAGGAAGTAGAGGCAAAGACAGAGAAAATAGAGGAAGAACTAGAGAAAAAGGAAGAAGTTGAGAAAGAGAAAAATGAAGAAGAAGAGGAGGAGAAACAAGGAGAACCAAGTCTCGAGAAAACCACTGCATTTAGAGAAGAAGGGGTATTCCCATAGCAAAAAGTTTGTCTTTAGGACCCATTGAAAAGGAAGCAACTATTTCCCTAGCTACCTTGAGCACACCAATCAAACCTAAGAAGAAAAGGCAGAGGAAAACTCTCCTTCACTTCAAAACAAGGAAATTTACGAGGATTAAACAAGGGAAGCCTCAAAGCCCCACAAAAGCCCCTATTACAATTGCAAAATCACCAAGTAAAAGAGAGGATCTAGAACCTGTTGAAAGGAAAGTTGAGGAGGTCACCTCTCCTGAAGCCATCTCAAAGACTCCCATAGCCTATGTAAGAAGGCATATTACTAGAACAACCTCCTCTAAGCAACCTAGGGCACCTAACACACTCCAACAAAAAGGAAAAGGGAAGCTATAGGAAAAAAAGATCCTACTACAAGAAACATAGAAAGTGCTACAGGAAGAGTAGCAAATGTTATAAGAAGAGAAGAAGGGGAAGAAAGAAGGGAAAGAGGCAAAAAAACAGTTACAAGAAGGGGAAAATTCTCCAAGAACATTTGAGAGAGATTTCCCAGAGCTACAAGAGGCCAGTCCAACAATTCTGGGTCGCTTTTGTAGAGAAGTGGCCAATCAGAAGTCTCGTGCCCACAAGAGTTGAGCACGGTGGTTAGCGCCATGATCGGTGGCCGACTGAGGCAATCTGCAACATTATTGGTGCTGCCCTTTTTATACTTGATATTCAAGTGAAACTGTTGCAGGTATGTAGACCACTTCTGATGGCGATCATTCTGCAATTTCCCTTGGGTCTGTATGAACTGCAGAGGTCGGTGGTCTGTGTGGATGACCGTTTCCTTCCCCAAAATGTAATGCTTCCATTGTCGGCAGGCCTGTACAATGGAATACATCTCTTTATCATAAGTGGGGTACTTCCGGACTGTTTCTGAAAGTGTTTCACTGTGATATGCCACTGGATGTCCATGTTGAGTAAGGACTGCCCCAATAGCATAGTCAGAGGCATCTGTCTCGACCTCAAATGGTTGTTGTAAATCTGGTAACGCGAGCACTGGTGCCGTGCAGAGGCGATCCTTCAACTCCCTGAATGCCTTCTGTTGAGATTCAGACCAAAAGAATTTTGCTTTCGCCCCGCCCTTGGTGACTTGACTCAAGGGCCAAGAAATATGAGAAAACCCCAACACAAACCTGCGGTAGAAGTTGGCAAGACCTAGAAATCTGTGGAGCTCTGTTAGAGTGGTTGGAGAGGGTCAATCCCGAATGACTTGGATCTTGGCTGGATCGACATGCACCCCCTGTTCATCAATGATGTATCCCAGATACTGAACCTGGGTCATGCCAAAAGTGCATTTCTCCAAATTGGCACATAGCTTGTGTTGCCGCAGTGTTTGGAGAACCTGTCGGATGTGGTGGAGGTGCTCTTCCCAACTCTGGCTGAAGATCAGAATGTCATCCAAGTATACTACTACAAAGGAGTTGGTGAATGGCCGTAAGATGTCATCCATTAGCCTCATAAAGGTTGTAGGAGCATTCGTCAATCCGAAAGGCATGACCAACCATTCGAAGAGGCCCTCCTTGGATTTGAAGGCAGTCTTCCACATATCAGAAGGTTCGATTGGTACTTGGTGATATCCTGACTTCAGATCGATCTTGCTGAAATATTTCTCCCCCTTTAGTTGGTCTAGGAGGTCATCAATCCGCGGGATCGGGTACCTATTACGGACAGTGATCTTGTTCAGCGCCCGATAGTCAATACAGAGTCTCCACGTCCCATCCTTCTTCTGTACCAACACGATCGGGCTCCCACAGGGCGATGAACTCGGACGGATGTGACCTTTCTGCAGGAGCTCCTGAATCTGCCTCTTGATTTCATTGTTCTCCAGAATGGAGCGCCGATAAATTGGTCCATTGGGTAGCGGCGCACCTGGGGTCAGATCGATGGAGTGCTTGACTTGACAGTGTAGAGGAACCCCTACCGGGGAGGTGAAGATGTCCTCGTACTCCTCCACAACCTTTTCCATCTGTAGTTGTCGTGCAGAGGGACCCCGTTTGGAGGCCGCGACCACTGCCTTCTTCTTTCCTTGAGGGCATATCATCAGGAAAACAAATTTCCTGGTTTTGGAAATGATCTTACTGCATTGTTTTGCAGTAATCAAAGAGATGGCGGCAGGTGGTGCTACCTCTGGTATCCTGAACAACTTATTTCCCAATGTAATAATAACAGCACGGGGCCTTGATTCATACACAGCATGTCACTTCCACAAGTATGGTTGTCCTAGTAATACATCACAAACTTCAAGGGGAGCAATGTCACACAATACCTCATCCGTGAAGGGCTTGATGTTGTATGGAAGGCGACACTGCTGGCTCACGCGAAGATCCCGTCCTTGGTGAAGCCACCCAATGGTGTATGGTTGTGGATGTGCTGTGGTCGGTAAACCCAACCGCTTCACGACCTCTACCGAAATGAGGTTCTTTTGACTCCCGTTATCAACAATGAACTGTATCGGGGAGCCCTTTACCCACATCTGGGAGTGGAAGAGACGCTCCTCCTCCTCTGGATCTTTGGGTTCATTTTTTTGGATCTTTGGGGTAGCAATAGTGGCGCTGGGATCCGCATCAATGATCTGCTTCCCTTTCTCATACCCCTTATCGGGTTCTGACTCAGAGTCGGAACATGCATCTGATTCTGAGACCTTTAGCTCAGCCACCAGTGACTGCTTGGCCCGACACTCACTTGTGTTGTGAGTGGAGCTCTTATGGAACTTGCACCATTTTCCAGTGTCCTTTCTCGGCTTCGCGGCGCTGTTCTTTGCTTGCAACTTCGGCTGGTTGTCTTGAGCTGTCCCGCCTTGGCTTTGTCCTTTGTTCTGTGGTTTAGGGGCACCTTTCCCCTGCTTTGGATTCGCAGATCCAAAGTCTCGCTTCTTTTGTTTAAACTTCTACTCGACTTTGACGACATATCGGTATGCTGCGCCAAGCGAGGGGATGTTTAGGAATTGTATTTCTTCCTGGATGTACTTGTGCAGGCAGCCACGGTATTTGAGTATCAAATGTTGCTCCGAATCCTTGATACCCAACTTTGTGCGAAGGGTATGGAAAAGATTGGTGAACTCCGGCACGTCTTGGTCCCTTCCCTGCCGCAGCGTGGTCCACTTTATGTATTCATCCTCATAGCTTCCGACATGGTAGTACTGCTCCTTGATGGCATCCCAGAACGAATCCCAGGTGGGTGCGCTGAAAATAGTGAGCCAATACTTTCATCCTTCTGCTCGCAGTAGGTTTCCCACCAGTCCTTGACGTGGGGGGTTGCTTTGAGAAGAGCAAAAACAATCTTTTCCGGACTTGAAAATTCATGAACAGAAAAATAACCCTCTAGCAGATTTAACCATTTATCTACGGCATCTGCATCTTTCTGACACTCGAATATGGGGATTTCAAAATTAACTTGTACCTTAAAGGGTGTGGCGTTTCCAGAGTAGCTGCTGGAAGCCGATGCGTTGCTTCTGGGTAGCCGCTGAAGGATCTGGGCAAAGCTGTCCATCATCGCGTTCCGTTGTCGCTCGAGGGCTTCTTCGAGCAAGATTTTGATGGGATCTCCTGCCCCCTCGTCTTTCTTCTCGTCCGCCATGGGAGGCTGTCGGGATTTGCGAGGCTGGTCTTGCAAAGGTTCAACCAGTTCAAGCCCTAACTCCTTATATCCCGACCTTGTTGGGGCATGCAAAGAAAAACAGAGAAAAAGCAGACCGCTCTGATACCACTGATCCAGATTTAAACAAGAACGCAACAAATTATAGAGATAACCATATACACAAAGATGCAGCGGAAATAATACTTCATTTCATTAATGGAAAATACTTAAATATGCTTACAACCAGAAATGGAAATAAACCAGCTAGGGCGATGGTAGCTTATCTCTGAGAAGAGATGTGATGGCTACATGCCTCTGAACTGTGTTACAATGAGGCTCGAAGGCCTATTTATTGTTGAGAAACAATGGAAAACCCTTAACATTCCAAAACCTAACCCTAGGAGATGAAATGCCAAACTGTGGGCCCCGTTTGGGGGTAAATTGGTACATCAACTTCCCGGGGTCGTAACTTTGGCATATGATCTCCGTTTGACGCATACAATAGCTCATTAGAAAGATCTATCCGAGCACTATCATTGTTGGAACGGGCAACATGGTCCATACCATGGACCCATGTTGCCCTCGGATTCCCCAAAAAACGTCGTTTAGGGCCTCAAAACGGCTCCGGAAGTTCAGGACCCGAAAAACTGCTAAAAATAGTAAGTTGTGCTACAATTAAGGAAACTGAAAATGCTGAGAAAGACAATGGTGGGGGTCCAGGTGGACTTGGCAGGTGGCCACCAATATCCACCTGGATCACACACCATCTGCAGAACCTTGGGATGTCAAAGAGGCTACCAGGGCCATGAAGGACATGGACATAGATGACCAATTTTCTTAGAGGATGAGAAAGAGTTTCAGTAGGGGGTGATGATGAGGCTCATCAGTAGGTATATTATATAGGTCACGATGCCATCCTCCAACTTATTAAATTATCCTTTTCTCACATTTATCTACAACTTTTGTTATATTATTCTTAGTGTGAGGAGTAAAGATGTGTTGCTATGTCATGTGGCCTAATATGTGTTAAATGCAGGAATTGGAGCAATTATGAGTTGATTTTAGTGTAGGAATTCAGAGTAGACAAGTTAGAGAGATTCTAGGAGGTTTTCCACCTCCTTAACTCCTCCAATTAGTCAAAGATCCCCACTCTATATCTCATCAACTCGGTGTCATTGGCAGCCAAGCAGGTTGAGTTCATTGGTAGCTAAGCCAGTGCAAGTCAAAGAAGAGCTAGATTCACATATTCTCGAGTTAGGGAGTCAAATATCCCTATTTTTTAGGGAGTTGTTGGTAGCCCCATTTTTGTATAAAAAAACAAGCTAAGAACTCATTAGGATTCAAAGTTATATTATAGACAAGAGGTCATTGAGTTACAACAATTTTGATTGTTATTTTGATGATGTATTGGACATTTTTGGAATGATAATGAGAAGTTCTATTTTGATCCAACATTGAGTTAATTCAGAGGGCTGAAGCTCTTGGGTTAGGGCCCAACCCTAGCAGCGTAAGTTCCTCTCATGTATCTATATTTTTGTTAGCCTAGAATGTTGAGTAGTTGTTGAAGTTTATTCATGTTTCTTTTAGCTTAGAAGATTGATTAGTTGTTTCTTATTCATGTTTCCTTTAGCTCAGAAGGTTGATTAGTTGTTGCAGTTCAGTAGAGTATAATTCCTCAAAAAGTTTGTGACAATGATCCCTATCTCATCTCCCTCATGGGAACATGATTAGAGGACCCCACCATCACAACCCAAAAACAGAGTGTGATTTCCTGTTTATTGCATAGATCAAGTTTTGGCATTAGTGAGATAGTTTTTTTATGATTTCTTGGAAAGATTTACATTTGGTATTTTGCTTCTCATGTGATTGTTGTAGCTTAGAAGGTAGTTCATTTCATAGATCAAGTGCTTAGCATTAGTTAGATAGCTTTTTCCAAATTCAATTCATCTTTTCCACATTTACTTGTAATATTTTGCAAATGAAAAGAGGAACAAGTGCATGTGTTGTTGCAGGGTTGTTGGATATATAGGCAAGGACCCATTTCACCAACTCCATTTAGGTCTTCTCCACCTTATTTTGATGCATGAAAACCCATTTTCTAGATCTCTATTTTTCAGTCATTGTGAGAAACCATCTTAGCTCAAACCCGACCTTCTTGAAGTGTTGGGCTTCGCTAAGGGTGTTGATCACCTTACCCACACTTCTCCAAACTTTCATACAACCTTCCAATACTCCGTCTCACCATTATTAGCCTCCAAATCCTCTCAGCCAACTTCTTGTAGCATTTCAGGACATCTTGTAGTAGTACAAGAATCTTGTAACAACATCCTGTAGCACACTTGTTGTTAAAGTCACATGGAATGTAAACATCAAAGGTGGATGATAAACCTTGAATTACATTATTATTAACATGATATGCATTTATAGTACATTTGTGTGGCTTTTGGGTTCCACATCCCAAGGTCTCTTGGACTCTAACGACTATTCAAATTCTACACCAACCCATAGAGGATTAGGTGTCCAACATTCACCCCTTAATCCGAAGGGGTATGTATGAGTCCAAGAAGAGAGTTGTAATAAAAAATGTGCAAAAAACATGCATGGCAGCACTAGGCTGAATGTGCTCTCTGAAATGTTGATATAAGGGGGGTGGTTTAAGGATTACCACCAACACTGGAACACTTAGTGCAATTCTCGGAACTATTCCAAGTCTAGAATGAAGCTCAGGTCTTCTGCCAGAGGAAGTTCTCCTGATGTTTTGAAGAAGGAAACCTTCAACCATGAAAGGGAGGTCTCACCTTGTGATGGTTTAAGGATGACCAACAAATTTGGAATTTTTAATGCAATTCCTCGAACTCTTCCAAAACTAGAAAGAAGCTGAAGTCTTCTGCTAGAGGAAGTGTCCCCAATTATTTGAAGAGGCATCACCAACTGAAGGCATGATTAGGGGCATCTTTGTCTCTGGCTACAACTCTAAAGTTGGTATGGCACGTTGTGGCTCAGGCTCGCTTGATGTGGCTTTGAAGCTTGTAGATGACCATCTTTCCCCCCCCTATCACACAAGGTGACATGATGGAGAAAAATCAACTGTAAGATTGTTCAATACTCTAGAACAAGTTCAAACATATGACTAAAATATCTTCTTGGCTGTTGATTCCAATTGCCAAGAAGCGATCCATCTAAGATGAATCTTTGTTCTTGCAGGAGGCTTGTTTTTGAAGCATCTGTTTAAAGAATGACTGGTTTTATGACAATGCTTACATGGATGAAGATCAAAACAATGATCTTGCATATGGCCAACTCGGTCACAGTGTTGGAATTTAACAACTTTTGACGACGAATGTGAAGGAGCAGAATCTAGAACAGGTGAAGGTGAAGTATCATCAAGAAATATTGCACTCTAAAATTTGATGGGCTTGGAATAGTCTGGAATATGAAATGACACATCCTTGTCATATCCAAGACTAGTTTTGCGCTTGTTATGGACAAGTTCTTCCCAAGGTCTGATGATAGGCTTGGGAAGCGTATGCTGAATTTCTACTTCTACTGTTAAGTTATGGTATGTTCTATGCTTATAACAGTTTACTTCTTTTTCTTATTATATTCCACCAATTAGCAATCACATGTACATAAAGAAAAGTGCATATAGAACATTAAACGATCGACAGAAAACAAGCCAAGACAAGAGACACAAGATGTGGCAGCTAGCCAGGGACAAACCCCACAATGTGTGGGGAAACCCTTTGATCAAATATTCTTTTATCTTCAATAATTCAACAGAGAGAAATAGTACAATAAATCTGATTCATATCAGCAGTAGCAAACCCTAGATCAGTAGCATCAGCATTAGCGGCTTCATTATCAAACTAGGGCAGACCATATCTCACAAACCGACAGTCGGATTGACTTCATTCCACCACCAAAAGTTTCGGCTTCCAGAGGAGGTTCAGATGAACCTACAGTGCAGTTCAGATGAGGAGATCTTCTAGGCCACGAAAGTCAATCTTTACTTCTGTAGTTGCAGCTTCAGTTTCAGCAGTTTCCGGCTTCAAACTAGGGCAGTTGATATCTTGCAAACCGTTTGTCGGATTAACTTCATTCCACCACCAAAAGTTGCGGCTTTCAAAGGAGGTTCAGATGAACCTACAATGCAGTTCCAAAGAGGAGATCTTCTAGGCCACGCAAGTCAATATTTACTTCTGCAAGTTGCAACTTCAGTTTCAGCAGTTTCTGGCTTCAAACTAGGGCAATCGATATCTTGCAAACTGTTCATCGGATTAACTTCATTCCACCACCAAAAGTTGCGGCTTTCAAAGGAGGTTCAGATGAACCTACAATGCAGTTCCAAAGAGGAGATCTTCTAGGCCACGCAAGTCAATCTTTACTTCTGCAGTTGCAGCTTCAGTTTCAGCAGTTTCCGGCTTTAAACTAGGGCAGTCGATATCTTGCAAACCGTTCGTCGGATTAACTTCATTCCACCACCAAAAGTTGCGGCTTTCAAAGGAGGTTCAGATGAAACTACAATGCAGTTCCAAAGAGGAGATATTCTAGGCCACGCAAGTCAATCTTTACTTCTGCAGTTGCAGCTTCAGATTCAACAGCTTCCGGCTTCACATGTGTGAGAGAGAGAGACCCATTTCAGCGCAGTAGAGAAGAGACTCATATCTACACAGTAGAGAGAGAGAGATGTGATGAGATGAGTGAGCTTAAATGAGGAAAAGTCCTCTTATATTTATACACAACGTTGGTGGGTGAATAGATGCCACTGTTGGGCTTCTGAGCCTACATGAGTTGTAGGTCGGCTTGATAATAATTCCATAATCAAAATAAATTCATATCTCCATGAATACTTATCGGAATTGGATGATCTTTATATCAATCCTACACCTCTCGAAGAGAAGAATCTAATAAAAATATTATTAGCCATGAATAAGATGACCCACATGAAGTTTTCCCTGGTTTCCAATTTTAACACTCTCTCAACCAGGGAGAACTTCATCTGCAATCTGTCTATCGGTCGTTACTATTCATCAATAAAATGCACTGGCTTGTACAGCCTGACCCTTGCCCTACTCTGCTCTATTTTGCATGTTCTGCTTTGTCTTGTTCTGCCCTGCACTGATCTGTACTGTTTTGATCTGTTCTGCTCTACTCTTGCATTGTTCTGTTCTACTCTGCTTTTGTCCGAATTATGAAGAAGAAGAAATGATCGAGGATGTATCATACTGACTCAAAGTCAGTCTCAGAGTATGTACCACTGGTCCCAGACCAGTCTCAACCAACCCAAAGTTAGCGTCATAGTATGGTACAACTCCTACCGCTGGTCCCAGACCAGTATCATTGATCCCAGATCAATGGAGGTCATCCTAGCGTAGGGAGTACGGTAGTTACAACGATGCGTCCATTAGTACTACTATGGTCCCTAACTTCATTTCCCTGCTCATTGATCAGATGAGAGGTACTTCCCATGAGTCCCAGACTGCATGGGTAGGATGCCTCGACAGGAGAACTAATCAATCTTGTCCTCACAGGAGAACACATCAATCCTGCTACAATTGCCATGGAGAACACATCAATCTAGGTCGCCATGGAGAACACATCAATCCAGGCCTCACAGGAGAACACATAAATCCTGCTACAATCGCCATGGAGAACACATCAATCCAAGCCTCACAGGAGAACACATCAATCCTACTACAATCGCCATGGAGAACACATCAATCCAGGCCTCACAAGAGAACACATCAATCCAGGCCTCACAGGAGAACTAATCATCCTGCTACACAGGAGAGCGAATCATCCTGTTCCACAAGAGAGCGAATCATCTTGTCCCACAAGAGAGCGAATCATCTTATTCCAGTGTGCACCACCAGGGGAGGGTGAGTCACCCTATGGTCGTATGTTGCTCCAGTAATAACCACAAGCCCTCAGAGCTCCCAGAGCTCATTGTATGCAACATGCAGGACCCTTGTACAAGGGTTTCTTACCGACTTTAAGTCATTTGGGAAAATCACAGATTAGATCTTTCCTCGGGGCTTTGACAAGGTGTATCAACCTGTACATCATCTTAATGCGATGGAGCCTCCTTGCTCATCAACTTACCATATCCAAGATGATGTCTATCTGCTGGAGCAATCGACGAATACGGGATTCCTCAATAATCGAATCCCACCTCTGGTTGTTATAGAGAATCACATTGGTATCCAATGTAAATCCAAACAGCTCACTGAAGAGATTTCGCAACCAGACTACCTCACACGAGGTTATGCTAGCAACAATATATCCTGCTTCGGCGGTGCTCAAAGCCACCGACTTCTACTTCCTGCTCATCCAGGATATCGAAGCAGATCCCAAGGTGAAACAACACCCGGAAGTGCTCTTACGGTCCACCACATTGCGTGCCCAATCAACATCAGTATATCCAAGTAGTCTCACCTCTCCGGCAGTGTATCTTAATCCATGAGAGATTGTGTCCTGAAGACATCTCACAAGATTCCTGGCATCAATCCAGTGAGGCTCAACCAAATATGAGCTCACAATGCTAACTGCAAAAAAATATGTTCGGATGGAGGTTCACCAAGAACATAAATGCGAATTAGTTTATGAAACTCAGAGGCATTTCCAAAATCTGGTCCGACATCACTACCATATAACTTCTAAAAGTTAAGATCCTCGAGGTAGTCACAGGCTTGCAGTCCATCATACCAAATATTTCCAATATCTTTACCACATATTTCCCTTGAGATAGGAAAATTTCCCTTGGCTTCTGCCATACTTCAAGTCCTAGGAAGTAGATTAGTCCTAGGTCTTTCATTTCAAGTTCAGAGGCCAGCTCCCTCTTACATTTGTGAATGAGAGGGTCTACACCTGTTAGAAAGAGGTCATCCACATACAATACCAGTATGAGAGGCTTGTCATCTTCAACTTTAAAGTAAAGGTTAGGATCGGCTTCACTCCTAGTGAATCCCAACTTCATCAAGTAGCTGTTGATCCTCTCATACCATGCTCGGGGTGCTTGCTTCAACCCATAGAGAGCTTTCTTCAACCTGCATACATGAGATTTTCGATCATAAATCTCAAATCCTTCGGGTTGCTCCACGTAGACCTCTTCTTTGATCGAGCTAGGCAAGAACGCAGTCTTGACATCCATTTGATGTAGGTTCCATCCTTGTGAAGCAGCAAGGGCTATGATTGAGCAGATGGTCGTATATATGGCAACAGGTGCAAATATCTCATCATAGTCTATACCTTCCTTTTGGGAGAAACCTTGAGCAACAAAACGAGCCTTATACTTTTCCGTGCTTCCATCTGCTGCATGCTTTATCTTGTAAAGCCATTTTGAAGTAACAATTGTCTTGTCCAGGGTCTGGGAACTACTTCCCAGACATCATTCTCCATAATAGACTCATATTCTACAGTCATAGCATCCTTCCATACTTGATGGTTGACGACATCTGAGAATGACGAAGGCTCATTTTGTATGATCTTGCTCATGATGGTCAGGTATCCTTGATACCTATTAAGTTTCTTACTTTGACGGAAGGTTCCTCAGGGTGCAGCATGTCCTTTAGCATCATCAAGTATCCCCCTAAGCCATGAAGGCCTCTTCCTAGAAGAGGAAGGCTCATGTGGATGAGAATCTATCAGATCCATGGGTTCTTCTACATCAGGTATTGATTCATCATCCTTTTCTTTCGGTTCCCTGGTGTTGGCTTCTTGAGAGCTCCTCAAAGTTGAAAGATTGTTCACCTTGCGGTGAACTTTTCTTTAGGAGTCTTGGAACCAAATGCTTGATGAGGGCATCAATTTTGTACATATACGACGGTGATTGTAGTTTCAGCCCATAGAAACATCAGAAGTCTTTGATCATGTAGCATGGCCCAGACAGCTTCCATCATCGTGCGGTTCTTCCTTCCCACCACACCATTCTGCTCAGGAGTATGTGGTGTAGTAGTCTCCCTCTTAATGCCAACCTCAGGTATGCCTGAGTGAACCAATTGTAATATATCAGAGGTATTGCTTTGGCTTGAGGGGAATGGTCCCCTTTTGAGCTTTCCTTTAGCACATCCTGGACATACACCTTCATTCTCTATTCAGAATTCGGGCATCCCTATCACCATTTGTCTTACACCGAGTATAGCTTTATAATGAAGGGGGGAAAACCTCTAATGCCAAAGTTTGGACTGAAGAGATGTGTCATAAGACATGACACCTAGCAGACTTCCATCGACTTGATATAATGAATCACTAAACCTAAGAGTAAAGGCATCTTTAACATTATTTTTCCATATACATACCTTGCCATCGCTGAAGGTTACCTTGTAGCTTTTGTCTTTCGTTCCCGAGATGGACACTAGGTTCTTTTTGAGGTCAGGTGCATTTAATACATCCTGGAATTTCTGGCCTTCTTGAATGCTTGTCCTCTTCCTTGATTCCCAGCTCTCCTCTTACCTTTGCTGTTGAATTTGTCATTCGTTTGATTTCCATCAGAGGGATTTTGATCATCGTCCTAGAGTGAGTCCTTTCTATCAGGGCACTCCCTTGCATAGTGACTTGCTTTATCGCAAATGTAACATCGTCATTTTCTTCTAGCCTTAGGTCCAGCCTTTCCTTTTGATTTAGTCCCGGAATTATTTCTTTTCTTTGCATGAAAAGAAAAGGCAACAGGAGGACCTTTAGGCATGGGCATTTCTTACACTTCTTCCCTTGTTTCTTCTTGAATGCATCTAGCCATTAATTCCTTGAAACCAGGAATTATAGTTCAGAAGAGTAGTCCTGAACACATACCATTCAGATGGTAATCCTTCAAGAGTTGTGAGTGCCATTTCTCTGTCAGTAATAGTTTCCCCAATAGATAGGAGATCGTTCTTGATCTCGGTGATTTTTAAGAAGTATGCTTGCATACTTTCATCTTTACCCTTCTTGATTTCCCTCTGCTTATTTCTAAGAAACAAAACTTGATTTGCATCATTAACTTTAAATAAACTCACCAGTCTGTCGTAGATTTCCTTGGAGGTGTCTAGATCAGAGATGTAGGCCACCAAGCGCTTGTCGATAGAGTCTTGGATGATCTTCTTTGTTTTGACTTCTCCATTTTTCCATTTGTTCCAGGCAGCAGCAGATGCATTTGATGAAGGCTCAACAATATTGCCTCTTACATGGTCCATCAATCCTTGATCTTCAAGGGTTAGATCGATAGACATACTTTCATCCGTGATAGTCAGCTTTCTCACGGAGCTTGTCTTCGGCAGGAAACAGTGTTGAGGACCCCATAGTTCTTTTAGGATAGCCTTGCCAATCTTCTCTTCAATGATTGCTCTTGCTCTTGCTCGGGCTTTGTCTTCACCTCAGCTCTGATACCATGTTAAGTTATGGTATGTTCTATGCTTATAACAGTTTACTTCTTTTTCTTATTATATTCCACCAATTAGCAATCACATGTACATAAAGTAAAGTGCAGATAGAACATTAAACGATCGACAGAAAACAAGCCAAGACAAGAGACACAAGATGTGGCGGCTAGCCAGGGACAAACCCCACAATGTGTGGGGAAACCCTTTGATCAAATATTCTTTTATCTTCAATAATTCAGCAGAGAGAAATAGTACAATAAATCTGATTCATATCAGCAGTAGCAAACCCTAGATCAGTAGCATCAGCATTAGCGGCTTCATTATCAAACTAGGGCAGACCATATCTCACAAACCGACAGTCGGATTGACTTCATTCAACCACCAAAAGTTTCGGCTTCCAGAGGAGGTTCAGATGAACCTATAGCGCAGTTTAGATGAGGAGATCTTCTAGGCCACGCAAGTCAATCTTTACTTCTGCAGTTGCAGCTTCAGTTTCAGCAGTTTCCGGCTTCAAACTAGGGCAGTCGATATCTTGCAAACCGTTCGTCAGATTAACTTCATTCCACCACCAAAAGTTGCGGCTTTCAAAGGAGGTTCAGATGAACCTACAACGCAGTTCCAAAGAGGAGATCTTCTAGGCCACGCAAGTCAATCTTTATTTCTGCAGTTGCAGCTTCGGTTTCAGCAGTTTCCGACTTCAAATGTGTGAGAGAGAGAGACCCATTTCAGCGCAGTAGAGAAGAGACTCATATCTGCGCAGTAGAGAGAGAGAGATGTGATGAGATGAGTGAGTCTAAATGAGGAAAAGTCCTCTTATATTTATACACAACGTTGGTGGGTGAATAGATGCGACTATTGGGCTTCTGAGCCTACATGAGTTGTAGGTCGGCTTGATAATAATTCCACAATCAAAATAAATTCATATCTCCATGAATACTTATCGGAATTGGATGATCTTTATATCAATCCTACACCTCTCGACGAGAGGAATCTAATAAAAATATTATTATCCATGAATAAGATGACCCACATGAAGTTTTTCCCTGGTTGCCAATTTTAACATCTACATTCAACTCTACTCTTGAGATGGGTATTGCATCTGAATCAATCTTAATCTCATTGATATGATTACTTTCTGGTAGCTGATGGGAGTGTGTATCAATTTTCTGAATAGAAACAGATTCAGAATGACAAATCTTTTGTTTTAATTCTTCTTGTTGAAGCTGAGATTCTAATTGCAAAAAATCAATCTTTTGATGTGCATCTTGTAGACATATTTGAATATGAGCAAGATTGGCTTTGTTGATTTTTACTGTGTCTTCAACAATACATTGTATCAATGTTTTGAGAAACTCTAATACTTTACAAATTAAATCCATTTTTCAGCAAATCAACCTCAAAAAATAGTAAAACAATGAGGAACTCAACGCTAAACTTCAAACTCCAATATAACACAATCAACAACAGAGAGGATATAATGCATATGCCGTACATACCAACTTGCATGTACTCCCCTATTGCATCATGTTTGGGCAAGACCTCTGCATTAATTGGCAACCACCAATGCTCCCTTAATCTAATCACCTGTACTCCAAAATGGGGGAATTACATCACAAAAATTCCATAATAAGTACTGACAGGATGCAAACCTCGAAGCTCTACTCATAAATGGCACTCCTTGTGCATAGCCAAATTCATTCACTGCATAACTCCGTGTTCATACATATTACTCAACATATATGTTATACGAACAAAATCATAGGTATATGAGCCAACATGAAGTCACATGCCAACTTGTATTTATAAATTACGCATTTTATATATATCCATTCTAATCGGCGCATAGACTTCAATTAATCACCTCTCACAATTCACCCTTGAATGGAACCAAATATATGAACCTAATAATATTGTTCGATACCATCTTGATGAAGATCCCAAGTGTTTGAAGGTGTTTCCAATACCGTTGCAAAATGAAAAGGGTTTAGTGCTGCATTATGACCGAATGGCCCTCTCACCAGATGATAAGGTCATTGCCGTGACACATGGTTCTATGTTACAATGGTTAAGTTTTGAGACTGGAGAAATTCTTGATACAACAGATAAAGCTCATGATGGGGATATCACATGTATGGCTTGGGCACCTCAGCCTCTTGCAACAGAAAATGGTCTCGCAACAATTTTAGCTACAACTAGCAATGACAAAAAAGTGAAGTTTTGGACTGCCCCTAAATTTCCTTCACATTGAAATTGGTAAGAGTTTTACTAACAACCATTGCTCAGGTCCTTATATATTCATCACTCATCACCAATTTGTATCAGGTGAATGATATGAGAGACGTTCATTAACGAGTTTTACTGAGAAACATATACATTTACAGCATGAAAGATACTGTTATCAAATGAATTTTAGGAAATTGTTGGAAGAGAATGAGCATACAACTTTCAAGTGGGAGTCACAACCTTCACAAAAATCAGTCTCATGTACCTGTCTCGACCAGAGGAATAATTGTAGGTTCAAAACACTGTACGTTATTGCAATGTTCACCACACTGTATGCATAGGTCTCAATGCAGAGGAATGACCAACATATAAAATTACTATCACAGATTATTGTTTCAAGCTTCTAGCTTCATAACCAATGAAAACACAAGCGTTAATCAAAATTAAATGCACAATGAATTAATGAAGACAAAAATCAAGTTGTCAAGTGCATTAGGTAGCTAAGGGAAGAGGAAACGCCCAAGTCAGAATAGGAAAAATGAATGGAAGAATTGATGGGCAAAGGACTGGGGTCATTTTATTTATTTATTCAAGAGATGAGTTTCACTCATGCATCTAAATTTAGCTAGATTTGGAATGGTGGGCAAAGACATTATTGATAGGCCTGACAAATACGTAGAAAATGGGATCCAAAAGAAAATTGAAAAACTGAGAAGCAGTGAATAGCACTGAAAAGGACAGTTTAATAATAGGTGGGAGGCTTTAGATACAACAATTGATGTGTTCAACTGTGGTATGGCACATAGCATTCAACTGAACCCCATCTATATTAACAGACAACGTGGAGGTGAGGGGCGTTATTATGTCAACCTGGCGTTATTTATGACAACAGTGGTATGGGGAGTTAACCATAAACCGGTATGCATGACTTTCAAAATACTAACACAATGCACAGATATGAACGCATCGTTGCATATACATTCAGCATATGAACCAGCAAACATAACAAAAGGAGAGACTCATTGCTTCATTCACCGTTGTGGAATTCAATACAGCGCCAAGTTGTTTTGTATTCCCTTTGAACTTCAAATCCAGGATACGCTAGTATGGTCAGAGCTTAATGGAAAGATTGTTGGTGAGAAGTAGGAATAGAGACGTTATGGAAAGGATTGTCAGACACATCTGAGAAATACAGAGCATAAGAAACTCAAACCTGTAGACCTGATGCTCTGATACCATGTTAAAGTCACATGGAATGTAAACAACAAAGGTGGATGATAAACCTTGAGTTACGTTATTATTGACATGATATGCATTTATAGTACATTTGTGTGACCATTAGGTTCCACATCCCAAGGTCTCTTGGACTCTCATCGCTGTTCACATTCTACACCAACCCATAGGGGATTAGGTGTCCAACACCTGTAACAACTTGTTTTGACCTGGAATGATAAGATAACTTATTTTAGGAGTATTTTGACCCCTCAACTTAGACTCCATGACTAGAAGTGCCACCTAGACCAGTCCCCTCATTCCTTTTCCTTTCCTGCTGTTATGTAAAGTTAACTTATAACTATTAGTTAACTAGGCAAAGGGCATGATCACAGATCATGCCCATTCACCAGGAGGCACCCAGGACTGTATTTAAGCCACGACCTCCCATATTGTAAAACATCCAAGCTGTTTAATAAAATATATATACATTTGTTGTCTAAGTTTTGTGCTCCATTTGGTATCAGAGTGGTTTCGATCCTTGGTTTCCCTGTCACTCGTTTCCTTCTTCACGTATGCATTCCTATCAAACTACTGGTGTCCCTGATCCTGTCCGTACCCACATCTCTTTCTTATCCAACTTCCATCGCTCTTCACTCTATCTATCCACCATCCACAAAATGATCCCCACATCATTTCCCCGTTAGTTTGTGTCAACGTCTTGTGTTCTAGCCGCTCCAAATCGTGCCATCAGCAGTCATCGTACTCCACCTCAACCACCATGCTGCCTGCCCATCTGCATCTATGCTGACAACCACTGACCACTGCTAGTCACTTGCGTCGTTGCCCACCTGTGCCGCCTGCCACCATGTCCTTGTCGCTATCACTAGTCGATGTCCCTTTCCATTCGTTCAGTGCCTCATCTTGTAAAGAAGCCATAGCCGCGTTCATATAATTATGATACTTTGATATATACACACATATATATATATATATATATATATATATATATATATATATATATATATATATATATATATATATATATATATATATATATAGATATAGATATATTAAGGTGCTTTAATAATTATATATTAATTAGTATTTAAAAAAAATTAGGTCAATTTAATGAAAGAAAGGTTACGCTGGATAACTATAATCTACCTCACACCCGCTAAATGGCTTCATCAATGTCTATGGCCAGTTTCAATAAAATATTGTTAGACCTTGAGACTAAGGTGACCGAACAGGGCGACAAAATCGAGGCACTGCAAGATACAACAAATAGAATAGAGTCGACTCGACCAGAACAAGAATGAATTTAAAAAGGATCAGGCAAACCTTTCAGTTAAGGTGGATCAAGCAATGGTGATACTGACATGTATTAGTAACAATATGAAGATTACGCCTGATCAAATACCTGAGAATAGTGAGGCCACTCAACATCTCAATTCTCCAGATTCATCAAAATCGTCAGACGCACATGAGAAGCATGAGTCTCCAAAGACATCTTCCATGTTTAATCAAGAAAATATTAACACAAATGTTCAAAATAGGCAGCTTTGGAATCCATACACCTATATGTCGTTTTCAAATCAACACCCTTTCTTCGCCTTGACGATAACTACATGTCAACGAAGAGAAAAACTTGAACTATCCAAATTTGACGGTGACGAGAAATGCACCATTGCTTGGTTCAATAATGCAGAAGAATGTTTCGAGATTTACGATATTGACAATGATGACGAAAATATCGGGTATGCTTCCATGAAATGGAAGACGAAGCATATAATTGGTATATGTGGTGGAAGAAGAAAACACTTGTTATCAGTTGGAGGAAATTTAAAAATGCATTCTTTAAAAGGTTCCAAGGTGTCAAGGAAGAAGAGTTCTTCTCAACACTCACCAGATTGCAAGAAAAAGGAGATGTGGATGAATACACTCGAGAATGGGAAGCCTTGGCTACACAAGTACTTGGTTTATCAGAAGCTCGTCTGATTTATTCATACATCATGGGACTTAAACCCTATATCTAGGCTGAGCTTGAGCTTCGTGATATCACTTCTATAGAGGTAGCCAGACAGAAGGAAAAATCTGGTGAAAAGAAGCACGAAAAAATGCAGTGGCCGAATGCTGAAAGATTATATTCGAGACAAATATTTTCCCAAGCTGCAAACATGGAAAACACAAAATATGTTCCACCACATCTTCGTGAAGGAGAAAAAACTAACGTGGAAATGCAAAGAATGAAAGAGGGAAAGTGCAAGCATTGTGGCGAAAAATGGGACCTTAAACATAAATGTGCTAAAGGAAAAGAGACCAAGAACCTGTATAAACGTGAAGTGACTAATGATTTAGACATTGATGAATTAGATGTAGAATAAATCGAATATTACATTAATTATCTCAAGAACTAGATGGCAAGAGAATTTCGCAAGTATAATTATCGACTATGACATGTATATCACAACTCCAGACATTAAAATTAAAAGGACATATCAAGAAGAACAATGTAATGGTTTTGATCGATACCGGTAGCACCCATAATTTTTTGGAGTCAATCATCGCGAAGAGACTCAAAATTTTATCATTTCCCATGCCCAACATGAAGGTTATGGTAGTTGTCTGTAAGAAAATTGGAAAGGTAAGGAAATGCCATAAATTCAAATTGCAGATTCAAGACTTTAACTTAGAATATATATTCTATAGGGTACCATTAGGAGGAGTGGACGTGGTCTTAGATATCCAATGGCTACAAACACTCGGTACTTACTCTTCCAGCCATAAAAAGAAATTTATAAAATTTAAATGGGAAGGGAAAAAATACAAATTATATGGGTTCCAGCGACCTGAGAACCAAATTGTATCATCATTCCAAATGATGAAAATTATTTGGAAGGAAGTGCCAGCTTATGTAGTACAATGTCATCAATTAGAAATGTTAAATTCGAATTTGGTCAATGAAGAAGCACAAGAATTCCAAGAGCTAATTAAAAAGCATGAAAAAGTATTCCAAAACCTTCCGATGAAGATGCCTCCTTAAAGAGAAATCAAGATATAATAGAAGTCAAAGCAAGATCAGATCCCATTAACATCAAACCATATCGATATCCACATCATCAAAATATTGAAATTGAGAGAGTAGTCCAAGATCTTTTAAAGTGTGGCATCATCGTAAAAAGTAAAAGTCTGTATGCTGCTCCAGTTTTATTAGTTCGAAAGAAAGATGGTCCGTTCAAATTATTCGTTGATTATCGAGAACTAAACAAAATAAAAATTAAAAACAAGTTTCCAATTCCTTTTATCGATGAAATGTTGGATGAACTACATGGCACTAAATACTTCTTAAAATTGGATTTGAGGTCAGGGTATTACCAAATCAGAATAAGATTGGAAGATGTAGCAAAAAATGTATTTCGAACACATGAAGATCATTACGAGTTTAAAGTAATGCCTTTTGTTTTAACCAATGCACTGACAACATTCCATGCTACTTTGAATGAGATATTCTGTCCATATCTAAGGAAGTTTGTGTTAGTGTTCTTTGATGACATTTTAATTTATAGTAAAACTTGGAAGGAGCACCTACAACATTTGGAGAAAGTTCTTACTGTGTTGGAAGAGCATCAGTTCTATGCCAAGAAGTCCAAATGCACTTTTGGGAAGGAAGAAGTAGAATATCTCGGACATATAATATCTAAGGAGGGAGTTAAAGTAGGCCCAAATAAGATTAAGGCTATAAGGGAATGGCCCAAACCAATTAATATCTCCAAGCTAAGAGGATTCTTAGGGTTGACCGGGTATTATCGAAGATTTATTAAAAACTATGCCCATATAATCACACCCCTATCAAACCTTCTAAAGAAGAACTCATTTCAATGGAATGATGAAACAGAAAAGTGTTTTGAAGACTTGAAGGAAGTTATGTCTAATGCCCCTGTATTGGAAACTCCAGACTTCTCAAAACTGTTTGTAATTGAATGTGATGCTTCAGGTTTTGGCATAGGAGCATTACTAATGCAGGATGGTCACCCAATCACATTTGAAAGCAGAAAGCTCAATAAGCACAAATGTCTCAAGTCTACATACAACAAGGAGATTATTTCTATTATGCACTCATTAGCCAAATGGAGACAATATCTCTTGGGACATAAGTTCTTAATACTAAAAGATCATGATAGTCTTCAACATCTCCTCCAGCGTAAAACACTATCTATAGAACAACAAAAATGGATAGAAAGAATCACTACCTTCGACATGGATATATTACATAAGAAAGGGAAGATAATTTAGTAGCTGATGCCTTGTCGAGGAAAGATGAAGAACCATCATTAATTGTAGTTTCAATTGTTGTTCTTGAATGGCTTAATGATATTCAAAGTGAATATGAAAAAGATCCGAAAACAAGTGCTATAATCAATAACTTGCCTCAGAATTCAAAATTTGAATGGAAGAACGATATTCTTTTCTGTAAGGGAAGAATTTATCTGAATTCAAATTCCAAATTTAAAGACAAGAATCTCAAAGAGTCGCATGACTCACTGTTAGTTGGACATGTAGGATTCTTTAAAACCTATTATAATGCACTTCAGTCATTATTTTGGAAGGGGATGGGTAATGATATTCAAAAATATGTGGTAGAATGTGATAAATGTCAGAGGAATAAAAATGAAAATGTTATGACCCTCAAACTACTTCATCCCTTAAACACCCCGAATCAGAAATGAGAGGAAATATCAACGAAATTTATTGAAGGTTTACCTGTGTCTGATGGTAAGGATAAAATTCTTGTAGTAGTCGACAGACTCACCAAGTATGCTCACTTTATTGCAATGAGGAAATCAGACTCAACAAAACAAATCGCTAAGATATTTTGCAAAAATGTTTACAAATTACATGGATTTCCCAAGGTCATTGTGAGCGATAGAGATGCCAAATTTAAGGGTAATTTTTGGAAGGAATTCTTCAAACATATAGGAACCTACCTCAACATGAGTTCAGCTTACCATCCTCAAATGGATGGCCAAATAGAGATTGTCAATAAATTTTTAGAAGCCTACTTATGTTGTTATACCAAAAACAAACAAAATAAGTGGGTTCAGTGGTTACATCTTGCTGAATGGTGGTACAATTCCACTTACCACCTGTCAATGAAAATGAATCCATTTCATGATCTGTATGGATACGAACCTCCGAAATGGAAGGAATTTTCTATCATCAAGATGGAGTTTCCATCTATTAAAAAATAGTTAGAAGAAACCCAAAAAGTCATCCAAACTATAAAATAAAATCTAAATAATGCAAGGAATCAGATGAAGAAACAAGCTAACCGAAATATAACCGAGAAATAGTTTGAAGTTGGAGATTGAGTATTTGTTAAACTCCAGCCTTACAAACAGTTGTCCTTAAAACAGAAGGGAAAAAACGAATTGGCACCAAAATTTATGGATCATACCAGATCAACAAAAATATTAGCCAAGTAGCATATAGTTTAAGCCTTTCCAATAAAAGTCATGTTCACAATGTTTTCCATGTATCCTACCTTAAAAAAGCACTTGGTGAACATCAATAAACTCAAACAACACTTCTGACTTTAGATGACGAAGGAAGGGTTATTCTAGAGCTATAAGCTATCATGTCCATCAGGGAAAAGAAGTTGTGATCACGAGTAATCAAAGAATACCTGATCAAGTGGAAGGAATTACCATAAGAAGAAGCTTCTTGGGAGACAAAAGCATTTTGTCAACAACACCGATCGCTACATATGCTTTGAGGAAAAAATATATTTTCAAGAGGGAAGCAATTTTATGTAAAATTAACCTATAACTATTAGCTAACTAGGGAAAGGGCATGATCAAAGATCATGCCCATTCACCAAGAGGAACCCAGGGCTGTATTTAAGCCAGGGCCTCCCATATTGTAAAACATCCAAGTTATTTAATAAAATATATATACATTTGTTGTTTAATGCTAAGTTTTTTTTCTCCACCTGCAAGATCAAATAGCATTAGTTCTTTAATTCTGAATTTAGAAATTAGGACTTTATTTACTATGCAAGTGAGAATTAGATAGTCAATGCATGCATCCTTGAGTTATGAATTGGTAGGATAAACTTTTGTTTTCAAGCAACTCCAATAGCCAGATGATTGAGTGAAAGTTAGATTAGTTTTGTTTATGAAAATTAGAATAATTCTTGTGCTCTTTTATAGCCGTTACAAGTTGAAAACATTCATTTTTGAGTTGAAAAACATTTACTTTCTCTGCACTAGGAATAGACTTTGCATTACGATTTCAGTAGTTACTCTCCTTTCAGTTCAGTAGAGGAATGGTCTGGAGCCCTAATGATCAAGTGACACAGTTGCGAGTGGCATGAGTAGAATGATGCATCTACTGTGTATATAGCACTTCCATCTCTAAGTTTGTATGAAACCCCGGGTTGATAAGTAAAGTTGAATATTATTTGGGAGTTGCAACACTCTTGGTACAATACCAGGGCTCACCATTTACATATCAGAAACCCTAGGTCATATAATCCTTCGCTAGTCTAGGTGCATGATACATTGTTCCTTATTAAGAAGTACTGAGCCATTTTCCTTCATTGAGTATCTTCACCTAGCCTATGTTTTAATCACATTGAACCTTATAACCTAGAATATACTCTTAGGTTATCATTGGGAAGCCTTCCTTGTGGTGAAATTCCACTAAATAGCAGGAGGAAGATTATTGTGGTGATAATGGAAATCTACCTCATTGTTGCAACAGGGTTTGGCCTTTGCCTTATGAGTCTGTAAGAGACAAAATGCCAGTTGAAATTGTAATTATGTGTATACTGTGTAGTTCTATAGATTCTATAATAAGTAGTTGTGTATTATTATTAAAAACTGAATGGTGATCACAATTATTTTTGGCAGTGTTCCTATATAGGCATTAAATAGCTACGAAGATGAGTGGTCACATATTTTGACCTATGCCCCTTCATAATTAATGGAGAATTTATTAATCTAATTAATTATTATTAATATTATTATTTTAATATTATTTATTAATTGATATATATTTTTATGAATATTTTATTCATAAAATTTCTACCCCCTTTAGAGATGCTTTGTCGTCAAAGCATAACAAGAAGGGTCTCCTCTAGTTGAACACATTACTAAGGAATGGAATTTTTACTTCAAATTTGTTTATTCCTGGTGAAGTCTTCCTGTATATTTGCATCTTCCTTGAAGCTGGAAGCATTAACACCATATAATTTATAATGTCATCCTTGCCAGTTAAAATCCATGAACTGTTCTTCAAGGTTTGTAGTATAGCTTCCTAGTTGTATTAACCATTCTACACTTAGAACTATATCCATTTCTTTGAGTGGTAGGAAAATAGATATGTTTGCAGCACTATTCCCTTGTATATGGATTGAAACAATATGGAATTATCCTACCTCTTCAAACTTTTTCCTAGTAGCGACAAACATGGTTAGGTCCTTGATTGGGCATATACAAAGATTAAGTTGTTTAGCAAGGTCAATGTTTATACAATTGCGAGTACTGCTAGAAGCTACAAATATATCGACATTTTTGTCTCTTATGATCCCTTTAAGCTTCATGGTTTTAGGACGTAATCTCCTTGTCATGTTTGTTGGTAGAGTAGTACGCTTAATGTTCCTTATTTTTGGAGACTAGTTTCTTTGCTTTCGAAGGTGTGGTGGAATGTATTTTGCAGTGACTTATTTTTGACCTTTTAAAGAATTTCTTTCTTCATCTTGATTTTGTTAAACACATGAGATTGTAGATAATGATGGCTCCTCAGGATCTGAATCTTCGTTTTCTATGACAACGATTTCTTCTTCAAGTTATTGTACTTCAATTTTCTTTCCATCTACTATTTTATAATAGCGTATGAACGTATCTTCACATTTATGTCCCGGTGCCCTATTTTATCCACACTTGCGACAATTATTTTTCTTTTTTATTCTTTTCTCTAACTGATTACTTGAAGTGTCTAACTCTTTCTCAACTTCATAAGCATACAATTTATTTTTAAGGCATTTGTGTCCCACTGTCCATTTGTCTCCACAAAACCTACATTTGTTTGATTCTTTTTTTCTTGAGTATTATTGTTGGCCTTCGTATTCCTTGAATGATGGCATTTTGAACTTAATTTTTTTTCAATAAGTTTTGCTACATGTCTAGCTTCTTCGATAGTTTAAGGTTTGTGCAATTTCAATTATGTAAGAATATAGTCTTTAAGTCCACTTTTATACATTTTAAACAAATTTTCATCAATAAATCCTCTTTGTCTTGTAGCTAATACTTCCCATTTGTGGGTGTATTCACTTACAAACCCTTTTTTTCTTGAGATGAACAAAAATATTCGTAGACGTCATCTTCTTCTTCGCCATAAAACATTTTTAACAAAGCATACACAAAGTTCTTCCAAAGAAATGAATGAGCTTCATGTTTGGTGGACCATGATAGGAACCAATCATATGCCTCAACTTCCAAATTATTGGATGCAATCATGATTTTATATCATTTATCTATTGGCGGGTTTGACTAAAAGATGGACTCCATTTTATTAACCCAAACAATAGTGCCTCTATGATATTTACCATTGTACTTGGGTAGTTCCTTCTTAATTCACTGATAGTCCTTATTTTGAAATTTTGTATAATACTGGCTACCTGAGAAGTGCATTTGCGACATTTGCAGGATCTCATGATTTGGGGGATCATCGCTGTCATTAGTTTTGCGGCTTTGTATTGGCTCCTGAGCGTTCAAGGGATTAACGAAAAATGAATTCATCCTTTATATTAATTGATCCATCCTCTCTTCTTGTTCCTTAACCTTACGGGTTGATTCTTGCTTGTCTTCATCTCTTAATCTCAAAAAGGCTTACCAATGATAATTGAATCTTTCTTAGTTCTGCATTCCCTACAACATTTTCTCAATGTTGTCTATTTTTTTTTAATATCGCTTTCTAATTCCTCTTGGGTTTTGATTATCTTATTTTGTCTTTCTCCTAACTCTTCCTACTTCTTCTTAACATTGTCGAGGCGACATCTTAAAAAAAAATGTGACTGTTGTGGAGCAACACGACATTTGGTCAGGGAAGACGATGAAGGAAACAAATATTGTCAGAACAGGAAGGATCAATGACAAGGGACAAATGACATCCAACATGAATGAATGGTGGAGTAGTGGTTGTGCAGAAGATGGTGTTTACAAGAAAAGGAACGATGGCTCAGTGGATTGACAACGGAAGTTTGGTGTGGTCGGTAGTCGATGAAACTGGATGGAAGATGCGCTAGTTGCAGCAGGGATGAGGCATGGACAAGAAAATATGGTGTTTTTCTAGGGAAAGACAACTGGGAAGAGGGGCCTAGGGGTAAATACGAGGACAGGAAAAAGAATGATTGACAGGGGAACGACTGTGGATCGAAATATTATGGGTGGTGAACAATAGTGGAATGACGACGACTGGAATGAGAGAACAAGGTTAGCAGCAGTAGAAAATGATGAACATAGTGAACTACAAGGAATGATAGGAGTGAAGATCAATGCTCTGATACCACTGTAAGAGACAAAATGCCAGTTGAAATTGTAATTATGTAGATTCTATAATAAGTAGTTGTGTATTATTATTAAAACTGAATGATGATTACAATTCTTCATGGTGGTGTTCCTATATAGGCATTGACTAGCTACGAAGATGAGTGGTCAAATATTTTGACATATGCCCCTTCATAGTTAATGAGGCATTTGTTAATATAATATAATTAATTATTATTTTAACATGATTTATTAATTAATATATTTTTTATGAATATTTGATTCATAACAGATTCACCTAATATGACCCACTATATTTTGAAGCAATAGGGACCCTCAAAGCATGAATGTGTAACCCATGAGTACTCTAAACAACTTTAAGTTTGGAAAGAACTAGTATTTCTAAAAATCCATACTTACCCTATAGAATATCCTCTAAGAAACTCCCTTAGATGGCATGGGCCTCAAGAACCTCCATGCTTTGCATTCACCTTGAGGCCCATGCATTCTCCTATTTTTCTAAGGTGTAAGGGTGTTTTTGTTCAAAAGTGAAGCAATAGGAAACTTTCCAATCCATGAGAAGATCAATGGTAGCTTTGGGAATGGATCGATAATGGTAAGTGGCTCATGGGTTCTAGGTATGAAATTATGGGTGTGGGATCTCATGGATGGTTGAGATCATTCTCGTAAGATAGGATCAATAGATGGATTACATATGTGCAAATTTATGGAGAAAGGAATTCAAGGCCTTGAAATGTCATTGATTTGATCCATGGTTGAAAGTGATATGTAAACTATAGTGAACATTCTAGTGGATAGTTCATCATAGCATATCTATGAAAATAAATCGAAATCTAGACTATGAAGGGTTAATTATTTTTACATTTGAGTGTTGTTATTATTTTTTTGTTTATGCATGCAATAAATAATATGTATAAAATAGATAATAAGTAAATACAATCACTCAAAAATCACAATGGTCACCTAGATATTCTCTAGGAAACCCTTTTGGGAAAAAATTACAACTATAAGGTGAGGCTTCTTTGCTCTCTTTTATATGAAATGGAAATGATGCAAGTATAAGGGAGAATAAAATATTTATGTAGTTCCTTGAGACCTGTGGTCCATAGGCTATTACATAACACAAACCCCTTCTATTATGCTCTATATCTATCCACACTTGTCTACTCTGATCTACCATTGGAAAAAAAATGTAAGCAAATAAAATGGAATCCCTTTTCCTCCTAGTAGCATGATTATCACATAGAAAATTAGCTAACTAGGGTTTAAATTTGACCCAATCAACTCTCAACATGAGATACAAATCAACTATTCTAGAGTATTCTTCATATTCCCCATGTGGCTAGCCCCTTTTCCATGAGTAACGGGGGTTGACATGGCATTCTCTTGAATTATGGTGGTTAATCATGATAGGTCAACTTTCAGGAGGCATAACTTTTGCATCGAATTTTGTTCGAAATACTAAGAGGGTAGGTGAATTAATATTTCTTTTACAATTGTTACTTTACCAATTTTAGATCACTTAAAAATAGAACACAAAATGAAAAATATAGAATAATAATTTTATTAATGAGAAATATATAGGACTCCAATCCTCCATTTACAATAAATCAAATTCACTAATGTTTAGGGCTCCAATCCTAGATGAAAACACTAATCTCCAATCCACCAGGCTCCAACTTGTACTTTTCCAAGAACCAACTTGGACTTCATGAGGCTCCAACCTCTAGGTATTGAACCCTATCTTCCATAAGGATCCAACCTTGTTCTTATGAAGCTCCAACCCTCTCCATTGGCATAGGCTCCAACCTAATCTTCTTGAGGACACCTATCCTCTAGGGTTCCAACCCTATGCTTCAATTATTCAAGATAAGGTCAATGGTTCTTCAAGGCTTCCTCAATGCCTTCTACAACAAGCCCTAACAATATCTTCAAGTTTTCCTTCATTTATGTCATCGTTTATCTTATCAATGACAACTTTATCAATCAATGAAGGAGTCTTCGAAGCTCTTCATGATACCCAAAACAAGTTCCATCAATTATACTCCATGATGACCTTCATTATTGCATCATTCTCTCCAAATATATCCAAGAATATTCAATAATATGCTTCAAGAATGTACAATAAATAGTCTCCAATATTTCCTCAAATTATTGTCCAAGATATTCTTCAAAGCATGCTCAAATGATGCCCCCAAAACTTCTTGATTTCAAGACTTCAAATCTTCTCCAAATGATGCTCAATAGACTGCTCTTCAAGGACCAATTCAAATATCCAAAAGGTGCAAAGGTATTTCCCTCTTTAATAAGATACTTAAATCTATTCAATAGACTAATCAATAAATATTTTTCAAGGCTGCTACGAAATCAACAAAGTTTGCTCTAGAACATTCACAAGTTGGCCCACAAATACCTTCAAAATAGACATAAATGTTTTCTTAAAATCTTATGTCAAGTTAGCCTTCCAAGAAAAATGAAAAGATACACATAATTTTGGATGGATAGCAGAGGTATAGAGCTATAGGAAAACCATAATTAATGCATGCTACAAGAGAACTATAATCTTTGTGAAATGAAAGCTAGAGGATGTCAAGGTCTTTTCTAAGTGCAACAAATCTCAAGTCCAAGCTCTATGATTTTCCTCAAGACCAACCTGTGATTCCCCTAAGGACTAAGCTTTTTAATGACATAGGTTCGATCTTTGTAATCCAACAGGTCTGAGCTCTGTAATCCATCAGGTCTGAGCTCTGTAATCCATCAGGTCTGAGCTCTGTAATCCATCAGGTCCGAACTCTGCAATGGTTCAAAAGACTGAGATATGTGAAATTTCTATTCCAAAAGGACCACACAAAAAAAAACTTAGAAACAAGGCCAAATTCCTCTATGCCCAAGAGCCAAGGCTTTCCCTTAATATGTCCGAGATTATCTGCGTTAGAGAGCTATAGGCTTGTTCAAAAGTGTTGAGAATTTTCCATGAAAATACCATTGAGGTTTTTGCTCCAAAATACGAAAATCTATAGGAACATATTCTTCAAGATGCCAAAAACTTCATAGTGATAAAAAAATCCACAAGAAATAGCTCAAATCCACACTACTCTATTGTTTTTTGTTCAAAAATCCCCTCAGCCGAATTGGAATGCAGGTTTGTATTTATACTAGTCAAAATTCTGAATAGTCATGACTCTTTGGAGAGGAGGTCCGACATGTAGGCTTACTTGTCTAGATTAATAAATATTGATTTTAATTAAATTTTCTTCTTTCATCCACACCATTTCATAAGTCGAAGTCTTTTAGTATTGATCTAGCTACTAGAGAAGATACTTATGATAGCTAGTATAATTCTCTACGAGCCTTTGATATATGTAGAATTTATAATATACTCTCGCTGGTACTATGAAATCTTTAATAAATTTTGCAACGTTCATATTGGTTTCTTTTAGTTATGGTGATTCATCCCACTAATCTGTATGTAAATTTGTGTAAATGAATAACTTAGCTCTCCCAGAATTGGTTGTTGTAACAAGAACAATGTTTATTTCTTACATAGGATGTGTCCTTGTAGCTACCAAAATTATGTGTATTGATACAAAGATTGTTCAATGTTTTCACCTCAACATTCATAGTTGGTGCCTTAGGTGTTAATTGCTTCATTCTTTCTTGTTAGAATCCTTGCCCTTGTTTTGTCATGAAGAATCCTTTAGGGTATGCACTTAGGGTTTCTCCATAGGTCAAGGCTAGGGTTTTCAATCAATTAGGGTTAGGACATTATTAGAATTTTAGATATATTCAACAATACCATATTGACATCAATGACGAATTTGACCAACAATTTCCCCCTTTGTCATTGATGGCAATATTCTCTCCCTTTTAGCATGCTCTCCCCCTTTGACATCAATGGAAAATGGGGTGTCTGTTTCCTTTTTCCATCAAGTGATTCCACTATCATGCTTCTTCTTGTTATGATGCTCCCCCTATTATCCTATGTTCCTTCTTTTGGCAATATGGTACAAGAGATATCATGGAATTTCTTCATTATAAACTAGCTCCCCCTGCCTGTATAAAATCCTCTTCCTCTTCTTTTTGCTTATGGAACCCAAGAAAGATTGGCTCCTTGTGATCAAGTGGACAAAATCTTCAACAATGGATGTGTAGTGAAGGAACAATATCATGCTTTTCTTTAATGGATTTTCTCCCCCTAATCCTTTGCATTCTTTCATGGAAATGGATGAAGTAGATGATGCTTTTATGCAACACGAATTCATGCACAATTTCTGAGAGATAATCCATCAAGAGATATATATATGTGTATGATTTTCCATGTATGACTTGTCAAGCGTTTTGTAATAACCCTGGTGAAAAATCCATGTAATAAAAGTTAATAAAGGAAAAATAATAACCATGGTTGATGGGACACATATTCCACGCTGAATTTTTGGAAAAAGCATAGTGATAGGGATCACTGGTGATTGATTAATGACTAAGTAAATTGGCAAAGGTAATGGAAAAGGCTTTTGAAAGGAAAAATAGCATTTTGGCACATTTATTTATGAAAATAATGGAAATTAGGAGAGAAGGGAGGTGAAAGGTCACATGTTTCATGCGACAAGAAAAATGAAGGAAAATAGTGGAAAATGAAAAAAATGTAGGCCTCATTAATAAAAAGGCTTTTGAGGATCAGTTCACATGCTTTTGTCTATTCAGTTTTGGAACTCTCTCTCTATTCTCTCTCTCTCTCATACTCTGGGACACTTAGAGTTTTCTTGGAGCACTCTTGGAGGAGTGTGGCATACTTGGACAAACACTCTGGAGCCCTTGGGGGGCTGAGATACTAGTCCTGGAGCCTTGGTTGGAAAAACGCTATGGAACCCTTGGTGGGTTGAGTTACTAATCCTAGAGCCTTGGTTAGAAAAATTATTTGGAGCCTAACGACAACTGTGGGTTGAGTTATTAGTCCTGGAGCCTTGGTTGGAACAAATTCTCTAGAGCCCTAGAAGGCTTCGGTAGAGACCGATCTGATGATGGTTTTGTGATGTCCGACCGTGAGGTGGAATCACTGTTTGATGGGTTGAGGTGGTTTGGACTTTGGAAGCCCTAGATAGTTTTTATTGGTGTGTTTTATGAGATCCCACATTCATGCATGGAATATGGAACGAGGCTAACTACCTGAAGAGAGTTTTGGCTCAACCATGTCTACGATCAGGTGGTTCATGGAAGTCCCACAACTAGTTCTCTTTTGCATCATTAATATGAGGTTATTTCTCCTTTTTATTTCATGAGTATTATACTTCTTTATATGTGGATGATATGGCTATGATTTCCTTAGTATTTCTATTTCTATTATGTTGGTTACGAACATGTATTATGATAGTGGCTATGTATGGATCTCATCATGTTTTTACTTGTAAAAAAATGAACAATGTATCCATGGCCTAATGTATGAAACTACAACTAATGTGTTGAGACCTCAATGCTTCTTAGTGATTTTCAGATGAGTACAAGACCCCTATGCTCAGATATGTTGTTTAAACCTGTAGATTACATAATTGTGACATGTTTGACAAAATGTTTTTCATTGATAGTAGGGGTCCAATCGATTCCTTGTTCAAGTAATTGCATTTGTATGATTGATTTGTCATTATCTTTCAGTTTTGAAAGTGTCATTGAGTTCTTAGCAGTGACCTGGGCTCTGGGCTTGAAAAAGTGGCTCAAATCACGAAGACGCAGGCACAACACTAGGCATAAAATTCCTTGGATGCATGCATACCCATGCCGTGGGAGAGCCTGGAGCCTCCTGAATGCATGCTTGTCCATATTAAGGGAGCATCTGGGGGTTTAATGGTCTAAAACCTTAGTTGTTCTCAGGCTCTAGTTACTTGAGTAGTTTGGTTGGATCCTAAGAGTCTTGTTGCTAATGTGGAAGGTATGTATGGTGTGTTTCCATCAGTTCCACTTCCTTAAGGTGACTTAATAAGTTGAATCATAACATAGTAACTTCTCATCAAATGTTTAGCTCCGTTGGCTGGTTACTTGGGTAGATGTGGGAGGAGGGTGTTACAGAGTGGTATCAGAGCATGGTTCACCCCTTGTATTAGATGGGCTATGTGTTGGTCATGCATTCATGTCAGTTGCATGTGTGTTTCTTGTGTTTTAAGACCATGTTCTTGTTTCATTTGTATGGTATGGGTCATGGTTGTAGTGATGTCGCCATGGGAAGTTGATGGTGTTGTTGTGGAGTGTGTCATCATGAGTGTATGGTTGATTATGCATTGTTTATGGATGTTAGTATGAACATGTGGGAAAGTGTGCAGTGGTGTGGTGGTTGTTGTCCTGTATGAGGTCATGGTATGTGTAGTTGATATGGTCATGCATTGATTACTAGAATCTAGCTAGAATGATGGGTATATGGTTATATGCTTACGTGGTATATTTCTATATATTGTCATGATTATGTTATACATATATTACACTGATTTTTTGATCATGCAGATGAGGTATCCTCCTCAAATTATGCTAACGTATGTTGGTTTATTGTGATTTGGTTTAGATGACATGATATACCTTGCAGGAAGAATACCAAAGATGACTGGCAAGATGTTAGACTACAGTTCTTAAGACTCTCCTTATGGATTAGATGGGCAGCGTGGTGTTGGAAACTCTTCTGATTTGGAAGATACAATAAGAAGATTAAAGGCAAAAATAAGGAGTTGTAAGGCAAACCATGACATAATCATATAGGCACAGAAGAAACAAGCAGAGGTAAATGTAGTGATACTTCAGAGTTTTTCATAATTGCAGTGACAAGGACCACTTCAGATCAGCCATGAGTAGGGGGAAAAACTAATGGGGTATATGGAAGTAGGTCTCATGGTGGTCACAAGTCAGATAGAGATGACACAGTGAGAGATGGAAGGTTGTTGGATACTCCAGATAGGAGAGGCAATGGACATAGGTACCACTCTAGTTCTGGTTCTGATAGACATTATGATCGGCATCATTATCAATCTTGCAGGAGGAGTGACATGGGATATTTTCCAAATGAGTTTAAGAAAGAAAATGCACCTACATTTGATGGAGAGATGAATAAATCATAGGATGTAGAGGCATGGTTTCTTGGTATGAGGAAGTTCTTCAAGTTGCATGATTATTCAGAGAACATGAAAGCCAAAACAACTACATTTAGTCTCAAAGGTAAAGCAAATATTTGGTGGGAAGACATGAAGAATTTCAGAGTCATTCATGAGGAGGACTTGAAATGGAGTGAGTTCAAAAAGTTATTCCAAAAGAAGTACCTATTGGAGAGATACTTTAATGACAGGGAAAAAGAATTCTATGAGCTAAAGATGGGATCGATGGCAGATGAGGAGTAAACTAGTAGGTTCTTGGAGCTACTAAGGCATGTGCCTTACCTCAAGGGGGACAAGGCCAAGATTTAGAGGTTCATTAGTGGATTACTGATTGCATTCAAAGACAAGATTGAGTTAGATGAGCCTAGAACATTGGAGGAGGCCATCCGAAAGCTAAAGAATTGCTATGAGTAATCGAAACAAAGATATGAGACTAAGCCAGACTAGAAAGGTAATGTAAAGAACAAAGTAAAATGGGACAAGAAGTGAGAAATACCTCAAGATGCAGGTAATAAAGAGAATACAGTGCCAACTAAGAAGTTCAATGCATCTGTCAGAGGATAGGGACTTCAATCTAAAGAACATAATAAGGAGTCCATGTGGTGTTGGACTTGTGAAGGAGATCATCATAGGAGAGATTGTCTGCAACATTAGGGTGGTAGACCTTAAATATACATTGCTCAAGAGGCACAGACAGTGGGAGATGTTGGACATAGTATTCCTAGGATCTATGCAGTGCTGGATAACAAACAGGCAGATCATCAGGCATCTATCATTGAGATGGACAGTAAGCTTTGTGATCAAGTTGTTTCTATTTTGATTGACCTTGGATCTAACTATAGTTATATTAGTCCTGACTTAGTGGATAAGTGTGGTTTGAATAAAGAAGTGCATGCAAAGTCTTGATTAGTGCTGCTGGCTACAGGTACAAAGAAGTGAGTTCACCATTAGGTAAGAGTTTGTGCATTTTATTTGAATGGTATGCCTACCTTAGCACATTTGAATGCATTATCATTGGGATCATACAATATGTTTTTGGGCATGGATTGGTTGCACCTTCATAGAACCAAGGTGGATTGTTATGAAAAATTCATTGAATGATTGGATGACAATGGGGAACCAAGATTATTGCGGGGTAAGAAGGAAGAAACCTCAGCTAGAATGGTGACAACTATGCCGGCCAAGCATAGTCACAGGGAAGGGTGTATGTTATTTACAGTGCATATTTCTAGTGACAAAGGTAAGGATGTTGAGGATGTAGATGTTTTGAGAAGGTACCCAGTTCTACAATAGTTTTAGGATATATTTCTTGTAGATATTTTAGAGTTTCCACCTCATAGGAAAGTAGAATTTTCTATTGAGTTAGTGCAAGGGGAAGCTTCGACATCAAAGGCACCTTATAGGATGAGCATTCTAGAGTTGGTAGAGTTGATGTTGTAGTTGAAGGAAATGTTGGACCAGGGATACATTAGGCCAAGTGTATCACCATGGGGTGCACCAGTACTATTTGTGAAGAAGAAGGATGGTACTCTCAGGCTATGCATTGACTGCAATCAGTTGAACAAAGTGACCATCAAGAACTTGTATGAATTAATTAAGATTGATGACCTATTCGATTAGTTGAAGGGAGAAGCAGTGTCCTTAATGATTGATCTGAGATCCAGATATCATTAGGTACACATTAAATAAGAGGACATATACAAGAAAACTTTCTGGACCAGGTATGGGCATTATGATTTTTTTGTAGTTCCATTTGGTTTAACTAATGCTCCAACTACCTATATATGCTTAATGAATAGTGTGTTTCATACTTATATGGAAAAGTTTGTTATTGTGTTCATTGATGATATATTGGTATATTCTAAAAATGAAGAATAGATGTTGAAAATTTAACAACAGTGTTGAGATTGTTGACAGAGAATCAGTTGTATGCTAAGCTCAGTAAGTGCAATTTCTTTCAAACTAAGGTACACTACTTGGGGCATGTGGTTTCCAAGGATGGCATAACAGTGGATCCAGAAAAGGTAAAAGCTATGATGGAGTAGGAAGTTCCTAGGAATGTGGATGAGGTGAGATCTTTCATGGGGTGAGTAGGTTATTACAAGAGGTTCATCAGGAACTTCGTGCAGATTGCTTATCCTATCACATCATTGCAAAGGAAAGGTAAGAGGTTTGAATGGATAGAGGAGTGTGCAGCCAGTTTTGAGCAGCTCAAGTAGTTGTTGACACATGCAACATTGTTAAATATTATAGATTTGGATAAAGAGTTTGTAGTATGTACAAATTCTTGCAAGAGAGGACTTGCTGGAATCCTTATGGAGGATGGACAGGTGGTATGCTATGAGTCATGAAAACTGAATGAGCACGAGTAGAACTATCCAACACATGATCTTGAGTTGGAAGTGATCATACATGTATTCAAGATGTGGAGGTAATCTCTTCTTGGCAGGAGGTTTGTATTGATGATTGATCAGAGTGGTTTGTGGTATCTATTTTACCAACTGAATCTAAATGGTAGGCAAACTCACTGGTTGGCCATGATTAGTGAGTTCGAATTTGAGATCAATTATATCAAAGGTAAAGAGAATAGGGTAGCAGATGCTCTTAATAGGAAGATACATGAAAATCACATAGCCTCTATGAGATCCTATGGGACAAACTTATAGGATAGGGTCTTGTAGGTAGGTTAGCAAGATGTTAGGTATATGGAGATTGCACATAAGTTGCAACAGAGTATAGGTACAGTTACAAATGCAGGTGCATAGGATGTGAACTATCATCTCACAACAAATGGATTAGTTAAATTTTGGGATAAGATATATGTGCCAGATAGTAGTGAGCTCAAGAAGGTGATCTTGAGAGAGTTTCACGCGAAATAATTTTTAGGTCACCTGAGTTATTAGAAGATACTGAAAACAATGAAGAAATTATATTATTGGCTAAATTTGAAGAGAGGCATAGCAAATTTTGTGGCTAGGTGCTTGGATTGTTAACAAGTGAAGGCAAAGTGTAAGCATCCAGGTGGACTGCTACAATCGATTTCGATTCTAGAGTGGAAATGGAAGGTTATTTCCATGGAATTTATCACAGATTTATTGAGGAAAGTGAGACAACATGATTCCATCGTGGTAGTGGTGGACAGGTTGACAAATGTAGCGCACTTCATTCCATCGAAGTCTACATTCTCAGCGAGTGATGTAGCACATGTCTTCATCAAGGGCATGGTCAGATTGCATGGAGTTCCGAAGAAGATTGTGTTAGATAGGGATGCGAAGTTCACTTCCAAGTTTTTGAAGGAGCTATTTGTAGGTTTGGGCACATAGTTGGCCTTTAGTACAACTTATCATCTACAGACAGATGGACAGACAAAGAGGGTCAACAAGATATTGGAGGACATGTTGAGGAGGTATATGATACGTCAACAATGGAAGTGGGAAGAGTACCTTCCACTGGTAGATTTCGGTTACAACAATGGGTACCAAGAGTCACTGAGGATGAGTCCGTTTGAGGCATTGTATGGGTGGAGTTGTAATACTTCCATCAGTTGGAGTGATCTAGTTAACGGGGTGTTGATTGGATTGGACATGTTGGCAAACATGGAGCAAGAAATGCAAGTAATCATGAAGAACTTGAAAGAAGTGCAGGATAGACAGAAGAGATATGTAGATCGGAATAGGTTGTTCAAAGAGTTACAGTTTAAGGAACAAGTGTATTTGTGCATCAAATCGAAAAAGATCTCCTTGTGGATTAGATCATGTGCCAAGCTAGTACCCCAATTTGTGGACCTTTCAGGATTATTGAGAGGATTGGGCTAGTAGCCTATCGACTTGCATTATCTTCAACAGTGAATGTCCATGATGTTTTCCATGTGTCATTTCTTAAGAAGTATGTTAAAGATGATGATCATATGATTGAATGGTTTGTATTGCAAGGTGGAGCTAGAAAGAGACTTCTAGATGGAACCATTGTGCATTTTGCAGAGAAAGATTCTCATGCTCTGGAACTGAACAATTGAGCAAGTTAAAGTGCAATGGAAGCGGTTCAGCCCAATGAAGTTACATGAGATATGGCGGACCAGATGTGGGCTATGTATCCTTCCTTATTCACTTGTTGAGTAGATATTTTGGTATATGTATTTCGCATATGTTTTTGGTTCATGTTTTGGTGATGTTTGGTATATGTACATATGTATATGGATGTAAATACCGCCATGGCCTATGTTATAAAGCTCTAATAAGCTGCATGGGTGTCATGTCATTATGATGTTATACTTGTTGTGTTGTCATGTTAGTTTTATCCTCAGCAGGATGATCATTGTAAATGTTGCAACGAGCTAAGTTATAAAGCTCCATGGGAAGTATTTTTTTCTTATAACAACCTTGTTGGTTGTAGGTGTTGTTGAAAACCAAGGGTGGTGTTCCGTTGAGGGGGAGGGTTCTGTAACAACCCTGGTGAAAACTCCATGTAATAAAAGTTAATAAAGGAAAAATAATAACCACGGTTTATGGGACATGTATTCCAAGCTGAATGTTGGGAAAAAACATAGTGATAGAGATCACTGGTGATTGATTAATGGCTAAGGAAATTGAAAAAGGCAATGGAAAAGGCTTTGGAATGGAAAAATGGAATTTTGGCACATTTATTTATGAAAACAATGGAAATTAGGAGAGAAAAGGGAGGTGAAAGGTCACATGTTTCATGTGAGGAGGAAAATGATGGAAAATAATGGAAAATGAAGAAAATAGAGGCCTCATTAATAAAAAGGCTTTCGAGGACTAGTTCACAAACCTTTTTCAGTTTAGTTTTGGAGCTCTCTCTCTATTCTCTTTCTCATACTCTTGGAGGAGTGTGGAATACTTGGAGTTTTGGAGCAAGAAGGAAATGGAAGAGCAGGAAAGCACAAGAGGACATCGAGAGAAAAACTACAATGGGTTTTTCTTGCATGTACCAAGTTGCATGTATGTTTTCCTCACTAGGTTTGGCATGCATGGCATATGCATGTGGTTTATTGGTCATGATTTGTCATTGGCATGGAGGATTTCCTGGATTAGCATTGGATTTTCCTAGCCTTGCCATTTCCTAGATAGCCACGATGTTGTGGGTTTATTTCTTTGTTTTATGGTTGGTTCTCATGTTTCCTTTAGCTTGGGTTGAGTGTGAGTAGTTCTTGGAACCTTGGTTGGACAAACGATCTGAAGCCCTGTAACAACTTGGTTTGAGTTACTAGTCCTATAGCCTTGGTTAGGCAAACACTTTGGAGCCCTTGTTGGGTTGATTTACTAGTCTTAGAGCCTTGGTTGTACAAATCCTCTGGATCATGACATTAGTTGTGGGTTGAGTTACTACTCCTGGAGCCTTGGTTGGAACAAATTCTCTAGAGCCCTAGAAGGCTTGGGTAGAGACTGACCTGATGAAGGTTATTTGATGTCCGACCATGAGGTGGAATCACTGTTCGATGCGTTGAGGTGGTTTGGCCTTTGGAAGCCCTGGATGGTTTTTGATTGATGTGTTTTATGAGACCTCACATTCATGCTTGGAATACGACACAGGGTGACTAGATGAAGAGAGATTTGGATCAGCCATGTCTATGGTCGAGTAGTTTGTAGAAGTCCCACAAATGGTTAGCCTTTTCATCATTAATATGAGGTTATTTATCCTTGTTATTTCATGAGTATTATACTTTTTTATATGTGGATGATATAGTTGCGATTTCCTTGGTATTTCTATTGCTATTATGTTGGTTATGAACATGTATTATGACAATGGCTATGTATGGATCTCATAATGTTTTTACTTGTAAACAAATGAACAATGTATCCATGTCCTAATGGATGAAACTACAACTAATGTATTGAGGAATCAATGCTTCTTAGTGATTCTCAGATGAGTATGAGACCCCAATGCTTAGATATGTTGTTTGAACCTGTAGATTACATAATTGTGACATGTTTGAAGAAATTCTTGTCATGGCTAGTAGGGGTCTAGTTAAGTCCTTATTCAAGTATTTGCATTTGTATGATTATTTTTTCATTATCTTTTAGTTCTGAGAGTGTCATTGAGTTCTGGGTAGTGACCTGGGCTCTAGGCCTGAAAAGGTGGCTCAAATCCCACAGATGCAGGTACAACACTAGGAAGAAAAGTCCTTGGACGCATGCATACCCATGATGTGGGAGCATATGGAGCCTCTTGGATGCATGCTTGTCCATATCAAGGGAGTGTTCAGGGGTTTAATGGTCTAAAACTTCAGTTTGTCTAAGGGGCTAGTTACTTGAGTGGCTGGGTTGGCTCCTAGGAGTCCTGTTGTTGATGTGGAATTTTTGTATGGTGTGTTTTTGTTGGTTCCACTTCTCTAAGGCGACTGAGGAGTTCAAATCATATCATAGTAAATACTCATCAAATGTTTACCCCGTTTGACTGGTTACTTGGGTAGATGTGGGAGGAGGGTGTTACAAGTTTCCTAGGGCTTATGCATTTTTCAAGAATGGTCAAATAATCACAAGCTCCCCCTAACAATTTGCATAGTCTCCTTTTGGAAAAATATTATCAAAACTTGGAATATATATGCCAAGGATTATTCATCAGATCAACAACATGATTTGATGCTTTAAGTGTTCAAGAGTCTTTTTGATCCAATTTGCTTCCTTCTCTATACTTGTGTAAATTTCATTTATTGTTTGGTAATCATGGTTTTAGCTTGTTTAGGAACCCATGCCACATTACAATTACGAGCCATATGACCAATACTATGACATTTTAAGCATTACATATTATTCATCAATGAGGAAGCATGAATTCTTCTTACAAAGTTACTTCTAGGAGACTGATAGGGACCATTATTTTTTTCCTTGTGATATGCCCTACATTCCTTTTCCATATGCCCAAAATTTGTACAAGAACAACGATAACCAAAAAATATACTTTGGTACTTGGAAGATGATTCTTGCCTTGTTTTAATTTTCAAGTCTCTTTGCCTCAAGATCCCTTGATGATATCTGTTGCCTCTTGCATCCTTGACATCTTCTGCACGCCTTCTTAGAGTAGGATTTCTTCCAACGTTATCTTGATTATTCTCCTTGATTTTGCTGGAATTGGGGGTGTTAACATCACTTTTATGCTTCTCCACATCCTTGGTATTTTGTGCATTAGGGTTTGCATTAACTTTTGTAGAGGGTCCACCTGCATAACCAAGACTAGATTTATCGAGGGGGGATCTTTGATGATTTAGAATGTCATCCAAGTTTTGTGAACTCCTTAGATTCTTATTCAACTTATCAACTTCTTTTCTTAGGGTAATAATTTATTCCTTCATCATCTTACATTATTCATCCTTCTTTGCTAGATGGTTCTCCATTTCTTCCTTCATCCTTGTTGCTTCACATGTTTGGGCCTTGAGAGAGGAAACATCTAATTTCAATCTTAATATTTCTTTATCTTTTTGTTCAAGTTGGTATGCCATGGGATTTCTGTCCTTTTCTGCTTCACCTACTTGTCCTTCTTGGAGGGCCAAGCCTTCCATCACTATTCGGCTCCTTGTGCTTATTTCTTTGCTTCTTCTATTTGAGCTCTAAGGGAGGAAACTTCTTTCTCATATTGACCAATTTTTGCTTCAAGTTTGTTCAAGTTCTCATGTCTTTGTTCAAGATGGTTTGACAAAATATCATTCTTTGCTTTATTCGTATGATTTGTCATGGATATGACTTCTTCATGATGTATTTTCTTGTTTTGATGCAATTCCTCCTTTAGCTTGGTGAGCTCCTCATATCTTTCTTATAATTGAAGCTTGAGAAGGTCAACTTCCATCCTTGTCTTGTGAAGGTCATGGTCACCATCTTGCACTTGCTTCTTGAGCTCCTCATTTTCCTTTTTCAATCTGCTTATCTCTTCTAGGGAAGCTACAAGCTTTTCCTTAAGATCTATTCCAACTTCTACTTCAAGAATTTCTTTATCATCATCTTCCTTTATACAACTAGTCCCTTCATTTTTTCTTTCATTTGTATTCTTGGTTCATCTTTTGGATCATAGATTATGACTAATAATCCATTAGAGTGAAGATCTTGAAGCTTTTCCTGAAGCTGTTTTGTTGATGAACAATTTCCCATTTTGTCCTTTATAGGATTTGGTAGCCCACTCAAAACTGACTTCACTGCTATTGAATTATGCACTTTGGATTCTTTTTCTTCTATTGTGCTTCTGGTAACCACTGATTCCCAGACTTCAAAACCTTGAGCCATTAAGAAATTTTTCTTTCTAGCCTTCCATATTTCAAAGTTTCCATTGAAAAATGGATCTTTCCTAATTTGATTATCCATTGAGGAGGCGACACCTTTAAGGGGTTTTCAAGCTTTCTTCCTTGAATTTTCCATTTGTTTTCTAAGGACGTACCTTCAAGCTATTAAGTTGTGAGTGAAGGTATTGTTGAAGAAAATGTAACTAGGTTTGGTTTTCACTATGAATTGTAATTATAATATTATGTAAAAGAAGAAAAAATATCATTCCTTGCATCATGGGTTTCATGAGAAAGATGTGTTTACCATAGGTCAAAAACTTCTTCTTTATGTCTTTAGGATTTTATGTCTCATCATAAGTATTATAAAAGTCATAAGGTCAAAGAATTACGCTCCAAGAACAAGTTTCACTATCCTCATGCAAGTCAGATCTACAAAAAGACAATGATCTCCTTGATGATATGTTGGACTAGCATTAAGGAAATCAAGTCAGATTAATGTACCATAGCTGATAGATATATATAAGGAGAAACATTGAGTCAATAAACAAGTCTTCAGATAAATTGATAATACAGTCAACAAAGAAGATATACATACATAATGAGCAAGGGTAATATCTCGGTTAAGTCTCTACATAGATATTGTGTCAAGATCTTGGAAGTCTATGCAGACGATAGTGAGAAACATCTTGGAGGTAACTTGGTGTCAATTTTGTCAAGGGTCTTGGTATTCATCATCTAAATATATATAAGAAGAGATTGAATGGTTTTACTCTCTAGAGGAGACCTTTTGCCCTATCTTGGAGCCAACATTTTGTGTACGTGTACTTTGTTGTTTTTCTTGTTTTGATAACTATTTGACGATTAAAGAACAAGCAAACATAAATAAGTTAAGTCAAGAAAATAAAATACATCACAAGCAGTTGTCAATGACAGAAGAATCATTAATAATTTACCCTAGATTCTTCAACATGGTATCAGAGCTATGGTTACAGTCTAAGGAAGGGCAACAAAGAGACATTCAAGGATCAAGAGTCAGGTAGGAAATCAAAGGCAAGATGAAGGGTTTTGTCAAAATTGAAGGATCAAGTCTACAACAAGCAGTCTACAAACAACAAGATCTTGTGTCTCCACGGTCATCATCAAGGGGTCATCACAGGAATGCAAGTAATGAAAAATCCTGTATAAGTCGTGGTTAACACAGTGAAGGTTTGTCTCTCGGCATACAATCATGGTAGATACTTTGTCTCAGTGAAGAAGGATAATATACAGTCTCGAAATTCCTATGATCATGGTCACAACCATACAAAATTGTAGTCCTTATGATCTCGTGATACAATCTCGACATGATATATAATCATTGTTACAGTCTTGACTTATGAAGAAAATCAAATCTTAGCATACCATGTCTCGACATTTCACTGTGACTATTGTCGTTGTCCTGAGTCTCAACTTAACTATGATATAAAGTATCTCAATGAAGCATACTCTGTCTAGGTATATTCATGATGAATGAATCACGCAATAACAAGCTGAACGAAGTTATAATCCTAGTCTCAAGACATAGTTACAAGTATTGATTATATCTCTATGTAAGATCTCAGTGTTACAATGATGAGTTGAGTAAAGGTATAATCTTAGTGAAAGAACAATGATGATCTCAATGAAGCTATAATGATGGAGAAAAAGTCATGAATTTGGTGACAAGTTCAGGCTCACAACACTGTGCCTCTCTACACAACTCGTATAGTTCTCATAGACATCACTATCTCGGTATAATGTCATAATGATATACTTGTCACAATCTAGGATCTTGTCTATAAACATGATCTCAATAACATGGTGCTCGAATTAGTACATGAGTCCTTCTATATCACTATAATAATTTGGATAATGCTTGCTATATGTTTTTGGTGATGCACTCCTAGGAATGCTGAGTGTGATAAAGTCCACTCGTGGGACAACAATATCACTAGCATATCAACAATGTTTTGAAATGTAGGATTAAAAAACATCTTGAAGATGAATTAGGAGTCATGATAATGTCCAGATCACAAATGTCATGCTATGGTGCTAGAAAGTCTCCAAGGAAGTCCTGATCAAAGGATTCTAGTGGTTCATGATGGGAAGCTCAAGAAAAGGAAACATTAAGGTGAAGATCTCCTCTTCGCATGCCAAGTAAGTATCTTTCATGTTTTTGGTCTAATGAATTTGTTTTGCAAGGAAATAGAAATACTGGAGGATAGTCATAGTCCTCATAGAAAAGGTCTTTTCATAAAATGAGGAGGATAGCCTTAGTCCTCATAGATGAGTAAAGTCGTTAAATAAGGTCTCCTTTGAATTCATAAGGTATACATTAGGGAAGCAAGTAAAAAAATTATGATAATATGGTTCTCAAAAGAACATTTATAGGAGGAAAATAAAAATTCATGTCACTGAATAGAATGGAAGGAGCTGAATGCAGCCCATGGTAAGAGGGAGTAGAATTATTTAAGTTAGTCTCTCTCTATAAGTCTCCTTTTGGGCTCCTAAATCCTGCGAAGAATGTGACTACAATATATTATCAGGATATGATGTGACATTATGGAAGTATTAGAAACAATATCTCTTAACATCATCATGAGGGTGACTATAATCACAAGGATAAGTAAGATACCTCTGTCAAAAACTTAGGGTCTCTATGAAAGAAGGCAAGTTGTAGGCAACAACTTTGCAGAACTCAAACATTTGAAGAATGATCATCATGCAACAAAAGGGAAACATCTGCTGGATAGGGATCTTTAAGATCCTCAAGACTCTCTGATGGAATCTTCACTAGAAGATTCACTGATCCAGGGATGAAGCAAGTGTTTCAATAGAAACTCCAACCTGTGGAGCTCATGAATAATGATATGATGACGTAAGAGAACTTCAAGGGGTTGAAGATCTTTCAATCAAGGAGCTACTGAAAGAATCCTAGACAACCTAAAGGTAAAATGAGGTATGTATACTTGTATTTAAGATTTATAATGTCATGACATATGGTTGCAGATCAATACTTCTATGTTGAGAAGCATGATTTAAGGAAACAGAGCTCCTCCTCTGAAATAATGAAAAAAGACATAAGTCACATCAGATGAAATCAATATAATATGTCCTCATATATGAGGTGATTGAATACAATAAAGAAAATATGATTGAAAGCTACTAGGAATGAAATGTGCGAGGAAGGAAGAGATCATGAGATATGCAACCCTGATGAAGGCAATCAACATCCAAAATATCAAGAAGACTTGACTAGAAAATCTCTGAGAAAGATATGAAGACTCTAATGGAAAAGATTAAAACCCTAGACAATGGATATCTGTGGGAGATGTGTCAACATGTATGCAGGATGTTGATACCTACAAAAATATGTCATGATGAAGAGTCATCTTGTAAGGTATGACTTCATTTAATATGTTTTGATTTATTGAAAATATCTGGATAAGTTCATGAAGGGCCACTCAAACAAGAGTTGTAAATACAAGTACAACTAGCATTCATGTGGTGGATAGAAGAATCATGATGAAGTAGTAATATGATGAAGGTTCCAAATATGAAGAAGGCCACTTTCCATAAAGAAAGGAATGACGTGACAAGCCAGGAAGGAGAGTGATCAATGGTCAATGCCCTACCAAGAATAATTTCAAACAAAGACTTCATGGCATCAAAAGAAGAAAGAAATCCAATAGCTGAAGGACCCATGAAGAAGAAGTTGCTGATGAATGGGCATGTCCCTAGCTAAGAGGGAGTTATAACATGTTCTCAATTATAAAGAAGCTTGGTCAAGTTCTTGTTCAGAGGAAACTTGGGTATATATTCCTCAATTAAGAGGACGAGGTATACACATCATTCTTGTCTTCACTTTGGAAGAAAGAAGGGAGAATTGGGTAATCATCTCGCATCCGATACTCTTTGAGGACGTGTAGGGCATCCAAGGTAAGAGTAGGCAAGAGTATAATTATTCTTTAAGGGCCAGGAACCCAAGACAAGAATAGTCCTAGAAGGTCATACTCATTGAACACGCGAGTGGATATGTACCTTGAGAGATAATGATGAAGGTGTCTACCATCATTGGTCTCACCGACATTGTGCTCCGATCTATTCAGAGATAGAGCTGTTAGTCAAGTCCTTTCTATGTCACAGTGTTTGTTATGATGATGGTATACATATGGATTATGATTCCACCTATTTTTATGAGATCTCTTTAGTGTTGAATAGCCTTGTACATTTAATGAATACCTCCCTAGTTAAGAGAGAGTGTTGAAGAAAATGTAACTAGGTTTGGTTTTCATTATGACTTGTAAGTATAATATTATGGAAAAGAAGAAAAATTATTATTCCTTGCATCATAGGTTTCATGAGAAAGATGTGTTAACCATAGGTCAAAGACTTCTTCTTGATGTCTTTAGGATTTTTTGTCTCCTCATAAGTATTATAAAAGTCACAAGGTCAAAGGATTACGCTCCAAGAACAAGTGTCACTATCCTCGTGTAAGTTAGATCTACAAAAAGGCAGTGATCTTCTTGATGATATGTCGGCCTAATGTTAAGGCACTCAAGTCAGCTTAATGTGCCATAGATGATAAATATATATAAGGAGAAACGTTGAGTCAATAAACAAGTCTTCGGATAAATTGATAATAAAATCAGTGAAGAAGATATACATACACATTGAACAAGGGTAATATCTCAGTGAAGTCTCTACATATATATCCTGTCAATATCTCGGAAGTCTATATAGAACTCTCAGAGGCATATATCCACACATAGTGATATATCTTGGAAGTCTATATAAAACTCTCAAAAGTATATATATCCACACACAATGATAGCTTTTGGAAGTTAGAACATTGCTTTTGAGGAACTGTATATATATATATATATATATATATATATATATATATATATATATATATATACAATGACTACTTTCAATATGGCTCTTGGTGGTGACTTGTTTGACTATTATCATAAACAAAGAGCATGAAGGACTGTATCATGAATGAAGTAATCTATTCCTGAGAAGAGAACTGTGGAAGTCAAGAAAGAAGGAACCAAGGATAGTGACTAGATAGTGAAGGTATAAGGAGACTAAAAACTTAAGGAGTACAGTGATATCAATTCTATAAACTATGGATTATAGGCCAAACAGTGCAGAGGATAGTGATAAACATCTTGAAGGTAACCCAGTATCAATTTTGTCAAGGGTCTTGGTATTCATCATCTAAATATCTATAAGGAGAGATTTAAGGGTTTTACTCTCAAGAGGAGAGGTTTTTCTCTGGCTTGGAGCCAACATTTTGTGTATGTGTACTTTTTGTTTTTGTTTTTGTTTTGATAATTGTTTGATGATTAAAGAAAAATAAAACATAGAGAAGTTAACTCAAGAAAATAAAAGACGTCACAAGCAGTTGTTAATGATGGAAGAATCATTAATAATTTGCCCTAGATTCTTCAACAGGTATTGGCTATGATACCAATTGTTGGAAATACTTGGGGGGGGGGTGGAGTGAATAAATATTTCTTTTACAATTGTTACTTTACTAGTTTTAGATCACTTAAAACATAGCACAAAATGAACAATATAAAATAATAATTTTATTAATGAGAAATATCGAGGACTCTCTTATCACCAAAAAATGATCACCTAACCATTTCTAACTAGGTGGATCGAAATACATCATGTAGATTTAATTTTACCATAGTAAAATCACTTTCATTGTGGAAAATAATTTAGTAAACCACTTTTATTAAATTATTTTTTATGATTTAAATAAAAAGACCAATGAGAATAATTAGATAAATCATTATTTATTTAATTTTCTCTAGGAATAAATATTAAATCATTATTTAAATAATTATTCCTTGTCACATTTGACTAAATCCCTTAGGAATAATTAAATAAATCACTATTTATTTAATTTTCCTTATTTCTATTATTGGAATAATTGTTAAATCACTATTTACACCATTCTTAATTCTAGTGAAACAATTAATAAATCATTTTATTTGTTAATTATTTCTAAATAAAGATATTTAACCATTTTAAATTTCTTTTCCCTCTCCAATAAATATAATAAAGTATTCCAAGCAGTTAGATTGCTTTGGTTAAAATTATTTTATTATTCTCCATTTTCGATATTAACTCAATACTTTGTTAGAAATAGTAGGGATTTTCATTCATCATTCACCATGATCATAATCATCATCACCATTATCACATTTTTTTTCTTTAAGCTCCTATTTTTAGTTCTCCACACTTTGTTTGGTTTTTTCACATATTGAGAGAGAATATCATATTCTGAAGCGTTAAGGACATCAAAGGACCCATCCCATAGAAGGGGACTTATAGACCCATCTGTATATCTCCTTCACCAGGTGTTTTTAATAAAAGATTTATTCAATTAAAGTATTTCCATTTGGGTTATTGCATTGGATATTTTTACTGTTGCTTTCTATTATGGATCATTATACTTTTGTTGCAGGTTTTCCATTTTTATTGCAGGTCTGAATCTTAAGCAGCAATCAACTTGTTGTTAGGGTCACATGTCACCTTGTTAGGTCCCTATAATACTAGTGATTCCCCCATTACTATTGTCATTGTATCCCTTATTGTTATTATTTTGCCCCATAGGTTGGCTTGGTTATATTGTGACCCCTTAGACTCCTATATATAAAAAGGAGGTTTTGTCATTTTTATCATCCAAGAATTGTTCATTTGTGTAAGGTAAAGGAGGTTGCCCCCTCGAAGAGGCTGAATTCTAAGGCGTTGATCTACCTTTTATCTCTTTTTGTGAGTTGGTTTCATAACGTTTGGTATCAGAGCTTTGGATTCTAGGGTTTTGCTTCTCCAAACAGGTCATCATGGAATGTTCGCTATAACTTTTTTTTTGCGACATGTCAGAAGCGAAAAAAAAAACCCATTTGAGAAAAAATCTTGCTGAACCTTGGGTCCGAATTTCATTTCTCGTCTCACTATATTTTCGAAGATATGATCTGAGGAAGTTAGGGTTTTTGCAAGCTCCAGAATTTCATCTAAAACAAGTCGTTGTGGAATGTTCGCTATAACGCTTTCTCTACGAAGTTTCAGAAGCTAAACAAAAAACCCATTTGAGAAGAAATTTGTCTAAACCTTGGCTCTGAATTTCATATCCTGTCTTGCTACATTTTCAGAGATATAATTTGAGGAAGTTAGGGTTTTTGCAGACCCCCAAATTACATTCCAAACAGGTCACCTTAAGAAAATAGTCATAACTTTCTCTTTGAGAATCAGATTGAATTTTCATAAGAATTTATAGAACAAGGACAGACTGTAGCTTTTTGGGTACCATTGTCAGAACCTAAGGTTGAAACAGTGACCTGCGGCATGTCGTACAATTTCGCTCTATTAAAAAAGTCTATACTCAGGTCATCATGGGAGATTTGGCATAGATTTTCATTGGAGAATCCAATATTGATCAGACTTGTGGAGTTAGAAATATTACTCAGAGGGTTACCGTAGGAAGAAATTTCAGACCTTGGAGATCCAAAATTATAGAAATACATCAGATTCAATATCAAGCTCCTACAAAGTGAAAAAAAAGGTGTGTAGTTTTTTTAAATTTTTTTTCATAAGCTTGGTTTGAAAAATTAGTTTGAAGGAATTCAAAGGGCATAGTGAAGAATTGTTATCGGTAATTGATGCCTCGAAGAAAGAAAATGGAAACACCTAGTAAGCAACCTGAAATCTCTAGCATGACTCATGAAGAAGAGGAAGAAATGCAACATGATATATCAAAATTATGAGACCAAGTGCAACAAATGTCACTCACACAAAAAGTAACAAAATCTAAGATGGATGGTTTAAAGAAAGACATAGAAGCTAAGATGTATGGCATGGAAGCTAATATGGATGGTTTAAAGAAAGGCATGGAAGCTAAGATGGATGGTTTAAAGAAAGGCATGGAAGCTAAGATGGATGGTTTAAAGAAAGGTGTAGAAGCTAAGATGAATGACGTGGAAGCTAAGATGGATGGCGTGGAAGCTAAGATGGACGATTTGAAGACAGATTTGAAGATAAGCATGGAATTTGAAGACATATTTGACAAAGTTTCTATAAGAAATGCTTATTAATGGTGAAAGGGTAGTAAATGAAACTCATGATGAGAACAAAATAAATGTTAGTTATGATTTCATAGACTCTAACGTTGGATTGAAGAACCACCATGTTCCAAAGATCCATATGAGGAAGTTTGATGGCAAGGATCCCGGAACATGGATACTATAGATGGAGTCCATAATGTGCAAAACACACAAAAGGTATGCATTGCAACTTTATATTTGGAACTAAATCAGTTTGTATGGTATCGATGGCTTTGCTCTTGTAAACAAATTGTCAGTTGGGCTATTTTTACAGATGAAATGATAGCACATTATGAGGATACAAAAAGCAACACTTTTTTAGCCAATTGATAAATCTCAAACAAAAGGGTTCAATGATGGAGCACAATAAGGACTTCCAAAAATTGAATATAAGGGTAAAAGATATTCTAGAGGAGCATAGGATTGATGTTTTCATATGGAATTTAAAATATAACATCTAACATGAGGTTCGCCTTTGGGAACCAGATTCATTGGAGAAGGCATTCAGGTCGGCAAGAAAAATGGAAAGAAAAATTATGGCAACAAGGAAGCATACCACTCAAAATCATCAAGATAGAAGTGTTGTTACCACTAGCCATCCACAACCTACAAGGTTGACACCACAACAATTGGAAGAAAAAAGAGCAAAAGGGATTTGTTATAGTTGTGATATAAAATACACTAAAGGTCATAAGTGTGCCGAGAAGAAATTATTTTACATAGATTGTGAAGAGGAGGAAGAAACGAACAAGATTCATCAAAAGAAGAGGATATACACCAGGAAAAAACCCTAGAAAAAGAAGAAATGAATCTGACCATATCTTGTAATGCATTGGCTGGAATTACCACTCTTCAAACTATCAAGATAGAAGGGCATATCAAGAAGAAAAAGGTAATAGTGTTGATTGATTTAGGAAGTACCCATAATTTTATTCATTGTAAGATAGCCAAAGAATTGAATTGCTTCCTATATCTAGCACCAGAGTGTCAAGTGATGGTTGCAAGTGGAGGAACCATAAATTGCTCAGGAAAGTGCCATAATATCAAGCTATCCATGGGAGAATATGTATTGATAGCCCAATGCTTTCCATTCCAATGGGTGGTGTTGATGTTGTACTAGGAGTTCAATGGCTACAATCCTTGGGTACAATAGTTTTTAATTTTCAAGAACTTTTCATGAAATTCTCTGTAGAAGGAAATGAAATTGAATTAAGGGGTATTGCAGGGAAACCGAGAAAGATAATCAACTCTAACGAACTGACAAATCTTCTAAAGAAAGAACAATGAGGCATAATTGCACAATTATGTTCACTAGAGGTTCCAACATCAAAATCATCCATTTCTCCAGATCTCCAAAAAGTCTTGGACAATCATTCCAAGGTATTTAGACTCCCAAAGGCCTCCCACCTATTCGTGATCATGATCATGCTATCAAATTGATTCCAGGAAGTGTTCCTCCAAACATTAGGCCTTACAAATATCCCTATGTTCAAAAGAGTGAAATTGAATGTATGGTTGCAGAAATGCTAGAGGCTGACATAATTCAACCTAGTCAAAGTTCTTTCTCTGCTCTAGTAGTATTGGTTCACAAGAAGGATGGATCATGGCGCATGTGTCTAGATTATAGGGAGCTTAACAAGCTCACTATTAAAGATAAATTTCCCATTCTTGTCATTTATGAATTATTGGATGAATTGCATGGATCAATTTACTTCACCAAGTTGGATCTTCATTCAGGATATCATCAATCAGAATGAAGACTAAAGACATTCCAAAAACAACATTTAGAACTCATGAGGGTCATTATGAATTTTTGGTCATGCTTTTTGGCCTTACTAATGCACCTTCTACATTTCAAGGTTTGATGAATTCCATTTTCAAACCCTTCCTTAGAAAATTTGTGTTAGTATTTTTTGATGATATACTAATCTACAACAAGTCTTGGAAGGATCATGTCCAACATGTTGACATGGTGCTCAAACTATTGGAGGAGAAACAATTATATGCAAAAATCTCCAAATGTTTCTTTGGAGTACAAGAGGTGGAATATTTGGGTCATATTGTATCTCATGAAGGTGTTAAGGTAGACCATAGCAAAATTAAAACCATTAAAGAATGGAAAATCCCCACATCCATAAAGCATCTACGAGGATTTCTCGGGTTGACAGGGTATTATCACAAGTTTGTTAAGAATTATGAGAGAATAGAAGCACCTTTAACAAAATTATTGAATAAAGATTCATTCTCATGGACTCCAGAAGCAACAAAGGCCTTTGAACATCTTAAAGAGGCAATGTGCCAAGCACCAACCTTAGCTACACCAAACTTCACAAAAGCCTTTATTGTGGAATGTGATGCCTCAGGAAAGGGAATTGGTTCTATTTTAATGCAAGAAGAAAGACCCATTGCTTTCGAAAGTCGTCCAATCAAAGGAAAGTATTTACACAAAGCTATTTATGAGAAGGAAATGCTGGCAATACTACATGCACTTAAGAAATGGTGACCCTACCTAATGGGAAGACACTTCAAGGTAAAAACAGATCATGATAGTCTTAAATACTTTTTAGAACAAAGATTATCTTCAGAGGAGAAGCAAAAATGGGTCACAAAGATGTTGGGATATGACTTTGAAATCATTTTCAAAAAAAGGGAAGCAAAATGTTGTGGAAAATGCACTCTCAAGAAAGGATGAGGATGTGGAAGCATTTCTTTGCGCCATTTCTATTATCCAACCAGATTGGATAAACGAAGCAAGGGATGAATGAAAGAATGACAAGGAAGTGTGGGCACTCATTCAAAAGATACAACAATATCCTAGTACATATGATACATTTAGTTGGAAAAATGATGCGTTATGGTACAAGGATTGGTTATACCTATGTAAGAATTCCCAACTCAAACAAAAGATTCTTAGGGAATTGCACACCTTTCCCTTAGGAGGACACTCAGGATTTCTAAAAACCTACCACAGGGTTAAGAAGGATTTTTTTTGGGATGGCCTTAAATCAGATATTCAAAATTTTGTGGCGAAATGTTTGATTTGCCAACAAAACAAAGTTGAAAAAATTAAGACCCCAGGACTATTACAACCTTTATTGATTCCAAGCCAACGTTGGGTGGAGGTTTCAATGGATTTTATCACAAGTTTACCCAAGTCCGAAGGAAAGAGTGTTATCATGGTGGTAATTCACAGAATTACCAAGGATGCACACTTTTGTTCATTATCTCATCCATTTAAAGCGAGTACAATTTATACGGCATTTATGGAAACAATTCAAAAGCTACATGGAAACCCAAAAATTATTGTAAGCGATAGAGATCCCATTTTCACTAGAAATTTTTGGAAAGAATTATTTTCATGTCTTGGTACTCAGTTAGCTCATAGCTCATCTTATCATCCTCAATTTGATGGGAAAAATGAGATAGTAAACAAATGTTTGGAAGGATATCTTCGTTGCTTTGTATATGATAAACAAACACAGTGAGTCAAATGGTTGCCTCCGGCTGAATGGTGGTATATGTTATGAAACCAGCTAGAAAAAAGATAGAAAAGATAGTTGAACTCCTTAGAATTCAGCCTCTTCGAGGGGGCAACCTCCTTTACATTACACAAATGAACAATTTTTGCATGATTCAAATGACAAAACCTCTTTTCTATATATAGGAGTCTAAGGAGTCACAATATAACCCAGCCGACCTAACAATAGTAATATAAAGCCACAAAAATAACAATAGAGGGATTCTATGGGGCACAGCAATAAAAATATTTGGACAATAGGGTTGCAACAATATTAATAAGGGATACAACTACAACAGTAATGGGGTAATCACTAGTATTATAGGGACCTAACATGCCCCTCTCCTTCAAAAAAGTGTTGTCCTCAACGCTTGAGTAGTTCTGGATGCTTCTGTATAAAATTCTCATCCTCCCATGTGGAATCTTCAGCGGATAAGTTCTTCCACTTGATGAGATACTCCGAAATTGATCGATTTCGTAGCTGTCGAGTTCTTATTTCTATGACTGCTTCCGGTTCCAGTATAATTTTTCCTTCCTCGTCAAGTTGTGGCAATATTGTTTGAACTAGGAGCTTGTCGCCTATAACCTTCTTTAAACATGAAACATGGAAAACTGGGTGCACTCGAGATGCTGCAGGAAGCTCCAATTTGTATGCCATAGTACCAATCTTTTGCAACACCTTGTACGGACCATAATACTTTGGTGATAATCTATTATCCTTCTTAGCTTGCTTGAGGGACATTTGTTTATATGGTTGTAGCCATAGGAATACCCAATCACCTACATCAAAACTTCTTTCACTACAATGTTGATCTGCCTGTTGTTTCATTCTATTCTATGCCAACACGAGGTTATCCTTTAAGAGTTGGAGGACTTGTTGTTGATGTTCCACTGCTTGAACCTTAGAATTTTCTCTTAAATATGATGTGATGGATGGTGGCTGATATCCATAAAGTGCCATAAATGGGGTCATTTTCGTTGCTATATGGAAGGAAGTGTTATACCACCATTCAACTAGAGGCAACCATTTGACCCATTGTGTCTGTTTATCAGATACAAAGCAACGAAGATATCCTTCCAAACATTTGTTTACTATCTCAGTTTGCCCATTAGATTGAGGATGATAAGATGAGCTATGAGCTAATTGAGTACCAAGACAAGAAAATAATTCTGTCCAAAAATTTCCAGTGAAAATGGTATCTCTATCACTTACAATAATATTTGGGTTTCCATGTAGCTTTTGAATTGTTTCCATAAATGCAGTAGAAACTGTACTGGATTTAAATGGATGTGATAATGCACAAAAGTGTGCATACTTGGTAAGTTTGTCAACTACCACCATGATGACACTCTTTCCCTCAAACTTGGGTAAACCATTGAAACCTCCTCCCAACGTTGGCTTGGAATGGATAAAGGTTGTAATAGGCCCTGGGTCTTAATTGTTTCAACTTTATTTTGTTGGCAAACCAAACTGCCACAAACTTTTGAATATCCGATTTAAGGCCATCCCAAAATAATTCCTTCTTAACACTGTGGTACGTTTTTAAAAATCCAGAGTGCCCTCCTAAGGGAGAAGTGTGCAATTCCATAAGAATCTTTTGTTTGAGTTGGGAATTCTTACAGAGGTATAAGCGATATTTGTACCATAACGAATCATTTTTCCAACTAAATGTATCAGATGTACTGGAATCTTGTTGTAACTTTTGAATAAGTCCCCACACTTCTTCATCATTCTTCCATTCCTCCCTTGCTTCGTTTATCCAATTTGGTTGGATAATAGAAATGGCACACAACAATGCTTCCACATCCTCATCCTTTCTTGAGAGTGCATCTGCCACCACATTTTGCTTCCCTTTTTTGTAGATGATTTCAAATTCATAACCCAACATCTTTGTGACCCACTTTTGTTGCTCTTCAAAGGATAATCTTTATTCTAAAAAGTATTTAAGGCTATCATGATCCGTTTTTACCTTGAAGTATCTTCACTTTAGGTAGGGTCGCCATTTATTAAGTGCATGTAGTATTGCCAACATTTCCTTCTCATAAATAGCTTTGTGTAAAAACTTTCCCTTGATTGGACGACTTTCAAAAGCAATGGGTCTTTCATCTTGCCTTAAAACAGCACCAATTCCATTTCCTGAAGCATCACATTCCACAATAAAGGTTTTTGTGAAGTCTAGTGTAGCTAAGACCGGTGCTTGGCACATTACCTCTTTAAGATGTTCGAAGGCCTTTGTTGCTTCTGGAGTCCATGAAAATGCATCTTTCTTCAATAATGTTGTTAGATGTGCTACTATTCTCCCATAATTCTTAACAAACTTACGAGAATACCCTGTCAACCTGAGAAATCCTCGCAGATTCTTTATGGATGTGGGGATTTTCCATTCCTTAATGGCTTTAATTTTGCTAGGGTCTACCTTAACTCCTTCATGGGATACAATATGACCCAGATATTCCACCTCTTGTACTCCAAAGAAACATTTGGATATTTTTTCATATATGTTTTTCTCCTCCAATAGTTATAGTACCCTATCAACATGTTCAACATGATCCTTCCAAGACTTGTTGTAGATTAGTATATCATCAAAAAATACTAACATAAAGTTTCTAAGGAAGGGTTTGAAAATGGAATTCATCAAACCTTGAAATGTAGAAGGTGCATTGGTAAGGCCAAAGGGCATGACCAAAAATTCAGAATGACCCTTATGAGTTCTAAATGTTGTTTTCAGAATGTCTTCAGTCTTCATTCTGATTTGATGATATCCTGAACGAAGATCCAACTTGGTGAAGTAAATGGATCCATGCAATTCATCCAGTAATTCATCAATGACAGGAATGGGAAACTTATCTTTAATAGTGAGCTTGTTGAGCTCCCTATAATTCGGACACATGCGCCATGACCCATCCTTCTTGTGCACCAATACTACTGGAGCAGAGAAAGAACTTTGACTAGGTTGAATTATACCAGCCTCTAGCATTTCTGCAACCATATGTTCAATTTCACTCTTTTAGGCATAGGGATATCTGTAGGGCCTGATGTTTGGAGGAACACTTCCTGGAATTAGATGAATAGCATGATCATGATCATGAATAGGTGGGAGACCTTTGGGAGTCTCAAATACCTTGGAATGATTGTCCAAGACTATTTGGGGATTTGGAGAAATAGATGATTCCGATGTGGAAACATCTAGCAAACATAATTGTGCAATTACACCTCTTTGTTCCCTTTTTAGAAGCTTTGTCATACCATTAGAGCTGATTATCTTTCCGAATTTCCCTGCAATACCCCTTAATTCAACTTCCTTTCCTTCCGCAGAAAATTTCATGAAAAGTTCTTGAAAATTAAAAGCTATTGTACCCAAGGACTGTAGCCATTGGACTCCTAGTACAACATCAGTACCTCCCATTGGAATGGAAAGCATTGGGCTCGTCAATACATATTCTCCCATGGATAGCTTGATATTATGGCACTTTCCAAAGCAATTTATCGTTCCTCCATTTGCAACCATCACTTGACACTCTGGTGCTGGATATAGGAAGCAATTCAATTCTTTTGCTACCTTACAATGAATAAAATTTTGGGTACTTCCTAAATCAATCAACACTATTACCTTTTTCTTCTTGATTTACCCTTCTATCTTGATGGTTTGAGGAGTGGTAATTCCAGCCAATGCATTACAAGATATGGTCAGATTCATTTCTTCTTTATCTAGGCTTTGTTCCTGGAGTATATCCTCTTCTTTTGACCTTTCTTGCTCCTTTTCTTCTTCCCCTTCACAATCTATGTAGAATAATTTCTTCTCAGCACACTTATGACCTTTAGTGTATTTGCTATCACAACTGTAACAAAGCCCTTTTTCTCTTTTTTCTTCCAATTGTCGTGGTGTCAACCTTATAGGTTGTGGAAGGCTAGGGGTAACAACACTTCCATATTTATAGTTGTGACTAGTATGCTTCCTGGTTGCCATAATTTTGCTTTCCATTTTTCTTGCTAACCTGAATACCTTCTCTAATGAAACAGGTTCCCAAAGGCAAACATCATGTTGGATATTATCCTTTAAAGTCCCTATGAACACATCAATCCTATGCTCCTCTGGAATATTTTTTACTCTTATGTTCAATTTTTGGAACTCCTCAATGTGCTCCATTATTGAAGCCTTTTGTTTGAGACTTATCAATTGGCTAAAAAAAGTGTTGCTTTTTGTGTCCTCATAATGTGCTGTCAATTCTTCCGTAAAAATTGCCCAAGTGATAATTGTTTTACGAGAGCAAAGCCATTGATACCATACAAACTGATTTGGTTCCAAATATAAAGTTGCAATATGTACCTTTTGTGTGTTTTGCACATTATTGAGATAAAAAATTTTCTCCATCTGTAATATCCATGTTGCGGGGTCCTTGCCATCAAACTTCCTCATATCGATTTTTGGAATATGGTGGGTCTTCGATCCAACATTAGAGTCTATGTAATCATGATTAACATTTCTTTTGTTCTCATCATGAGTTTCCTTTACTACCCTTTCACCATTAGTGACCATTTCTTGTAGCAACTTATTCATATTTATCTTCAATTCTTCCATGTCTGTCTTCAAATCTGTCTTCAAATCATCCATCTTAGATTCCATGCCATTCATCTTAGCTTCCACGCCCTTTATCTTAGATTCCACACCATTTATCTTTGTTTCTGTTAGCTTTTGTGAGAGTGACATTTGTTGCACTTGGTCTTGTAATTTTGATATATCATGTAGCATTTCTTCCTCTTCTTCATGAGTCATGCTAGCGCTTTCAGGTTACTTACTAGGTGTTTGAATTTTCTTTCGTCGGGGCATCAATTACCGATAACAATGCTCTACTATGACTTTTGAATTTTTCAAACCAAGCTTAAGAAAAAATTTAAAAAATCTACACACCTTTTTTCACCTTGAAGGAGCTTGATATTTCCTTTGATGTATCTCTGTAATTTCGGATCATCCAGTTCTGAAATTGTGACCTGCAGTAGCCCTCTATGTCCTCTTTCTAATTCCACCAGTCTGATCCAAATTGGATTCTCCAAGGAAGAGTTATGCCAAATCTCCCACAGTGACCTGATTATAGACTACTTCAGTAGAGCGAACTTGTACGACATGCCACGTGTCCCTGTTTCGACCTTTGGCTTTGAAAAATATATACAAGAAACTATAGTCTGACCTCTTTCTGTAGCTTTTGACGAAACTTCAATCTGATGCTCAGAGAGAAAGTTATGACGATTTTCCCTAGGTCACCTGTTTGGAACGTAATTCAGGAGTCTACAAAAAGACCAACTTCCTCAGATCATATCTCTGCAAATGTAGCGCGAAGAGCTCTAAAATTTTGACTTGAGGTTCAATTCGATTTCTTCTCAAATGGGTTTTTTTTTTTTCACTTCTGAAACGTTGCAGAAAAAAAGTTATAGCGAAAATGCGATGATGACATATTTGAAGCAGCGAAACCCTAGAATCTAAAGCTCTGATTCCAAATGTTATGAAACCGACTCGTTAAAAGATATAAAATATAGTTGAACACCTTAGAATTCAACCTCTTCAAGGGGGAAACCTCCTTTACAATACACAAATGAACAATTCTTGCATGATTCAAATGACAAAACCTCCTTTCTATATATAAGAGTCTAAGGAGTCACAATATAACCCAGCCGACCTAACAGTAATAATATAAAGCCACAAAAATAACAATAAAGGGATTCTATGGGGCACAATAATAAAAATATTGGGACAATAGGGCCGCAACAATATTAATAAGGGATATAACTACAACAGTAATGGGATAATCACTAGTATTATAGGGACCTAACAGTATAACACTTCCTTCCATATTGCAACAAAAATGACCCCATTTATGGAATTTTATGGATATCATCCACCATCCATCACATCATATTTAAGAGAAAATTCTAAGGTTCAAGAAGTGGAAGATCACATTGAGCATCAACAACAAGTTCTCCAACTCTTAAAGGATAACCTCACCTTGGTGCAGAATAGGATGAAACAACAAGCAGATCAACATCGTAGTGAAATAAGTTTTGATGTAGGTAATTGGGTATTCCTACAACTACAACCATATAAACGAATGTCCCTCAAGCAAGCTAAAAAGGATAATAAATTATCACCAAAGTATTATGGTTCGTACAAGGTGTTGCAAAAGATAGGTACTGTGGCATACAAATTGGAGCTTCCTACAGCTTCCCGAGTGCACCCAGTTTTCCATGTTTCATGCTTAAAGAAGGTTATAGGTAACAAGATTCCAGTTCAAGCAATATTACCAGAACTTGATGAGGAAGGAAAAATCATATTGGAACCTGAAGCAGTCAAACAAACAAGAACTCGACAACTACAAAATCGATCAATTTGAGAGTATCTCATCAAGTGGAAGAACTTACCCATTGAAGATTCCACATGAGAGGATGAGAATTTTATATAGAAGCATCCAGAACTACTCAAGCGTTGAGGATGCTTTTTTGAAGGAGAAGGGCATTTTAGGTCCCTATAATACTAGTGACTCCTCCATTACTATTGTCATTGTATCCCTTATTGTTATTATTGTGCCCCATAGAATCCCACTATTATTATTTTTGTGCCTTTATATTATTATTGTTAGGTTGGCTTAGTTATATTGTGACCCCTTAGAATCCTATATATAGAAAGGAGGTTTTTTCATTTGTATCATCCAAGAATTGTTCATTTGTGTAATGTGAAGGAGGTTTCCCCCTCGAAGAGGCTGGATTCTAAGACGTTGATTTATCTTTTCTATCTTTTTGTGAGTTGGTTTCATAACACACCTAGTGACTTAAGTGAAGTATTATTGGTACACATTCCAATAAATTTCACACTAATAGACTACATTCCTTTGTTTACAATAAATCAAATGCAATATTGTTTAGGGCTCCAATTCTAGATGAAGATACCAATCTCCAATCCACTATGCTCCAACTTGTACTTTTCCAAGCACCAACTTGGACTTCACGAGGCTCCAACCTCTAGGGATTCAACCCTATCTTCCAAAAGGTTCCAACCTTGTTTTTATGAGTCTCTAATCTCTACACTATCACCGGTTCCAACCTGATCTTCTTGAGGACTCCTATCCTCTAGGGCTGCAACGCTATGCTTCAATTCTTTAAGATATGTTCAATGATTCTTTAAGGCTTCTTCAATGCCTTCTACAAAAATCCCTGAAAATATCTTCAAGTTTTCCTTCAACTATGTCCTCGCTTAACTCATCAATGAAAACTTTATCAACCATTGAAGGAATCTTGAAAGCTCTTCATGATACCCAAAACAAGTTCCTTCAATGATATTCCATGATGGCCTTCATTATTGCATCATTCTCTCCAAACATCTCCAAGAATCTTTAATAAGCCGCTTCAAGATGTACAATAAACAGTCCTCAAGATTTCCTCAAATTGTCCTCCAAGATATTCTTCAAATCCTGCTCAAATGATGCCATAATCCTTTAGAGTGAAGATCTTGAAGCTTTTCCTAAAGCTGTTTTGTTGATGAACAATTTTCCATTTTTTCCTTTATAGGATTTGGTAGCCCACTCAAAAATGACTACATTGCTATTGAATTATTCACTTTGGATTCTTTTTCTTATATTGTGCTTCCAACAACCATTGATTCTGAGACTTCAACACCTTAAGCCATTAACAAATTATTCATTCTTTCCTTCCATATTTCAAAGTTTCCATTGAATAATGGAGATTTCCTAATTTGATTATCCACTGAGGAGGCGACACCTTCAAAGGGTTTGTAAGCCTTCTTTCTTGACTTTTCCATTTGTGTTCTAAGGATGTACCTTCAAGATATTAGGCTATGAGTGAAGGTATTATTGAAGAACATGTAACTAGGTTTGATTTTCATTACAACTTGTAATTATAATATTATGTAAAAGAAGAAAAATATTATTCCTTGCATCATGGGTTTCGTGAGAAAGATGTGCTTACCATAGGTCAAATACTTCTTCTTAATGTCTTTAGGATTTTATGTCTCATCATAAGTATTATAAAAGCCATAAGGTCAAAGGATTACGCTCCAAGAGCAATTGTCACTATCCTCGGGCAAGCCGGTTCTACAAAAAGATAGTGATCTCCTCGATGATATGTCGGCCTAGTGTTAAGTAACTCAAGTTAGTTTAATGTACCATAGATGATCGATATATATAAGGAGAAACATTGAGTCAATAAACAAGTCTTCAGATAAATTGATAATAAAGTCAGCAAAGAAGATATACATACATAGTGAGCAAGGGTAATATCTCGGTGAAGTTTCTACATATATATTGTGTCAAGATCTCAGAAGTCTATATAGAAATCTCGGAGGTATATATCTGCACACAACGATAGCTCTCGGAAGTCTATACAGAACTCTCAGAAGTATATATATCCACACACAGTGATAGCTCTCGGAAGTCAAAACATTACTCTCAAAGAACTGTATATATATATATATATATATATATATATATATAGATAGATATATAATGTCTGCCTTTGGTATAGCTCTTGGTGGTGACTTGTCAAACCACTGATCATAAACAAAGAGCATGAAGGATTGTCTCATGAATGAAGTAATCTATTCCTGAGTAGATAATTGTGGCAGCCGAGAAAGAAGGAACAGAGGACTATGACTAGACAAAAAAGGTATAAGGAGACCAATTACTGAAGGAGTATAGTCTATAGACTATGGATTATAGGCCAAACAATGCAAAGGATAGTCACAAACATCTTGGAGGTAAATTGGTGTCAATTTTGTCAAGGGTCTTGGTATTCATCATCTAAATTTCTATAAGAAGAGATTCAAGGGTTTTACTCTCAAGAGGAGATGTATTTCCCTAGCTTGGAGCCAACATTTTGTGTACATGTACTTTTTTTCTTTTCTTGTTTTGATAACTGTTTGATGATTGAAGAACAAGCAAACATAAAGAAGTTGACTCAAGAAAATAAAGGACATCACAAGTAGTTGTCAATGATGGAAGAATCATTAATAATTTACCCTAGATTCTTCAATATGGTATCAGAGCTATGTTATAGTCTAAGGAAGGGCATAAAAGAGACATTCAACAATCAAGTATCAGGCAGGGTATCTAAGGCAAGATGAAGCGTTTTGTCAAAATGAAGGATCAAGTCTACAACAAGAAATCTACAAACATCAAGATCTTGTGTCTCCACAGTCATCATCAAAGGGTCATCACAGGAATGAAAGTATTAAAAACTCTTATATAAATCTTGGTTAATAGAGTGAAGGTTTGTATCTCGGCATACAATCATGGTAGATACTCTGTCTCGGTGAAGAACGAGAATATACAATCTAGGAATTCCTGTGATCACGATAATAGTCATACAAAATTGCAGTACCTATGATCTTGTAATACAATCTCGGCATGATATCTAATCATTGTTATAGTCTCAGCTTATGAAGAAGATCGAATCTCAGCATACCATGTCTCAGCATTTCATTGTGACTATTATCATTGTCCTAAGTCTCGGCTTAACTGTGATATAAAGTATCTCAATGAAGCATACTCAGTCTAGGTATATTCATGATGAATGAGTCACACAGTAACAAGTTGAATGAAGTTATAATCCCGACCTCTAGACATAGTTACAAGTATTGATTATATCTCCGTGCAAGATCTCAGTGTTACAATGATGATTTGAGTAAAGGTATGATCTCAGTGAAATAACAATGAAGATCTCAGTGAAGTTGTAACGATGGAGCAACAATCATGAATTTAGTGACAAGTTTGGGCTCACAACACTGTGCCTCTCTACACAACTCGTATAGTTCTCATAGACATCACTGTCTTGGTATAGTTTCATAACAATATACTTGTCACAATTTAGGATCTTGTCTATAAACATGATCTCAATAGCATGGTGCTCGAATCAACACATGAGTCCTTCTATATCACTATCATAATTTGGATAATGCTCAATATAGGTGTTTGCTGATGCACTCCTAGGAATGCTGAGTGTGATAAAGTCCACTTGTGGGACAACAATATCACTAGCATATCAACAATGTTTTCAAATGTAGGAGTCAAAAACACCTTGAAGATGAATTAGGAGTCAAGATAATGTCAAGATCACAAATGTCATGCTATGGTGCTAGAAAGTCTCCAAGGAAGTGCTGATCAAAGGATACTAGTGGTTCATGATGGGAAACTCAAGCAAATGAAACATTAAGGTGAAGATCTCCTCTTCACATACCAAGTAAGTATCTTTCATGTTTTTGGTCCAATGACTTTTTTTTGCAAGGAAATAGAAATACTGGAGGACAGTCATAATCCTCATAGAAAAGGTCCTTTCATAAAATGAGGAGGATAGTCTTAGTCCTCATAGATGAGTAAAGTCGTTAAATATGGTCTCCTTTGAATTCATAAGGTATACATTAGGGAAGCTAGTAAAGGAATTACTAATAATATGGTTTTTTAGAGCTTAGATTTGTCTCAGGCTGAAAAGACAAGGTTCTAGGTCCACATTAAACCACGCTCAGCCTCGTAGCTAGCCCTACGAGGACAAGAGAGGGCTCTCTCCGGGTCGATCTCGATGAAAGACAAGCGATGGGACTTCGAGATGACTGAAATGACAGCTAATTTTAGGCTAGGTATAAAGTAAAAGGGTTTGATTTTAGTTTTTGGGGGTTTTGTTGGAAAAAAGGGACAGGCAAATTTGGGTCCGGGGATCAGGCACAGTTTCTGCAGAGTTCTGATTGGGGCAAGGAAGGCAATCATTTTGATGCTTTGAAGTGGGTGAATGGAATAGATCAGACTGTTGATGAGCTAAGGAGAGCAAGAGAGTCTCAAGAATTCTCCTTAAACAGATGAAAACATGGAAATTTAAACAAATTCAAAGGCAGAGCATAACAGTTAATGGATTCTACCTTAATCACTTATTTGTTCAAATTTAGAAGAAGAGACAAGAAAATGATACACATAACACTAATGAAATTACAATTACTTAGAGAAAAACACCATCAAAACATAAAGCCACATGGATCCCAAACAGCGCTGCAAAACCCTGGTCTTTCCTTAGCCAAAAATGCAGAGATAGAATGTACAAGGTATTCCAAAGCAATCCCTAGTGTCCAACCCTGAAAATGACTTAGAAATTACATGATATAGACTAGCCCAACCCATTCCCTTGCATCTAGGGGTCGAGCTCATCATTATAGGAGCTGTTTCAACCAATTCTAAACAAAGAACTAAAATCTAGGCAATCAAAACAACCTGCCTCTATAAGGTAGGAAACTGATTCATTCATTAAATTTTCACTTTTTAGTGAATGAATCCTCTAGAACAAGTAAATAAGTGCCCAAATTACATCATTTTTATCCAATTATATCAATTTAGATCAAAAATCACATCACAAAGCAAAACTAGTCAAACTGGCCGAATTTCTGAGCTGGAAGGTGAAAAATTGAGCAAAAATCCTCTGTGCGCTGTGCCAATTTCTCTATGTGTCGCACCACTTTGAGGCTGAGTTTGAGGCACTTTCTAAAGTAAAAATTGAGCCCAAGATAGCTCATTGGAAATCCCAGCCTGTCTACTTTCCAACCGAAGTGGAATTTCTAAATTTGGTGCCCATTTTCCCCTCCAAAACTTCAATCTCCCAAGACTGCTTCCTGTGTGTCAAAATAGGGGTAGAGAGGTCATTTTTTGAGTGTTTTTGACCTCCTGAGGACTCAAAACTTGCCCAAAATTCTTGGCCATGCACCAACATTCATGATGTTTCATGAAAAATCTAATTATGTAAACTTTTTGCAATTTGGAGCTCTCTAGGAAAAGCGTGCGCCGCGCCAAAGGGAGAAAAACCCTGTTTTTTAGTGCAAAAAATTTCAAAATGCAAAAAGTGCCCCAAATTTCTCGAAATTTTGGCTGGAGCTTCTTCATCAAGAGCTATGGTGGGCCAAGGATTGCCTCAGCCAATATCCAGAGTCGATCATGCTCTTTTTGCCTCTTTTGCTTCCTTATTGCCTTCTTTAGTTTTGCCTTTAAATTCCTTATTCGTACCTTGCAAACATGATTGCATGCCCAATAATGGTTTTTCATGTGCTTGAGCATGTACTTATCCTTGTTTTCTTTCACCAGCAACTTCTCTAATTGGATGTTGATCCTCTCGAGCTAAATCTCTCGATCAGCTTCTATCTCCTGCTGAATGGGTGTCCTCTCATTTAGGCTTCGTTGGGCAGCCTGCTGGTCTTCACGAATGTTTTGCCACCTCTATGAGGCCTCCTGGGTGCATGTACCTCTATTGGTGAATCACTGTGTGTTTCTTCTTCATGATCATATGATGGATCAGATGTCATGTCTGCTGGTGGACAAACTGTCTTGGACAAATAGGTGTTGATATGTCACACTGTCTTGTAATGCCTTTGATGATGTGCTTGACCTTTGTCACCAAGAGAAAATAATGACATGAGGGACAGTAAGGGGAGGGAAAAATAGTGAGGGATTAGGGACTATTGGGAGAGATTTTTTTGGGAAATATAGGAGGGTTTGAGGGGTTTTATGTGTGGGATAGGGTTTAGGGTTTCACCTTTGAAAGTTTTGGGAAAGGGAATTTAGGATAGGGGTTTAGTAACTTTAGGGGATGGGGAAAAATGGAGTAAAGGAACAAAGGGAATTAAGGACAAGAGAAATAATGGAAAAGAGTAACCTTGGTGGCAAACAATTTTTGAAACCCTAGGTAGCAGTTTACATGTGAGGAATTCAAAATGAAAGGGTTTGAATTTTTGTTTCAATCATTAGCATCCATAAACCACCATACCCTAGCACAAAATTGGATGAAACACAAAAATGGAGGCTCTACATAATTGTGGAATGAAGAATTTGCAATTTGGAGAAAGATTTCAATGAATTTCAAGCCTTTTAGCCCAGTGCGCCGCGCCTCCCCATTGCGCCGTGCTAGTGTAAATTTACACTAGAAAATTTCTCCCAGTGCGCCGCACATGTTTCCAGGTGACTTTTGGAGGCCTTCCCGATGTCCAAATTGGGTTCAGGATAGCTTGTTGGAAAGGTATTTGAATCTACTTTCCAACCCAACTAGAAATTTTCAATCTGGAGTTCATTTTCCCTATCAAAAATCAAATCTCCCAAGACTGGTCAAAATGTGCCAAATGAGGCTGCCTCAAGGAAGAGTGCTGTTACAGTCAACTTTTTAATGTCTTCTTGAACTCCAAATTGAGCTCATGATAGCCCATTGTAAATCTCTTTGTGTCTAGTTATCATTTGACTCATCAAGCAAGTCATTTGGCCAACCAAGCTAGGAGAAATCTTGATTTTCCCAAGGTCACTTCAGAGGTGCATCAATTCTCCCAAGGCAATTGTATTTTTTACATTTCTCTAAAACCATGACACCTGTGTAAAAAGTGAATTAATGTTTTCTTTCTTGGCCTATTTTGGAAAAAAACCTCTCTCAGTTTTTCCAAATTCATGTTTCCTTGCTCAGAAACATCATTTGACTAAAACCTATCCCGATGTGTGGAACAGGGGATTTGTCGAAATGAAGCGAAATGAAGGGGATAGGGGGCTTCTAAATTCTTGAGGAAATTTTTCTAGGTGGGGAGGGATGTTAGGAAGTATGGGAAAGTGTAATATTTGAAATTGAGTGAGGGGAAGGGGTCAAAAATGGCAAAACACAGGCCTAGCCTCAAAAATAGGGTTTGTAGCAAAAAACTAGGGTTTGTGTGAAAATGAGAAATTTGGGGGATCTCAGTGATGGGAAGTGTTTAATAAGGTACATTAAGGATAGGGGAAGGTGGATGAACATAAGGATACAAGTTTTGCTGATGATTTGACCGTCCAAGAGAAATTGCCTTCAAAACCCTAGGAGAGGGAAATGAACTTTACCTAGGCACAACTGAAGCATGAACAAGGTGTAAAATGACCCAATGGAACTTGACATGATGATGACAACTCTTTGAATGATGGCACACTCATATGAATGGTGACATGGACCGAGTTTTGGACAACTTTGACAGGAGTAAAAGCAAACCCTAAACCTAATGCCTAGTGACCAAATTTTACTTGAAGACTCATTGAAATGAAAAAATTTGACCTTGACACCTTAAAATCACTTTGTAAGAGCATGTTTGATCACTGGAGGAAGGTTGGAAAAACTAACACTAACATGGTTCTTAAAAGAACATTGATAGAAAGAAAAAAAAAATTCATGATACTGAATATAATGGAAGGAGGTGAATGCAGCCCATGGTAAGAGGGAGTAGGATTATTTAAGTTAGTATTTCTCTATAAGTTCCTTTTGGGCTCCTAGATCCTGCAAAGAATGTGACTACAATATATTATCAAGATATGATGTGACATTATGGAAGTATTAGAAACAAGATCTCTTGACATCATCATGAGGGTGACTATAATCACAAGGATAAGTAAGATACCTCTGTCAACAACTTAGGGTCTCTATGAAAGAAGGAAAGTTGTAGGCAACAACTTTGTAGAACTCAAACATTTGAAGAATTATCATCATGCAAAAAAAGGGAAACATCTGATAGATAGGGATCTTTAAGATCCTCAAGACTCTCTGGTGGAATCTTCACTAGAAGATTCACTGATCCAGGGATGAAGCACATGTTTCAATAGAAACTCCAACCTGTGGAGTTCATGAATAATGATATGATGATGTAAGAGAAGTTCAAGGGGTTGAAGATATTTCAATCAAGGAAGCTATTGAAAGAAGCCTGGACAACCTAAAGGTAAAATGAGGTATGTATACTTGTATTTAAGTTTTATAATGTCATGTTGTATGATTGTAGATCAATACTTCTATCTTGAGAAGCATGAACAAAGGAAAATGATCTCCTCCTCCGAAAGGATGCAGAAATACATAAGTCACACTAGATGAAATCAACATAATATCTCCTCATATATGAGGTAGTTGACTACAATGAAGAAAATTAGATTGACAGCTACTAGGAGTGAAATGTGTGAGGAGGGAAGAGATCGTGAGATATGCAACCTTGATGAAGGTAATCAACATCCAAAATATCAAGAAGACTTGACTAGAAAATCTACCAGAAAGATATGAAGACTCTAATGGAAAAGATGAAAACCCTAGACAATGGATATATTTGGGAGATGTGTCAACATGTATGCAGGATGCTGATACCTACATAAATATGTCATGATGAAGAGTCATCTTGTAAGGTATGAATTGATTTAATATGTTTTTATTTATTGAAAAATATCTGGATAAGTTCATGCAAGGCCACTCAAACAAGAGTTGTAAATACAAGTACAACTAGCATTCATGTGGTGGATAGAGGAAGCATGATGAAGAAGTAGCCATATGATGAGGGTTACTAATATGAAGAAGGCCACTTTCCATAAAGAAAGGAATGGCATGACAAGTCAGGAATGAAAGTGGTCGATGGTCAATGCCCTACCAAGAAGAAGTTTAAACAAAGACTTCATGACATCAAAACAAGAAGGAAATCCAGCAATTGAAGGACCCACGAAGAAGATGTTTCTAATGAATGGACAAGTCCCTAGCTAAGAGGGACTTACAACAAGTTCCCAATCACAAAGTATCTTGGTCAAGTTCCTGGTTACAGGAAACTTGGGTATATCTTCCTCAATTAAGATATACTCATCTAGCATCTGATACTCTTTGAGGATGTGTAGGGAATCTAAGATAAGAGTAGGCAAGAGGATCAATATTCTTTGAGGGCTAGGAACCCAAGACAAGAATAGTCCTAGAAGGTCATACTCGGTGAACACTTGGGTGGATATGTACCTTGAGAGGCAATGATGAAGGTGTCTACCATCATTGGTCTTGACAACATTGTCCTCTGATCTATTAAGAGATAGAGTTGTTATTCAAGGCCTTGCTATGTGAAAATGTTGGTTATAATGATGCTATACAGATGGATTACTAGTCCAAATCTTTTTATGATATCTCTTTAGTGTTGAATAGCCTTGTACCATTTAATGAATACCTCCATCGTTACGAGAGAGTGTTGAAGAAAATGTAACTAGGTTCGGTTTTCATTATGACTTGTAATTATAATATTATGTAAAAGAAGAAAAATTATTATTCCTTGCATCATGGGTTTCATGAGAAATATGTGTTTACCATAGGTCAAAGACTTATTCTTGATGTCTTTAGGATTTTATGTCTCATCATAATTATTATAAAATTCATAAGGTCAAAGGATTACGCTCCAAGAACAAGTGTCACTATCCTCGTGCAAGTCGGCTCTACAAAAAAACAATGATCTCCTTGATGATATGTCGACCTAACATTAAGGCACTCAAGTCGGCTTAATGTACCATAGCTGATCGATATATATAAGGAGAAACGTTGATTCAATAAACAAGTCTTCAGATAAATTGATAATACAGTCAACGAAGAAGATATACATACACAGTGAGCAAGGGTAATATCTTGGTGAAGTCTCTACATATATATCATGTCAAGATCTCAGAAGTCTATACAGAACTCTCGGAGGTATATATCCGCACACAGTGATAGCTCTAGGAAGCTTATACAAAACTCTCAGAATTATATATATCCACACACAGTGATAGCTCTCAGAATTCAAAACATTGCTATCAAAGAACTATATATATATATATATATATATATATATATATATATATATATATATATATATATATATACAGTGACTGCTTTCGGTATAGCTCTCAGTGGTGACTTGTTTGACCATTATCATAAACAAAGAGCATGAAGGACTGTCTCATGAATGAAGTAACCTATTCCTAAGCAGAGAACTATGGAAGCCAAGAAAGAAGGAACCGAGGATTGTTACTAGACAATGAAGGTATTAGGGGACTAAGAACTGAGGTATTACAGTGATATCAAGTCTATAAACTGTGGATTATAGGCCAAACAGTGCAGAGGATAGTGACAAACATCTTGGAGGTCACCTAGTATCAATTTTGTCAAGGGTCTTGCTATTCATCATCTAAATATCTATAAGAAGAGATTCAAGTGTTTTACTCTCAAGAGGAGAGGTTTTTCCCTGGCTTGGAGCCAACATTTTGTGTACGTGTACTTTCTTTTTCTTGTTTTGATAACTGTTGGATGATTAAAGAACAAGGAAACATAAAGAAAGTTAACTCAAAAAAATAAAAGACATCACAAGCAGTTGTCAATGATGGAAGAATCATTAATAATTTTCCCTAGATTTTTCAACAGGTATTGGCTCTAATACCAATTGTTGGAAGTAATGAGGCGGGGGGGGTTGGGGGGAGGAACAGTATTTCCTTTTACAATTTCTACTTTGCCAGTTTTAGATCACTTAAAAACAAAACACAAAATGAACAATATAGAATAATAATTTTATTAATGAGAATATTGAGGACTCTGTTATCACTAAAAAATTATCACCTAGCCATTTCTAACTAGGTGGATCGAAATACACCATGCAGATTTAATTTTACCATAGTAAAATCACTTTCACTATGGAAAAGAATTTAGTAAACCACTTTTATTAAATTATTTTCTCATTTAAATAAAAAGACCCATGAGAATAATCAGATAAATCATTATTTATTTAATTTTCCCTAGGAATAATGATTAAATCATTAGTTAAATAATTATTCCTTGTCACATTTGACTAAATCCTTTAGGAACAATTAAATAAATCACTATTTATTTAATTTTTCTTATTTCTATTATTGGAATAATTGTTAAATCACTATTTAATATTTATTTCAATTTCATACCATTTTTAATTCTGGTGAAATAATTAATAACTCATTTCATTTGTTAATTATTTCTAAATAAAGATATTTAACCATTTTAAATTTCTTTTCCCTCTCCAATAAAAATAATAAAGTATTCCAAGCATTTAGATTGATTTGGTTAATATTATTTTATTATTGTCCATTTTCGAGATTAACTCAATATTTTTTTAGAAATAGGAGGTTTTTCATTCTTCATTCACCATGATCATAATCATCGTCACCATTATCGCCTTTTTTCTTTCAGCTCCCATTTCGAGTTCTCCACATTTTGTTTGCGTTTTTCACATATTGAGAGAGAATATCATTTTTTGAAGCGTCAAGGACATCAAGGGACCCATCCCATAGAGGGGGACTTACAGACCCATCTTTATATCTCCTTCACCAGGTGTTTTTAATAAAAGATTTATTCAATTAAAGTCTTTCCTTTTGGGTTATTGCATTGGATATTTTTACTGCTGCTTTCTATTTTGGATTGTTTATACTTTTGTTTTAGGTTTTCCATTTTTATGGTAGATCTGAATCAAAAGTAGCCATCAACTTGTTATTAGGGTCACTTGTCACCTAGTGATTTAAGTGAAGTATTTTTGGTACACCTTCCAATAAATTTCACACTAACAGACTCCATTCATTTATTTACAATAAATTAAATGCAATATTGTTTAGGGCTCCAACTCAAGATGAAGATACCAATCTCCAATCCATCAGGCTCCAACTTGTAATTTTCAAAGCACCAACTTGGACTTCACGAGGCTCCAACCCTATCTTCCAAAAGGCTCCAACCTTGTTTTTATGAGTCTCCAGCCTCTACACTATCACAAGTTCCGACTTGATCTTCTTGAGGACTCTTATCCTCTAGAGCTGCAACCCTATGATTAAATTATTTAAGATATGTTCAATGGTTCTTCAAAGCTTCCTCAACAGCTTCTCCAAAAATCCCTGACAATATCTTCAAGTTTTCCTTCAACTATGTCCTCGCTTAACTCATCAATGACAACTTTATTAATCAATGAAGGAATCTTGAAAGCTCTTCATGATACCCAAAACAATTTCATTCAATGATATTCCATGATGGCCTTCATGATTTCATCATGCTCTCCAAATATATCCAAGAATATTTAATAAGTTGCTTCAAGAGTGTGCAATAAACAGTCTTCAAAATTTCCTCAAATTTTCCTCCAAGATATTCTTCAAAGCCTGCTCAAATTATGCCCCAAAAACTTCTTGATTTCAAGACTTAAAATATGCTCCAAATGATGCTCAATAGACTTCTCTTCAAAGACCAATTCCAATCTTCAAAAGGGGAAAGGTATTTCCATCTTCAATAAGATACTTAAATCTCTTCAACATACTGATCAATAAATATTTTTCAAGGCTGCTAGAAAATCTTCAAAATTTTCTCTAGAATACTTACAAGTTGGCCGATGAAGATCTTCAAAATAGACACAAATGGTTGCTTCAAATCTTATATCAAGTTAGTATTCCAATCATAATGAAAATATCCACATAATTTCAGATGCCTTTTACAAAGGTTACATCTCATAATTTCGGATGGATAACAAATGTATAGAGCCACAGGAAAACCATAATCAATGCAAGCTGCAACAAAACTACAATCTTTGTGAAATGTAAGTTAGAGGATCTCAAGGTCTTTCCTAGGTGCAACAGATCTCAAGTCTGAGTTGTATGATTTTCCTTAGGAACAACCTATGATTTACCTTAGGACCAAGCTCTGTGATGACATAGGTCCAAGATTTGTAATGCAATAATTCTGAGCTTTGTAATCCAATAGGTCTAGACTTTGTAATGGTTCAAAAGACTAAGATTTGCAAAATTTATATTACAAAAGGACCACATAAAAAAAACATAGAAACAAGGCCAAAGTCCTTTGCACCCAAGAGACAAGGTTTTCCCTCAACAGGTCTGATATTCTCTACGTTCAAGGGCTACAGGTCTGTTCAAAAGTGTCGAAAATTTTCCATGAAAAGACCATCAAGTTGTTTTCTCCAAAATTGTGAAAAGCTATAGGAACATATTCTTCAAGATGCCAAAAACTTAACAATGATACAAAAAGCCATAGGAAATAGCTCAAATCCACATTGCTTTGTTGTTTTTTTGTTCGAAAATCCATTGAGCCGAATTGGAATGTAGGCTTGTATTTATAATAGTCAAAATTCTGAACAGTCATGACTCTTGGGAGAGGAGGGATGACATGTTGGCCAACTTGTCGAGGTTAATAACTATTGATTTTAATTGAATTTCTTCTTTCATCCACACCATTTCATAAGTCGAAGCCTTTTAGTCTTGATCCAGGTACTAGAGAAGATACTTATGATAGCTAGCGTAATTCTTTATGAGCCTTTTATCTGTAGAATTTATAATACACTCTATATGGTACTATAAAATATTTTATAAATTTCACAACATAAATATTGGTTGCTATTATTTATGGTGATTGTTCCCACTAATTTTTATATAAATTTGTGTAAATGAAGAACTCTGCTCTCCCAAAATTGGTTGTTGTAACAAGAACAATGTCTGTTTCTTGCAAAGGATGTGTCCTTGTAGATAACAAAAGGATGTGTATTGATACAAATATTGTTCAATTTTTTCACCTCAACATTCATAGTTGGTGCCTTAGGTGTTAATTGCTTCATTATTTCTTGTTAGAAATATTGCCTTTTCTTTGTCATGAATCCTTTAGGGTATACACTTAGGGTGTCTCCATAGGTTAAGGCTAGGGTTTTCAATCACTTAGGGTTAGGCCATTATTAGTTTTTTAGCCATCTTCAACAATACCATATTGACATCAATGACAACTTTGACCAACAAATTTCAATTGATTTGATTCTTGCACCATTTTAAATGCCTTCAAGTGTATAATAGTGTCATAGGGTCTGATACTCGAGGGAATGTTTTATGCCCCAAATGTTTTCTTAAGTCTTCAAATTAGTCTTCAAATGTTTTATATAGTGTTTCAATTTGGATCATATCTTCCTACTTTGGTGGCTTTTAGTCCCCAATATCTTTACTAAATGAGGTGAGGAAAAATTTCCTCTACCTTCTCCCTACCAATTAGCCTTACCTAGATGCTATCCTTTCAACCCAATATACCAAAGGCCATTCTTCGCTTGTTTTATAGTTTTACACCTCTTCTACAAAACTATATATGATGTCAACTATACCTAAGAATTTGGAGCTTACTCTTCCATGGAGGGTAGGACCTAATTCTCTTCCTGGTCCAACATGTAAGACTCATAACTTTTCATATTTTCCATATTCACCATTGAGTAAATGTGCTTGTACGGGAATAAAATGAGAATGTAGGAATTATCTTCCACCCTTTCTAGTATCTTGAAAGTACCATATCACAGATATTTGATTTTCTTGCTAGGTTCCTATAGCCTCCAATTATTCAACTATAACCATACACTATCTACCACTTTAAATGAATTTTTTTGTTCTGTGTTGATCATGCATAGATTTGTACTTTTCCTGTGACTTCTTCAATGTCTCCTATACTTTCAAATTGATTTTCTTAATTTTATAAACATTTTTTTCCCTCAAGGCATACCTTGTGAGATACTTCCTCACCCTTATTTGTTGTCCATATATTACATCTAAAGGTGAAGGTGGAAAAAATCCAAAACAACTCTTAAACGTTCACTTACTAGTTGAAGTGTTGACTACTTTGTGTAGGGGTGTTACATATAAACTAGATTTTCATCTTAGGTATTTGGATGCTTATGATTATAACCCTTCAAAAGCTATACCAAATTCCTATTGACTACTTTTTTCCCATCTTTTTGTGGATGGAATGTTGTAGACCTCTTCAATTTTGTGTCCATCTTTTCCCACAACGTAGTCTAAAATGCACTGAGAAATATAGTGTCATTATTTAAAATGATGCTCAGTATTCCACTGAATGTACTGAGACATGTTCAAAGATTTATTTTTTTCTTATTCCCCTTGATGGCCTTTTTATAGGGCATGAGAATGCACATATTACTAAACCTATCAACTACCAAAAATATATTTTCATGTCCCTTCTTGGTTGCTCCCATAAATTCCATGGAAATGCTTTCCCAAGGATGACTAGGCACAAGTAAGGGATGGTATAGATTCTGTTTCCTATTACTGGGCTTGCTAGTACAACAAAGTATACATCCTCTAATGAACCTAGCTACATCTTCTTACAACATGGGCTAGTACACATACCTCTACAAATTGGCAATTATCTTCCCAACACCAGAATGTCCAACGACCTTGGAGGTGCGAGCCTTTCTAATTAGCTATATTTACTTACCTTTAGTAACACATATATTTTCCACCCTCTAGAGTAATTCATCATGGAGATGATAATCAATTGTTCCACCACCATCATCCACATGAATTTGTCCTTGTAGTTTTTAACACATCTCCCTCAATTCCTCATATTTTGTTTATTCTTCTTTGTATATTTCATGGGTGAAAGGCTCCATGCACATCAAAGTTCCCAAAGTTGTTATTTTTGATGTGGATGGACTTGAAAGAATTTTAGCCAACTTGTTTGTGCTTCCATTCTTATGCTTGATCATTAAATGGAACTATTGTAAAAACCCCATCCAATTGTAATGCCTAGTTTGTCTAAATTAATTTGGCCCTGCATGTATTGTAGTCATTGGTGATCTATGTGGATGAATGTATTCTTTCCCATTAGATAACGTTTTCAATTTTTGATAGCTTGTACTAGGACATAGAGCTCCTTGTCGTAGGTAGGGTAGTTGTGAACCACTTCATGAAACACTTTGGAATGTTAACATACAAGCCTTCCTCCTTGCATCAAGACCACTCTCGTAACATACACTCACATCTTTCTCTACTTCGAAGGGTTGCTACAAGTTTGGTAATGAAAAAATTGATGCTTGAATTTTTCTTCTTTAACTCTTCAAAATACTGATGTTGACCCTTCCCCTAATGAAAACTCGTGCAACCTTATATTATGGCATGGAGTGGTGCAGCTACTGCTAAAAATGAAATTATCAATTTTCTCTTGTACTATTCTACCCCAACAAAACTACTTACCTATAAAACATTCGTAGGCACTGACCACTTCATGATGGCCTTCCTTTTTACACGATCTGTATTAAGTTTTCCTCCACCAATCACATAGCCTAAATACACTAAAGATTTGAGGCAAACTCACACTTCCTTAATTTTTCCAATAATTAGTGCTTCTTCAATTTCTCTAGCACCAACATTAAATGTGAGATTTTCTCCTCCCAAGTAGCACTATATATTAGTATTTCATCTAAACAAGCAATAAAAAATGAATCTAGATATGGATGTAGTATATCATTCATTAATCTCATGAACATATTTGTTGCATTACATAGAGTAAATGGCGTGAGTAAACCCTTGTAAAAACCTTGTTTGGGTTTGAAGGTAATTTTGTAGGTATCTTATTTGACTTAAACATGGTGATACCCTAATTTTAAATCTAACTTGGTGAAGTGTTTGGATTATTGCAATTGGTCCAATTGGTCCAATAGGTCAGTAGTATTGGATGGAGGGCACTATTATTGAGTGTAATTTTGTTTAATTCCTCGTAGTAGATATATATTCACCAAGTTTCATCCTTTATATGCACAAATATGATGGGTGTCCCACATGATGAGGTACTTGGTAAGATAACACCCTACTCTAGCAGTTGTGATAACTACTTCTCCTCATTTGCTTATAGAATGAATTTCTTATACAAATAAGTGTTTGGAAATGGAGAGTGATGGGCCCTTGAATTATACATGTAAAGACCCCTATATAACCTCTATCACCAGGAATAACATCATTTCCATCCTTGATTATTATGCATTTTGCAATTTTACACGTTATTTCTTATGTTGAGTGTGTGCTTAAGAGATTTAACCATACTGATGATTTGTTTGAACTTCGGAAACCTTAACATCCTAATTTTGATAGGGTTTTGAAGGCCAATGAGCTCCTACAATATCCCCTCCAACAACCTTCCATGAAGAAAAGGGCCCTGTCCCCTCAACTATCAATATACATCTATAAGATCACTAAAAAGCCATATCTATCAAAACTTAAAGACAAACCCTAGGGAACTAGTTTCCATGGCTCTAAAGATTTTTGGAGGGAGAAACAACCCTCCTATTGAGGAGGATACTAATTTAACATTTTGTATAAGAGGGGGAGCTTGAGCCAGTGAAGGAAGTAATCTTTGTAGATGAAGAATTATATTGTTACTTTGCAGTCTTATAGATTTCAATTTCCATTTATGTAATGACAATTTTCCATTATTGAAGAGGAAAATATTTTTGCAAGTATTCTAAGTTAATTTTGTTCAAGGTTCTTGAGCACCTTGGTGACAACCCACCCACAAGAACTCTAGAACCCTTTTGGTACTCCTTTCAGCGTAATTTTACATGTTTCCTTAAACTTTTATTGTTTTAGTTTTCTATATAATGATCTTAGTATAGTTTGATGTTCTAGGATATGCTTGGAATATAAAATTTCTTAGTTATTGAGTGATGGTTATAGTTTCTATGAGTTAGAATTAGTTTTATGCACCATATTTCATCTTTATTTCATTGGACTGCCGCAATTATATCATTTATGGAGTTTCTTGTGGAGTTACAGGCCTTCCTATAGAAATATATGGTTTCTTGTAGAACATAATCGAAATATTTGTTTTCGCATTAGTTCATGGGATATCATGTTGATTATTTGCAAAGCCCCTAACTTATTCAATTTAGCATGATTAAGTGAAATAGGAGGAACTGAATAAGAAGTTGTCACAACTATTGGATTTATCGTAGGATCACATATATCCTTATTTCTATCTTACTTGATTGGATTAGTTTAATTTTCTGTAATAATAACATAACATTGTTTTTCCTTGCAACATAATGTAGGTTCTTGATTGCAATTAGAATAGTTTGAATTCTTGCAACTTTACTTTCTATAATTTTTGTTTTTTTGTCTTTATTTCCTTTGCTTCCTACAACTTTAATTCTGTAATTTCAATTCCTACACTTTGATTATGAAATTGTCACCTCTTGCCATGCTAAACTAATTAAGGTGACTACTGATTGTTAAAATTATGCAACTGCGATAAAATTCCACTTTGGACTACTCATTTGATGGAGATGATGATGACATTGAATTCCTCTTTTTGAGAGGATCAAAATCGATGTAAATATCACCTAGTTCGGATAAGAAGAAGTTGGTTTTTTGATTTTGTGCACCCACTCATGGATATTGGATCAGGTCGACTTCACTTTCATGCACACTTGGACATGTCAGCCTCAACATCAAATGGGCATTGTTGGACACCACTAGAAGCTTGTAAATACAATTGACCTAGAAGCTCATTTGGATATCACAACATCAAGCATCTTATTCTCTTCCATATAATTTGGTTTGACACATTGGAGAAGTAAAAGGTCGTATGGAGGTACGAAGTCTCAGATCCGAAGCTCACACAAAATTAGGGTTTCTATTCTGGACGTTGACATAGAACTGGGAAATTTTGTCCCTAGATGCTGGCATGCTATGGTCAAGACAACATCCAAGAATCTATAGACACTTGCATGCTAACTTGAAGGGAGCATCCATGGGTTTGACTATAGTTGACCATCATCTGAAGTTTTTTGAAGCTTCCTAAAGTTTGTATCAAGTTGTCTTTGATATATTTTGGCACTGTAAACCAGTTTCTGAAGTTGTTGGGTTGTATTGGTGATCATATTGTATCAGGATAATTGTACTCTCTACTAAACAATTTATTACAATCTAATAGAAGAAGGATTTTAAAGGGTTTACCCTAGTGGGGTTTTCCCCTGGTCTTTGATCAAATTTGGTGTCTCTTGTTGATATGATGATTTTCTTCTTTGTCATTGCATATATTGTTCTATCTTCAATTACTGTTGATGAATGGAAAGACTAATTGTAATTGGAAATATTGCTAATTGAGTTTTGGAATTGGGCTAAAGTAATTGATACAACATACAAAAATCTAAAAATTAACATGGTATCAAAGCCAAGGTGAAGGACAAGCCCAAAAGGAGACAATCCTTAAAGCACTCATCTCTGGAAAGTTGAAAGAACCGATCTAGTCAAAGTCAAGATGACTTCCTTCTTCAACGATGATGAGAAGCTATGTGACTCATCTAATTTTTCTCCAAGAAGAGTTAGTTTGGAGATCATAGCTAATAACAATGATGTTTTGGACTAAATTTAAGGAAATATACCCAAGCCTCTAGAGAATGCATCCGCTGCTGCCAAGAAAAAACACAAGAAAGGTGAGTTGAAATCAAAACAAATTATAGTTGATGGTTTACAACATAATCTACTTGCATATGTTGGAAACTTGAGTAGTTCTAAAGACATGTATGATAATGTAGCTGACATATTTGAGATCAACAATTTGAATGAAATCCTAGCCTTGAAAGATCAACTCGAAGACACCAGGATGAACAAAGGAGAGTCCATACAATCCTACATAATGAGGATCTCTCGTGTTAGATATCAATTTCTAAGAGTTGGAGAAGTTGTGCTAGACAGGGAACTAGTGGTTGTGACTCTAAGAGGTCTCCCCTTTATTTGGGAAACATTCATCACTACTATAAGCAACACAAATGTCCTCCCTTCATTTGATGAAATTGTTTGAAATCTCAGTCAAGAAGAGTCAAGGATGATAGCAAGAGGAAGGATTCAAAAGCATGAAGAAGGATAACCCGCTTCATACGTCGCTCATGACAAGAAGAAGAAAGGGAAAGGAGGTCCATCAAATTCAAGAAAGCCTCCTCCTCGAAATTCTGGTGGAATAAAGGAATATGTGAAAATTGAATGCTACAATTGTCATAAGAAAGGGCATTATGCTCAAGATTACCCCGAGAAGAATAATGGACCATGATATAATACTAAGCAAGAAAAACAGGTTCAATGATCAAAGAAGGAGAGATGACCGAAGGAATGACAACAATGGGAGAAATGAAAGAAGAAGGGATGCTCCAAGTGACCATGAACAAGATCGTCATCCACAAAAGAAGTCAAAATTATCCAGATATGAAAGTAATGTTATGCATCAATATGAATATATTCTTATTTCCACTCTTACTAGTTCATCTCCTCTGGATTCGTCGGATAGTTGGTTGATTGATAGTGGGGCCACTCATCACTTCTATGCTTACAAGGAAGTTCTCTCTAATTTGGTAGACAGGGAGTCAAATTTGAAAATCATTCTTGTAGACAACTCCACTCATCCTGTTAAAGGTTTTGGATCCATCAAATTTCATTTGAATTCTAGGAAATCTATTGTGCTACATGATGTATTATATGTGCATGGGTTAAAGAATAATTTGGTATCAATATCCGCTTTGGAAGACAAAGGGATGAGGGTTTCTTTCATCAAAAGAAAGGTTCTTATTTGGCCCATTGGATCACATATGAAAGATGCATTCACTTTGGGAACAAGATATGAAAGACTCTATAAGGTCACTGGAAGACCACTATTAGAATTGGTTCATAATACAAATTATTTAAGTGAATTATGGCACCGAAGGTTGGCTCATATTCATTATGATGCTCTTCCGAAATTGGAGAAATTGGTCTCATGGATTCCAAAGGTTCAAGCTCAACATGATGGAGTATGTTCGAGATGTTCTAGTGGAAAAATGACAAGGGGACCATTCCCTTCTAGTGAAAATAAGACCACTGACATCCTCCATCTCATTCATTCCGACATATGTGGACCAATGTCTGTGCACTCTATTAGTGGATATCTCTACTACATCACATTCATTGATGACTTTTCAAGGAAGACATGGATATACTTTTTGAAGCATGAGGATGAAGCCTTTGAAACATTTAAAGAGTTCAAAGCATTGGTTGAAAATCAAGCAGGGAAGAAGACCAAAGTATTCAGGTCTGATAATGGTGGAGAATACATTTCGAATGAATTCATTGACTTTTGAAAAAAGGAAGGTGTCAAGAAGCAAATAATTTTTCCATGTACTCCCAAACAAAATGGTCTATCTAAAAGGAAGAATAGGTCTATAGTAGAAGCCACTCGATCAATGCTCCATGATCAAAAGTTGCCTAAATTTCTTTGGGCCGAAGCTTCACATGCTGTCGTATATGTTCAAAACAAGGTGCCTCATCAAGCTTTGGAAAACAAAACTCCTAAAGAAGTATTTATAGGTGTGAAGCCCAACATTACTCATCTCTGCATATTTGGATGTCCCATTTATTTCCATGTGTCGAAGGACAAAATGAACAAATTGGAAGCTACATGAAGAAAATGTATGTTTGTTGGGTATCGTGAAAATTTTAATGCATTTAGAATATATATTACTAGTCAAAAGAAGGTTGCAATTGGCAAAGATGTTACATTCGATGAAGAGGCCACTCTTGGAAAAGCAAGAGACCTTCCTCCACCTCCTCCTCCTAAGAAGAGTGGTGATATAGATATCTTGGATGGCCCATCTATGCCCGAATCTGAGACTAATATTGTTGATGATCCCATGGAGCCCATGGATCCCTTAGATTATCCTCCTATTAATCCTCCTACTAGGAAGAGACCACTTTGGCTCCATGACACTCTTCAGGATGTTGTTAGCCATGTGCCCATTCAAAGATCATTTAGGGAAAGGAAGCCATGTAGGTACCAGGGATATGTTGCATCCATGAGCACTATGATTCAAGCCAAACCTTCCACATTCGAAGAAGTTGTAAAAGAACAAATTTGGAAAGATGCTATGGCCAAAGAATATGAAGCTATTATGAAGAATGATGTATGGGATGTTGTGCTGAGGCCGAAGGATAAATCTATGGTAACTTCGAAGTGGATATTCAAGATCAAGCATGGAATACATGGAAGCATTGAAAAATACAAGGTGAGGTTCGTGGCTCGAGGATTATCCCAGAAAGAGGGAGGAGGTTATGATGATATATTTTCACCTATGGCTCGATATACAACCATTATTTCGATAGTTTCCTTTGTTGCAAGCCAAGGATGGGCCCTTCATCAGATGGACGTAAAGACCACATTCCTCCATGGAATGCTACAAGAAGAAGTACACGTTGAAGTAGAGGATTGGAAGACACACATTTGTAGATTGAAGAAGGAATTGTATGGTTTGAAGCAATCCACAAGAGCATGGTACGCCCGCATAGACAATTATTTGGTGAAGCTGGGATTCATAAGAAGCAATGTCAATCCCAACCTATACTTCAAGGTAGTCCAAGGTATACCACTGATTTTGGTTTTATATGTTGTGTAACAGCCCTGGTGAAAATTCCATGTAATAAAAGTTAATAAAGGAAAAAATAATAACCACATTGATGGGACACTTATTCTAAGCTGAATGTTGGGCAAGACATCTAGGGGGTGTTCATTTGGTTTATTATGGCTAAGGAAATTGGCAGAGGTAATGGCTAAGGCTTCGGAAAGGAAAAATAGAATTTTTAGCACATTTATTTATGAAAATAATGGAAATTAGGAGAAAAGGGAGATGGAAGGTCATAGGTTGCATGTGAGGAGTAAATTGAAGGAAAATAATGGAAAATGAAGAAAATAGAGGCCTCATTCATAAAAAGGCTTATGCGGATCAGTTGGTGACCTTTTTTTAGCTGAGGTTTGGAGTTCTCTCATTATTATCTCTCTCTCTGTCTCTCACTCTTGGACACTTAGAGTTTTCTTGGAGAATTTTTGCATTGGAGCAAGAAAGGAAAAGAAGGAAAGAGGAGGCAAATATCAAGCAGGGAAAGGTAGTATCAAGCAGATAAAACAAGATTCATTGCAAGTATCGATTTGCATGTGTATTTTCCTTTCTAGATTTGGCATGCATGGTATTGCATGTGGTTCTTTTGTTGTCATGGCATGGATTTTTCCAGGTGTAACAATGTTTTCAGTCTAGCCTTTCCATTTCCAGATAGCGATGGTGTGATGGGGTTCTCATGTTTTGGTTGAGCTGGATTGTCAGATGGATTCGAAGTTGAGTGGGGTGGATGTCCAAATGATAGATCACATGGCCTAGCGGTCCCTGAACCAAACTATGGATCACGGTAAAGCCACTAGCCTAGTGACCCCTGAGCCAAACAGTGGGTTGCGGTAAAGATAGGATTGTGTTGCCTCAATGGGCATAGGAATCATTGCTGATGAATGGCATGATATACGATAAAGCCAAGAGGTGGTTTTTTCTCCATTAGGCCTAGTAATCAGGGGTTTGGGATATGCGGTAAAGCGCGCTTGGAGAGTGGGTCTCAGTTTAGGGTCTAGTGATCTAGTTTTGGATTGCGGTAAAGCCATAGGGACTAGGAGACAAGAAAATTCCTCACAGTGTAGGTGGATAAATCCAGTGGCATCCATGTTTGTTTGGCCTAGTGATCGAGTGGAGATCATGATAAAGATTGTCATGTTGTGTTCATTGTATTGGCCTAGTGATCTAGGATGGATTATGGTAAAGCCTAGTTTCTATTGATGAGGGTGAGGTGGCTTAGCCTCGGTATGCCTTGGTTGTTTCTTTTGTATTGAGTCCCACATTCATTCTTGGAATATGGCATGAGGGTGAATGGATAAAGAGAGATTTGGCTCAGCCATTCTATGGTCGGTTAGAATGTGGTAGTCCCATCTCCTATTGGTTTATTGCACTCATTAATGATAAATTCATTCCCTTGATTTTCATGTGTAAATGTACTGATGTATATGGGGATTTTAAGGTTGATATGCTTATGATATTTATGTTCCTATTATGCTGGTTATATGTATGTTTTATGACAACAACTATGTATGGCTCTCAACATGTTTTTACCTATAAATGAATGGATAATGTATCAATGGCCTAATAGATGATAATGTAGAAAATGACATGAGGGAACAATGGTTCATAATGATTCTTAGATAAGTATGAGATCCCTACACTTAGTTCTATTGTTTACACCTATAGGTTACATGTTGATGATATGTTTGACGAAATGCCTAGCATGGCTAGTAGGGGTCTGATTAAGGTCTTATTCAACTTATTCCTTTTGCATCATTGTTTCCCTATGTTTTTACTATTCCTAAGTTATCATTCCATTCTGGGCAGTGACTTGGACCTTGGGCCTGAAAAAGTGGCACAAACTTTGATGTCACTAGCATAGCATCGATAAATTTAGTCTCTGGTTGCTGGTAGGTAAGCCTGTGAGAGTGACTTTGGGTTTCTAAATGCTGTCTTACCTATAGCATGGGAGAAATTGAAGCCTAAGATGTCCAGAACATCAGTGGCACCGAGAGACATGATGTATGAAGTGCTGAGGTCAAATCCAATCATAGTAGCCTTTCATCACATGTTTACCAGGTTGGCATGGCTACTTGAGTAGATGTAGGAGGAGGGTGTTACAAAGTGGTATTAGAGCATGGTTCACCCCTCAGACTGGATGGGCGGTTTTTGTTGGTCATGCATGCATGCTAGTTACATGTGTGTATCTTACACTTGTATTCCATGTGCTTGTTACATTTCCTTGATGATTGATTATGGCTGTAGTAAGGTTGTCATGGAGAATTTGATGTTGAGTTTGTGGAATGAATTATCATGAGTATATGGCTGGTTACATATTGTTACATGATGCTTACATGTTGATCTTATGTCACCTACTTAAATCCTTTTATTTTAGGCTACATTATTTTAGGTTTAATTACATGTATAAGTCTTGTTGGTTGATTACAAGAATTGATCGCTCACGCTCGACTACATGTGTCTATGTGTATGTGTAGTTGATTTGGCATTGCTTATGCATGTTGATGGTTGCATGTGGAAATGTGTACGATGGAGTAATGGTTGTTTTCATGCATGATGTCATAGCATGCATTATTGATATGGCCTTGCATTGGTGACTTAACCCTAGCTAGAATGATGTTTATGCGTTGATGCACTTACTTGTTATATGTATATATGTTGTTATGATTATGTTATACATGTATCACACTAATTTTTTGATGATGTAGATGAGGTAAACTCCCCAAATTATACTTAGGTACATTTATTTATTGTGATTTGGTTTATCTGACATATTATGCATTGTAGGAAAGAGACCAAATGGATAGCAAGGTGGTAGAATACATAGAATCTCCCTATGCATTAGATGAGTAGGGTGGTGTGGGGCACTCTTCTGATTTGGAAGATACACTAAGAATATTAAAGGAAGAGATAAGGATTTGTAAGGAAGATAATGACCGGATTATACAGGAACAAGAGAAACATGTAGAGGTTAATGCTATACTCCTTCAGAGTTTGTTAGACTTGCAATGATAATGGCCACTTCAAATCATCCATGGACAAGAGGATAGAAATAATGGGGCATATGGTAGTAGGTATCCTTGTAGACATAGGTCAGGTAGATCTGATATAGTGAGATATGGTAGGTTGTTGGACGCTTCAGGTAGAAGGGGTGATGAGCACAGGTACTACTCTAGTTCTGGTTTTGATAGACATCATGATTGTCATCACTATCATCCTTATAGGAGGAATGATAGGGGATACTTGCCAGATGAGTTTAAGAAAGTGAAGCCACCTACTTTTGATGGAGATGTGAAGAAGCCAGAAGACGTAGAGGCTTAGATACTTGGGATGAACAAATTCTTTGAGTTGCATGAGTACACAGATAACATGAAGGCTAGAGTAGCTATCTTCAGCTTGAAAGGTAAAGCAAACATCTAGTGGGAGGATGTTAAGCGAGGCAGATACACCAAGACATAAGTATTGAGTTAGTGGGAGTTTAAGAGGCTTTTTAGGAAGAAGTACTTATCAAAGAGGTACTACAACAATAAGGCCAAAGAATTTTATGAACTAAAGTTGGGATCAATGACAGATGAAGAATACACACCAAGTTTCTTGATCCAAACTTAAATAGGAATGCAACAAATTACAGATATAACCATAAATACAAAGATGCAACATAAATAACCCTTCATTTCATTAAATATCAAATATTGAAATATTCTTACCTACACAATGGAAATAAGACTAGCTCAGGAAATGGTAGCTTATCTCTAAGAAGCGACGTGGTAGATACACGCCTTTGAACTATGTTACAATGAGGCTCAAAGGCCTATTTATTATTGAGAAACAATGGAAAACCCTAAACATCTGAAAATCTAACCCTAGGAGATGAAGCGCCAAAACTGCGGGCCCCGTTTGAGTGAATTGGTACATCAACTTCCTGGGGTTGTAACTTTGGCATACGATCTCTGTTTGATGCACACAATACCTCGTTAGAAATATCTATCCGAGGAATACAACTTTCGAGTGGCCAACATGGGTCCAATTTTTTGTTGGCCATAGTTTTCCCAAAAAACATTGTTTAGGGCCTTAAAACGGCTCCAGAAGTTCACGACCTGAAAAACTGCCAAAAATAGTAAACTATGCTACAATTAAGGAAACTGAAAAAATGAAAGAGACAGTGGTAGGGGTCCAAGTGGAATAGGTGGGTGGACACCAACATACACCTGGATCAATCCTCCCCTGTTAGGAAGCAATGGTCCCTATTACATTGAGTGCCTCCATGAGATGGGGAAACTTTTGCTGAACTTGGTCCCTAGTGAGGCACTTGCCTTGGTGCAGGAGTTGGCCAGCTTTGACAACCTACTTTAGTTGGATATTCTTTTGGCGAGTGTTCTTTACTTGTGTGTCCATAGTTTGATCAGTTGTGGCATGTTCCATGCAGTCTGGGTTTAACTATGTTGGTGTGAGCTGTTCTGCAATGTCTAATGTGTCTAGTAATGGTTGGAAGTATGGCTGAAGGTGGTCCACATTGAACATTGGGTGGAGGCCAAGGAATGGGGGAATGCTGAGCTCAAACGAATTGTCTCCCACAAGCTTGGTAATGGTGTAAGGACCATATCAGAGTGGTCTGAGCTACTGATGGGCTCTGGTAAGGTGTTCTTTCTGTAAATGTAACCAAACTTTGTCGCCCACCTGAAACTTGTGTGGCACTCGATGTTGATCATGTCGCTACTTGTACTTGGCATTTGACTTCTCCAATATGTCATGAGCCTGCTGGTGGATGTTTTGGATGCGTTCAATAAATATGGTCACTTTATCAACCTCAGACACTACATGTGTGGATTTTGTCTGTGTAGTTGCATGAGGAATGGCACCATCAATCAGAAATAATGGTTGAAATCCTAGACCCACCTGAAATGGAATACGACCAGTCAAGCTATGGAGAGCTCTATTATAACTATGTTGCACATAGGGAAGACTCTCACCCTAGGTTTGTGGATGATTGGAGTTGCACATGAAAAGTATGTGCACTATCATCCTATTGATGAACTTTGTTTCGCCATTAGTCTGGGGATGGAAGGCAGTCGACTTGGTGAGCTTGGTGTCCAATAGTGTCCAGAGGCTTGACCATAATGTGCTTAGGAATCTACTATCCCAATCTAATATAATGGTTTGCGGGATCCCAAAATGTACCCATACTTGTTCAAAGAAGAGTTTGGAAGTTTCCTCTATTGTGATACTCTTCTTCTAAGCTGCCAATATAGCCATCTTAGAAAATATGTCCATGACTGCAAATACATAGTCATTAGCATGCTTGGTAGAAGGGAGTCCAGACATATAATCCATGGAGATGGATTCCCGCGGCTGGCTGGGAGTAGGCAGAAGGGTGTATAGGCCTTGCTTCTCGATGGTTGGCTTAGTGATAGAGAAAGAAATGTAGGATATGATATATTTCCCAACATCCAGTCAGAGTTTAGGCCAATAAAAGTACTTTTCTAGTACAACCACAATTTTATCCACACCAAAGTGTCCTGCAGCCCGATTGTAGTGTGCCTCCCAAATCAGCTTGGCACGCTCGCTTGAAGGAACACAAAGGTGTCCTTGGTAGGATAATAATGCGTCCTAGAGGTGGAAATCAGGAACTTTCTTTCCATATACTAGAATATGGTATGTGGAGGCAAAATATGGATCAATTTTGTATAGTTACGACCATCTAGAGGTCTCATGGCCACAAGAGTTGAGAAAAATAGTCAGTGCTGCAACTGGGGGACAAATGAGACAGTTTGCAACATTGTTGGTGCTGCCCTTTTTGTATTTAATGTTCAAGTGGAATTTTTGTAGATATGTAGACCACTTTTGATGGTGATCATTCTACAACTTCCCTTTTGTCTATATAAAATGAAGAGGTTAGTGATTCGTGTGGATGAATGTCTCCTTCCTCATAATGTAATGCTTCCATTGCCAGCAAGCCTACATGATGGAATACATCTCTTTATCATAGGTGGGTTTCTTCTGAATTGTATTGGAAAGTGTCTCACTATGATAGGCCACTAGATGCTCGTGCTGAGTGAGGAGTACACCAATAGCATAGTCTGAGGGGTTTGTCTCGATTTCAAATGGCTGTTGCAGGTCTGGCAGTGTGAGTATTGGTACAGAGCAGAGTCAGTGCTTCAACACAATGAACACCTTCTGTTGGGACTTAGGCTAGGAAAACATCTCTTTTGCCCCGCCCTTAGTAATCTGACTCAAAGACCAAGTGGTATGGGAGAATCCCAACATGAACCTTCGAAAAAAAATTTCAAGTTCCAAAAAGTTGTGAAGCTCCGTTAGAGTGGTCAGAGATGGCCAATCGTGAATGACTTGGATCTTAGTCAGATCCACGTGCACACCATGCTCATCTATGATTTAACCCAAATATTGGACCTGGCTCATGCCAAAGGTGCATTTCTCCAAGTTGGCACACAGTTTGTGCCTCTGAAGGGTTTGAAGGACCTCCCGAATGTGTTGCAAGTGTTCTTCCCAACTTTTGCTAAAGATGAGGATGTCGTCCAGATAGACAACCACGAATGAGTTGGTGAAGGACCACAAGATGTCATCCATTAGCCTCATAAAATTAGCAGGGGAATTTGTCAACCCGAAGGGCATAACCAACCATTAAAAAAGGCCTTCCTTGGATTTGAAGGCAGTATTCCATACATCTATGGGATTTATTGGAACTTGGTGATAGCCAAACTGTAGATCGATCTTGATGAAATACTTGGCCTGCTTGAGTTGGTCCAGAAGGTCATCAATTTGTGGGATTGGATACCTGTTCTTGACAATGATTTTTTTTAGTGTCCGATAATCAATGCAGAGCCTCCAGGTCCCATCCTTCTTCTGTACAAGTAAAATCAGGCTCCCACAAGGTGAGGAACTTGGTTGGATGTGCCCTCTTTGTAGAACTCCTAGATTTTCCACTTGATCTCTTCATTTTCCAGAATGGAGGGGTGATATATCATCCCGTTGGGTATAGGTGCTCCCGGAGTTAGATTAATTGAATGCTTGACCTAACATTGTAAGGATATCCCTGTAGGTGAGGAGAAGATGTCCTTGTATTCTTCCATGATTGTATCCACCTGCTTCTGCTGCGCGAAGGAACCCTTCCCGAGGGCCATGGATGTAGGCGGGGCTACCTATGGTATCCTGTATAACTTACTAGCCAAATAAATAATAATAGAGTTGGGTCTAGACTCATATACAACATGCCGCTTCCACAAGTACGATTGTCCTAATAATTATCATGAAATTCAAGAGGAGGGACATCACACAATACCTCATCCGTGAAGGGCTTGATGTTGCAGGGAAGGCAACACTACTGGCTGACACAGAGATCTCATCCTTGGTGAAGCAACCCGATGGTGTAAGGTTGCAGATGTGTTGTAGTCAGTAAGCCCAGTCGCTTCATGACCTCTGATGAAATGAGGTTCTTTTGGCTCTCACTGTCAAAAATGAACTACAACGGAGAACCCTTTACCCATATCTATGAGTGGAATAAAATTTCCCCCTCCTTTGGATCTTTAGGCTCAATTTTTTGGATCTTGGTGGTGGCTAGAGTGGCATTGGGCTCTGCATCAATGATATCTTTCCCTTTTTCATTCCCCTTGTCAGGTTTTGACTCAATGTCTAAACACGCGTCTAACTCGGAAGCCTTAGCTTGGCCACCATTGACTACTTGTCCCAACACTCACTTGTGTTGTGAGTGGAGCTCTTATGGAACTCACACCACTTTCCCTTGTCATTCTTTGTCTTCATGGTGTTATTCTTTGCTTGCAACTTCACTGAGTTATCCTGGGTCATCCTGCCTTGGCTTTTTCCTTTTCTCTATGGTTTGGAGGAACCTTTCCCTTGCCTCAGATTCACAGATACGAAGTCTCTTTTTTTTTTTAAATTTTTTGCTAAATCTTGACAATGTATTAGTATGTTGAGCTGAGCAAGGAGATATCTAGGAATCCCATCTCATCTTGGATGTAATTGTGTAGGTAGCCATGGTACTTAAGTACCAAATGTTTCTCAGAATCCTTGATACCTAACTTCATGCGAAGGGTATGAAAAAAATTGGTAAACTCTGGCACATATTGATCCCTTCCTTGCTGCAATGTGGTCCACTTTATCTATTTATCCTCATAGCTCCCGATAGGGTAGTACTATTCCTTGATGGCATCCCAAAATGAATTCCAAGTGGATGCAGCTGAAAATAGTAAGGGTGTACTTTCTTCCTTCTTCTCATAGTAGGTTTCCCACCAGTTCTTGATGTGGGGGGCGTCTTTGAGAAGTGCAAAATGAATATTTTTCTAGTGGGAAAAATCATGAATAGAAAAATATCCTTCTAGCAGATTTAACCATTTATCTACGACGTCCACATTTATTTGATCCTCAAATATGGGGATGTCAAAGTTAACTTATACCTTAAAGGGTGTGGCACTTCTAGAGTAGTTGCTGGAAGGAGATGTGTCGCCCTTAGGTAGTCATTGAAGGATCTTGGAAAAGTTGTCCATCACATGTTCCTTTGTTGATCGAGGGCTTCTTCGACCAATATTTTGAAAGGATCTCCTACCCCCTCATATTTCTTCTCTTCTGCCATGGGAGTCTGTCAGAGTTTTCAAGGCTAGTCTTGTAAAGGTTCGACTTGTTCGAGCGCTAACTCCTTATATCCTGACCTCGTTGGGAACATGCAAAGAAAAACAGAGAAAGAGAAGACCACTCTGATACCATTGATCCAAACTTAAGCAGGAATGAAATAAATTACAAATATAACCATAATACAGAGATGTAGTATAAATAACACTTCATTTCATTAATATCAAATACTGAAATATGCTTACAAACAGAATGGAAATAATACTAGCTTGGGAAATGGTAGCTTATCTATGAGAAGAGATGTGGTGGTTACGTGCATCTAAAATATGTCACATTGAGGCTCGAAGGCCTATTTATTATTAAGAAACAATGGAAATCCCTAAACATCCAAAAACCTAAGCCTAGGAGATGAAGCACCAAAACTATGGGTCCTGTTTGGGTAAATTGGTATATCAACTTCCTGGGGTCGTAACTTTGGCATATGATCTCCATTTGACGCACACAATACCTCATTAGAAATATGTATTCAAGGACTAAAACTTTTGAGTGGTAAACATAGATTAATGTTACCCATGCTGGCCTTGGTTTTCCCAAAAAAGTCCTTTAGGGTCTCAAAACGGCTCTGAAAGTTCATGACCCAAAAAACTGCCAAAAATAGTAAATTGTGCTACAATTAAGGAAACTTAGAAACTGAAAGAGATAGTGGCGGGGGTGCAAGTGGAATAGGTGGGTGGCCACCAAAATCCAACTGGATCATTTCTGGAGCTATTGAGGTATGTACCTCATCTTACTGATGAAAAGGCTAAAGTTCAATGATTTGTCAGTGGTTTGCCATTAACATTTAGAAATCAGATTGAGTATGATGAGCCTCAGTCACTTGAGGTAGTTATTGGGAAATTGAAGCATTGAGATGAACAATCAAAGCATAAGAATGAATATAAAAAAGGATGGAATGGAAAAGACAAAGATAAAAGTAAATGTCAGCCTAAGAGGACAAGGCCTCAACATGCAGATGAGAAAGAGAATGTTGCACTGCAAAATAGATTTAGTGTAGCTAGATAGGGACATGAATCATAGCAGCAACATAGAGGTGTTGGTATTGGTCAATTAGAGTGTTGGACATTTGGAAAGGAACACATTAAGAGATATTTTCCACAAAATCAGGGTGGTATGCCTCAAATATATAGTGTGCAGGAGGCACATACTTTTAAGGATGTTGGGTAGAGAATTCGTCGTATCTATGTAGAAATGGACAACGGACAGGTAGAACACCAAGAATCTATCATTGAGATGGATGATAATCTTTGTGATCCAGTTATTTCTATTTTTATTGACCTTGGATCTAATTATAGCTATGTTAGTCTCAACTTGTTGGATAATAGTGTTTTGAGTATGGAATTGCATGCAGAGTCTTGGTTAATGTAGTTGGCTATAGGTACAAAGAAGTGAGTTCATTATTGGATAATAGCTTGTGAATTTGATTTGAGTGCTATGCCTACCACAACACATTTAAATGTACTACCATTAGGATCATACAATATTTTTTTGGGCATGGATTGGTTGTATCTTCATAGAACCAAGGTAGACTGTTATGACAAAGCCATTGAATGTGTTGATGCCAATGGAGAAGTAAGAGTCTTGTAGGGTAAGAAGAAAGCCACATGAGTTAGCATGGTGATAGCTATGTAAGAAATGCGTAACCACAGGAAAGGGTGTGTGTTAGTTGCAATGCACATTTCTAGAGATAATGATAAGGAGGTTGAGGATGTAGATGTGTTTAACAAGTAACCAGTTTTATAGCAGTTTCAAGATGTATTTCCTAAGGACATTACAGAGTTTCCACCTCACAGGGAGGTAGAATTTTCGATTGAGTTAGTTCTAGGGACAGCTCCAGAATCAAAATCAACTTACAGGATGAGCACACCTGAGTTGGTTGAGTGAATACTATAGTTGAAGGAAATGTTGGACAAGGGATACACTAGGCAAAGTGTATCACCTTGGGGCACATTTTATTGTTTGCGAAGAAGAAATATGGTACTCTCACATTATGCATTGACTACAGGAAGTTGAAAAAAGTGACTATCAAGAACATGTACCCATTACCAAATATTGCTAACTTGTTCAATCAATTGAAGGAGCGACAATGTTCTTGAATATTGATATGAGGTCTGGATACCATCAGGTACTGATCAAAGAGGAGGAAATTTACAAGACTGTGTTCAAGACCAAGTATGGGCGTTATGAGTTTGTTGTTGTTCCATTTGGCTTAAATAATGCTCCAACTACATTCATGTGCTTGATGAATAGTGTGTTGTGTCCGTATTTGGAAAAGTTTGTTATTGTGTTCATTGAGGATATATCGGTGTATTTTAAAAATGAGGAAGAGAATGCTGAGCATTTAGCAGTAGTGTTGTTGTTGTTGAGAGAGCATCAAATATATGCGAAGATCATCAAGTGTAGTTTCTTTCAAACTAAGGTATATTACTTGGGACATGTGGTCTCTAAGGAGGGCATTGTAGTAGGTCCAAAGAATATGTTATGAAACCAGCTCAAGAAAAGATAGAAAAGATAGATCAATGCCTTAGAATTCAGCCTCTTCGAGGGGGCAACCTCCTTTACATTACATAAATGAACAATTCTTTGATGATACAAATGAAAATACCTCCTTTCTATATATAAGAGTCTAAGGGGTCATAACATAATCAGAGCCGACATAACAATAATAATGTAAGGGCACAATAATAACAATATGGGCACTACATGGGTACATCAATATAATAAGTGGGTTATACTAATAACAATAAGGGGTTACACTAGTAGTATAGGGGCCTAACATGCCCCTCTCCTTTAGAAAGCATTGTCCTCAACGCTTGAGTAGTTCTTGATGCTTCTGTATAAAATTCTTGTCCTCCCATGTGGAATCTTCAGCGGGTAAGTTCTTCCACTTGATGAGATACTCTGAAATTGATCGATTTCGTAGCTATCGGGTTCTTGTTTTTGTGATTGCTCCAGGTTCCAATATGATTTTTCCTTCCTCTTCAATTTCTGGAAATATTGTTTGAATTGGGATCTTTTGCAACTTTTGAATAAGTGGCCATACTTCTTCATCCTTCTTCCATTCATCCCTTGCTTCGTTTATCCAATCTGGTTGGATAATATAAATAGCACAAAACAATGCTTCCACATCCTCATCCTTGAAGAGTCTTCCCATTCGGTAAGGTTGCCATTTTTTAAGTGCATGTAGTATTGCCAACATTTCCTTCTCATAAATAGCTTGCTTGAGATGTAGCAGTAAAAATACCCAATCACCTACATCAGAACATTTTTCACTACAATGTTTATCTACCTGTTGTTTCGTTTGATTTTGCACCGAAGTGGCGTTATCCTTTAAAAGTTGGAGAACTTGTTGTCGATGCTCGATGTGATCTTTCACTGCTTGAACCTTTTTCTTCTTGATATGTCCTTCTATCTCTAGATTTTGAGGAGTAGTAATTTCTTCCAATCCTTTACAAGATATGGTCGGATTCATTTCTTGATGCTCGATGTGATCTTTCACTTCTTGAACATTTTTCTCCTTGATATGTCCTTCTATCTTGATAGTTTGACGAGTGGTAATTTCGAACAATGAATTAAAAGATATGGTTGGATTCATTTCTTCTTTCTCGATGTGATCTTTCACTTCTTGCACATTTTTCTTCTTGATATGTCCTTCTATCTTGAGAGTTTGAGGAGTGTTAATTCTTGCCAGTGCTTTACAAGATATGGTGTGATTCATTTCTTCTTTCTCTGGGGTGGGGTCTTGGCGTATATCTTCTTCTTTTGATGTTTCTTGATCCTTTTCTTCCTCCTCTTCATATTTGTGTAAAATAATTTCTTCTCAGCACACTTATGACCTTTAGTGCATTTGCTATCACAATTGTAACAAAACCCTTTTTCTCTTTTATCTTCCAATTGTTGTGGCGTAACCCTTGTAGGTTGTGGAAGGCTAGGAGAAACAACACTTCCATCTTTATAGTTGTGAGGGGTACGCTTCTTGGTTTCCATAATTTTTCTTTCCACTATGTCACAAATCCCTTTTACTCTTTCCAATTGTTGTGGTGTTGCTCTAAAGAAGGTGTTGCTCTTCGTATCCTCATAATGTGCTATCATTTCCTCCGTGAAAATTGACCACGTAACAAGTTGTTTACGAGAACAAAGCCCTTCGTACCATAAAAATTGATCTGGTTCTAAATATGAAGATAAAATACATACCTTTTGTAACAGTTGTACACCATGTAGATCAAAATATTGCTCCATCTGAAGTATCCAGTTTACCAGATCCTTGCCATCAAACTTCCTCATCTTGCTTTTTCTTGCTTTTAGGAGCTCGACCTTGAAACGACTATAACTCTATACTTTCAGATCTTTAAGTTCTTAAATTGTGGCCTATAGTAGCCCTCTGTGTCCTCTTTCCAATGCCACCAGTCTGATCCAAATTGGATTCTCTAAGAAAGAGCTATGCATAATCTCCCAAGATGACCTGATTATAGACCTTTCCAGAAGAGCGAACTTGTATGAAGTTCCACGTGTCACTGTTTGGACCTTTGGATCTGAAAAAGATATACCAAAAGCTAAAGTCCGTCCTCTTTCTGTACCTTCTTACGAAATTTCAATCCGATCCCCAGAGAGAAAGTTATGACGATTTTCCCCAGGTCACCTGTTTGGAATGTAATTCAGGAGTCTGCAAAAAGACCAAATTCCTTAGATCATATCTCCGCAAATATAGCGCGAAAAGCTATGAAATTTGGACCCAAGGTTCAGTGCGATTTCTTCTCAAATGGGTTTTTTTTGCAACTTCTGAAACGTCACAGAAAAAAAAGTTATAGTGAAAATTCCACGATGACCTGTTTGGAGCAGCGAAACCCTAGAATCCAAAGCTCTGATACCAAATGTTATGAAACCAGCTCAAGAAAAGATAGAAAAGATAGAGCAACGCCTTAGAATTCAGCCTCTTCAAGGGGGAAACCTCCTTTACTTTACATAAATGAACAATTCTTTGATGATACAAATGAAAAGACCTTTCTATATATAGGAGTCTAAGGGGTCATAACATAATCAGAGCCGACTTAACAATAATAATGTAAGGGCACAATAATAACAATATGGGCACTACATGGGTACATCAATATAATAAGTGGGTTATACTAATAAAAATAAGGGGTTACACTAGTAGTATAGGGGCCTAATAGAATATAAGAGTCATCATGGAGTGGGTAGCTCCTAAGAGTGTGGATGAGGTGAGATCTTTCATGGGTATGGAAAAATATTATCATAGGTTCATTAGGAACTTATCAAAAATTTCTTATCCTATTATATCATTGCAGAGGAAAGGTAAGAAGTTTGAATGGACAGAGGAGTGTGAGGCTAGCTTTGAGCAGCTTAATAAGTTGTTGACACATGCATCGGTGCTACAAATTGTATATCCAAAAAAAGGGTTTGTAGTATGCACATATGCTTGCAAGAGAGGACTTGGTGGAGTCCTTATGCAAGATGGATAGGTGGCATGCTATGAGTCACAAAAAATAAACGAGCACGAGAAAAATTAATCGACACATGATCTTGAGTTAGCAGCAATAATACATACATTGAAGATGTGGAGACACAATCTTCTTGGCAAGAGGTTTGCATTTATGAGTGATCATATTGGGTTGAGGTATTTGTTTGACCAACTGAATCTGAATGCCAGGCAGGCTAGATGGTTGGCCACGATCAATGAGTTTGATTTTGAGATCAGGTACATCAAAGGTAAAGAGAACAGGGTTGCAGATTATTTCAGCATGTAGATATAGGTAAGTCACTTGGAAGCTATGAGCTCCTATGTGACAAATCTACAGGATATGTCTTGCAGGAAGGTCAGCAGGATGTCGGGTATATGGAGATTGTGCACAAGTTGAAGTAGGGTACAGGTATAGGTGGTAGTACAGGTATAGGTACAGGTGTAGGTAAAGGTACCAGTAGTAGTATAGGCATAGGTACAAGTAAAGGTAGTGGTATAGGTACAGGTGGTAGTACAGGGATAGACACAGGTACAAGCATAGGTATAGGTGCAAGTGCACATAGTATGGATTATTGTCTTACATCAGATGGATTGGTTAGATTCAAAGACATGATATATGTGTCAGATAACAGTGAGCTCAAGAAGGTGATCTTCATGGAGTTTCATGCGAAAACTTATTCAAGTCACCCAGACTATCATAAGACACTGACTGTAGTGAAGATATATTATTATTGGCTGAATTTGAACAAGGATGTAGCAGATTTTGTGGCTAGGTGTTTTTATTTTTAGCATGTGAAGGCAAATGCAAACATATAGGTGGAATGTTATATCCGATTTTCATTCCAAAGGGGAAATGGGAGGTCATTTCCAAGGACTTCATTACAGGGTTTTCGAAGACAGTGAGACAACATGATTCCATCATGGTTGTTGTGGACAGGCTGACAAAGGTTGCACACTTCATTCAATTGAAGTCTACATTTTCAACAAGTGATGTAGCATAGGTATTCATCAGATATGTGGTAAGGTTGCATGGTGTTCCAAAGAATATTGTGTCAGACAAGGATGCAAAGTTCAATTCCAAGTTTTGGAAGGAGTTGTTTGCAGGTTTGGGCTTAGATTTGGCCTTCAGTACAACTTATCATTTGCAGACAGATATATAGATAGAGAGGGTCAACGGATATTAGAGGACATATTGAGGATGTTTTTGATGCATCAAAAACGAAAGTGGGAAGAGAATATCCCCTTGGTAGAGTTCGCATAGAACAACGATTATCAGGAGTCATTTAGGATGAGTCCTTTTGAGGCATTGTATGAGTGGAGTTTCAATACTCCCATTAGTTGGAGTGATATGGTTAATAGGGTGTTGATTGGAGGAGAGATGTTGGCAGGCATGGAACGGTGAAATGTAGGTTATAAAGAAAAATCTAAAGGAAGCACAAGATAGGCATAAAATATATGCAAATAGGAACAAGTTGTTCAAGGAGTTCCAGGTTGGGGAACAAGTGTACTTCCGCATCAAATTGAAGAAAATCTCCTTGTGGATTGGATCATATGCCAAGCTATCACCACAGTTTTATGGGCCCTTCAATATCATTGAGAAGATCTGGTTAGTAACCTATCGACTTGCACTACCTCTGAAAATGAAATTCCATGATGTTTTCCATGTGTCATTTCTTAAGAAATATGTTAAAGATGTTGATCATGTGATTGATTGGTCTATATTGTAGGTGGAACCAGATGGACAATTCTAGCTAGAGCCTCAATGTATATTGCAGAAAAAGGTGCTCATGCTTTGTAACTGAGTAATTGCGAATCCTTGCTTGTGAATGGCAGGATATACAGTAAAGCCAAGATGTGGTTTTCTCTTCGTTGGGCCTAGTAATCCTGGGTTTGGGATATGTGGTAAATCTTGGAGAGTGGGTCTCGGTTTAGGGCCTAGTGATCTAGGTTTGGATTATCATAAAGCCTGATAGACTAGGAGATAGGAAAATTCCTCATGGTGTAGGTGGAGAAATATGGTGGCATTCGTGCTTTTTTTGCCTTGTGATCAGGTGGAGATCACGGTAAATCCTATTATGATGTGTTTATTGTGTTGGCCTAGTGATCCGGGATGGATTACAGTAAAGCTTGGTTTCTATTGATGAGGGTGAGGTGGTTTAGCCTTGGTATGCCCTAGTTGGTACTTTTGGTTTGAGTCCCACATTCATGCTTGGAATATGACACGGGGGTGAATGGCTGAAGAGAGATTTGGCTCAACCATTTTATGTGTTGGTGGAATGTGGTAGTCCCATCTTTGGTTGGTTTATTGCATTCATTAATGAGAAATTCATTCCCTTGATTTTCATGTGTAAATGTACTAATGTATATGTGGATTTTATGGTTGATATAATTATCAGATTTCTGTTCCTATTATGCTAGTTATATGTCTGTATTATGACAACAACTATTTATGGATCTCATCATGTGTTTACCTGTAAATGAATGGATAATGTATCTATGGAAAAATAGATGATAATGCAACAAATGACATCTGGGAAAAATGGTTCATAGTGATTCTTAGACAAGTATGAGATCCCTATGCTTAATTCTGTTGCTTACACTTGTAGGTTACATGTTGATGATATATTTGACGAAATGCTTGGCATGGCTAGTAGGGGTGTGATTAAGGTCTTGTTAAAATTATTGCTTTTGCCTCATTGTTTCCCTATTTCTTTACTATTCATGAATTATCATTCCATTTTTGGCAGTGACCTGAGCTCTAAGCTTGAAAATTTGGCTCAAATCCTGGGGTCATTGGCATAGCACTGCCAAATTTAGTCTCTCGTCGCTAGTAGGCAAGCCTATGAGAGAAACTTCAGGTTTCTAGACACTCTCTTAACTATAGCATGGGAGAAACTAATGCTTAGGATGTCCAGAATATCAGTGGGACTGAGGGACAGGACGTTTGAGTGGCTGACATGTCTCCTGAGGGTATTGTTGCTGATGTGGATAGGTTGGTTGATGTGTTTTGTCGATTCCACTTCCTTAATTTCACATAGGAGGTCGAACCCAATCGTAGTAGCCTCTCGTAACATGTTTACCTGGTTGGCATGGTTACTTGGGTATATTTGGGAGGAGGGTGTTACATGTTGACGATCTATTCCTGACAAGTAATGAGCCTCTAATGTTCCTTGTGAACACACATCCAGACATATGCTATGTAGTGAGCACATTGAGTCAATTGATGACTGAGCCTCTCCATGCACATTGGACTGCTGCCAACACATTTTAAGATATTTGCAGGGGACGATTACACTTGGTTTGAGATACTCTACTAGAGATTTTTGACATCATGGATACACTGATGCTGACTGGGTGAGAAATGTTATCAACAAAAAGAGTATGTCAGGATGTTGTCTTAGTCATGAATCTACCATGATCTCCTGGATGAGGAGGAAACAAAAGTCTGTAGCATTGAGTACTGCCGAGGCAGAGTATATTACCTCTAGCATGGCTAGTTGTGAAGTAGTTTGGTTAAGGAAGCTCTTTGGAGAGCTATTTGATCAAGTCTTAGACACTATAGTGATATATTGTGACAACAAGAGTGGGATCCAGTTGGCAGAGAATCATGTATTCCATGACAAGTCCAAACACATAGGGATATGATACCACTTCATTCATGATATGGTACAAAGAGGAGCCATTCAACTCCATCACATATTGACAAATGAGAAAATTGTAGATATTCTCACGAAGGCTTTTCCAAAAGGGAAGTTCTTGGTATTTGTAGAGCATCTTGGATTAATGGATATGACCCCTCCTGATAAGGGGCGCTACTGATTGAGGAGATTGAGCCATACTCTTCCTCCTTGTTTGATCTCCCAGGGTGAGGAATTAAGATCAAGGTCTCCTGGGGTTGAGGGAACTCTGGACAATAGGGTATCACCCCTATCTATTACCCATAGGGTTGAAGTAGTAGCTCACCTTATCTTTCTCTCTTCATAGTATACCCTAGTTGGAATCATACCCACAAGATCATCTTGTTGGGATTATCCCTCCCCGTCTAGCCAATGTGTGACGAGGCTTAGGGCATGAGATCCTTTCCTTTGGTAAGTTGTGTATCTTTCCTAAGCTAGGATTATGATGTAGGTGTTCTACCATACGAATCTTAAGGGTCATTGTTGGGAAGATCGGTAAGCAATAGGATGGGTTGAGTATTAGCTCCCCTACATCACTTATTGCTTGATATGGGTTGATTTGTAGCTCCCCCATGATATTCCAGGTAGTAGTTTTCTGATAGAGATTTCGGGTTATAGCCCGTTGGACAAAGGGTGGTAGCTTTTTCTCCCCATGATTCTTCTTCTTTAGATTTGAGAATGTTTCATCAGATAGAGATTGAGCATATTTGTACACACGATGACAAGATTACACATTGAGTGATGGAAAGGTTTTACAAATGGAATTCTCCCTATTTCAGAGGGAGTGTTAAAAATATGCAACTGTGTTCAAATTCCACTTTGGACTACTCATTTGATGGAGACGATGATAGAATTGAGTTCCTCTTTTCGAGAGGACAAAAATTGACCGAAATATCACTTCGTTCAGATAAGAAGAATTTGGTTTTTTTTTTGTGCACTCACTCATGGATATTGGACCAGGTCAGCTTCACTTTTATACACACTTGGATAGGTTGCCTTCAACATAAAATGGACATTTTTGGACACCCCTAGAAGCCTATAAACACAAGTGATCTAGAAGCTCATTTGGACATCAAAACATCAAGGCTATTCTTCTCTTCTATATGAATTGGTTCAGCACATTGGCGAAGGAAAAGGTCATATGAGGTTCGAAGTCTCATATCCGAAACTCACACAAAATTAGGGTTTTTTCTCCAGAAACTAGCACAGAACTCGAAAATTTCATTCCTAGACGATGGCATGCTATGGTCAAGGCAATGTCCAGGAAGTTATAGATACTCACATGCTAAATTGAAGGGAGCGTTTAGGGGTTTGACTATAATTTACCATCTTCCAAAGTTTTCTAAAGCTATCTGAACTCTGAATCAAGTTGTCTCTGATATATTCTACCACTATAAACTAGTTCTAAAGTTGTTGGGTTGCATTTCTGATCATATTTTATTGGGCTCATTGTACTATTTTCTGAACATTTTATGACAATCTAATAGAAGAATAATTTCAAACAGTTTTCTCCCTAGTGGGGGTTTGGAATTGGGCTAAAGTAATTGATACATCATAGAACAATATGAAAATTAACATTGATTATCATGACCACTCTGTTCACTTGATCAAGAAAGCAATAGTCCCAATAGGTTAGAGTGTAATGAGAAAAAGGAAAAACTGTAAATTGCATATATAGTGCACGAGGTTTCAAAGTTTGCAAATTTTATTTTCTTCTCTTATCAGAGTAAAAAACAAAATATTCTTTTAAAAGCATTGATGTCTAGTAGACTAAGATATAAGCTAGGGGATTGTTTTCTAAACCCTCCCACTTTTGACCCTTTAAGTATCAATCAAAAACTATTATTTTCACTTAATGTTATAATTTCCTAGCTTAGTGGGTTCCTAGAAGTTCAATGTGGTTTATTTTATGTGCCTTAACATGTTTATGGTGTAGGATTGGCAGAGATATTGAGAAAATTTTGAGAGATCCAATGCTTAATATATTTTAGGGACTTGTTCCTTGTAGCAATAAGACCTAATCTCAGTTGGATCGGGGCATTTAATGTGCCTTCTATTGCTACGAGTTAGATTTGTAACAAGACCCCCTTTTATAGGAATTCTCGGTGGGAAATGAAACCCTCCTCTCAAGGAGGATGCTGCCCACTTTATGTATAAAGAAGAGGCTCAAATTATCCCATAAAAACATAGATAAGGAAGGAAAACGTAGAAATTAATATTAAGTTTTTGTATTCTCCAGAAAGTTTTGCAATCTTGCAATGTAAGAAAATATATTTAGCTAATGGAAATTTATTCCATCCCTTAGCTTGGTTCTTCTTTCTGGACTCTAAGCATCCTTGGGTTGGGCCAACCCTAGGAGCTTCAAATCCCTCTTGTACTTCTAATGGTATTATGATTTTCATTTATTTAGTTTATATCATTAGAAATTTTAAAAGTTACATTTTAATTGTTTTCATGCATGGTTGAGTAGGGGGTTTTTTGAAAAATTCTTCATTGTTAATTATTTATTCAAGATATCATTAATTGTATCACTTACTAATGCAATTCCAAGTCTTATCTATTCCATTTCTTTTGTTTTTATAGATTTTGTAGTTCACTATTTTACTTTACAATTAGTTTCTTTTGTTTTTGTAGATTTTGTAGTTCACTATTTTACTGTACAATTAGTTAAAAACTGCAAGAGATAAATAGGGTTTGGTTTCGTGACGATGAAGCTTTAATCAAGTTGCCTTGAGCTTTGACTAGTTAGATGACATCATTTCCTAGAATTACCACCTCTTTTCTTCACCTTAGATTCACACTCTCATTGTTTTACAAGATTGATAGACTCTTCCTATACCAAAACATATACTCCTATAGAAGCAAGTAACCAATCCCCTTAGCTCACCCAAATTCACAATAAAAATTTGGTTTGACCTTATTTATGTATTAATGTACACTTCTGGGACATTGATGATGAAAATTAGAAGTATAGGTACCTCACAAAGTTGTCCATAGATGCTTTTGTTAATTATTTTCCAAATGTTGTTTTCTGCAAGTAAGGGTTTATATTTTCAACTCCATATTTCTAGTAGTGTGATTTTGCATTCATTTCAAGTAGCATAGATGTGCATGCCATTTCCTTTTATGTAAACCTACTTTCTTGTAGCATAACTTAGTTTTACAACTTAACTTGGTTTCTATGCATCTAACCTTCATTCAAATATTTCCCACTTGTATAAGAATTGAAAAAGAAGAAGATAGTTCCTTTTGCACATACAGTGCCAACCCCTCTTAAGTTTATATGAACCTCAGGTTGATAATTAAAGCTAATACCCTTGGAGTTTGTAGCATTGTTGCTACAACACAAGGGGACATCAAATTTTAGAAAATAGGATCCTAGGAGCATAACTATTGCAAAGGAACATACCATCAAGGTGGAGGAGAATATATCTATAGTTGGTAGGGCTATCTAACTCAGATAATCCAAAAGTAGAGTTGAGTAAAGAAATGTGTGGTTATACAACTTTGTCGAATCAGATAATATCTTTGTTTAAAGCTAGGAAGAGGATGAAAGCCAAATTTATAAGTAGGTAGAAGCATTTCAACAATAAAACCAAGAAATGCAAAATAAGATTCTCCTCTTAGAGAGAATGGATCAACATAAATAATTTAAATAATTTAAGAGGAGGATCAAGCTGAAACAATTTAAAAAGATAAGATCAAACCCAAAGTTTCCATGACCCCTTGGAAATTAAAAACATAGTGGAACATGAATCCCATCACTAGTGTAACCCTTGTGATATTCCACATGATCAAGTCACATGTTTGGTGGCCATGGAAGCTCTTCAAAAGGAATTAGAAAAGTTGAACTATGGATTAGGTATTTCTACTAATTTCTTTAATATACCCTTTGCAATACATAATGTTTTGGTTGAATAGGTGGAGAAAGGACCCCTTAACTTATCCTCTATTCCTAAGGTTCATCCATCAAAACTCACCATGGAGGAATCTAAGGGAAAATTAACCAAAGAGAGTGGGAAACCTTGCAAATAAGAAAGGACCATTTCCAAAACTCAATTTTGAATAAGCTACTAAATAAAGGTACCAATCAAGAGCCACCGGTTCAAGAATTATATCAACATGATCCATATAAGGAAAAAAATAGTAAAAATTAGGAGGATCAACTAGTTTTGATCCTAAAAATACTAATCTCTTGTATGCTCATCAATGAAACAATAATTAACATTTATTTGAAAAGATGGTGAAATCCCACATAACCATTCCTTTATTATGTGTTACGAAAGTGTAATTTTTTAAGGACCAAGTTAAGAATATTTGTGGTTTGAACAAAGCTACCTAAGACCCCTTCGAAGGTACCCAATGATTTTGTAGGTTATACATAAGGGATGTACAAATGGTGCTAATTCCCTTTTTTAATTTTCATTGGGAGTACATGACTAGTTATTACACAATTGTATGTTGGATTCCTATGTGTCTGCTAATGTGATGCTTATGACTACGATGCACTATCTGTGTGTTAACAATGGTAGGCCATGTAGGGATATGCATATTATGGATAAGAAAGAAAGAAATGTATATGCCATGATTGAGGGTTGGATTGTAAGGTTGTACAAGTACATAGATAGAAACATCATGATAAATATTCTGGTGATTGATATACCAACCTCTTGGGGCATGTTATTGTGTAGGAATTTCTTGGCATATGTGTGAGGATAATTACAAATAGATTTTTCTTATTCATCCATTTCTACTTTGAATGGCACTCTGGTAAAATTATATAGGTAATTATTCAACATATATCATGTTGAGAACCATAATGAACCCATAAATGTCCATGTGTGTGCTTTGGAGGGTAAAGACCTAAATGACTATTCAATCCTCACTCTTTAACATACTACTATTAGTAGGCATAATGGTGTTAAGCTTGTACTAATTTCCTTTCCTATGGAATTCGTGTTGAATATGGAAAATATTTATCATGCTATTGGACCTAATGCTAGTTTGAAAGAATGTGACCCATTTCATGAAAATCGCCTAGACTATTTTCAATCCTTTGGAGATCATGTTAAATTGAGACTCACCCATTTATTTCATATTGAACAGGTTAAGTGGGGTGCTAAATGCTTCTATTTTCAAGGAGATCATGTGTATTAAACTAAAATTAATTAAAATGAACTTTAATAGTTCAATAATGATGGATATCCTAGATCAAATATTCTTGATAATGATGAGAGAATAAATTATTTAAGAGAAGGTCACTTTTGGGGAACTGACCAACATCCTCAGTACATTCCATAGTTGGAGCTCACTTGGAATGATTTGGTGATTGATAATTATCATGACTTTGAGCCTGTATTCTTACCCCTTTTTGTTGAGAAATCAGTGCTATAGAATTAGGGTTAGATTTCTCTTTCTTGATAATTAATTTTGAATTATGTTGGCTTCTTTTATTTCTTTATTCTATTATCTTTCATTAAGAAATTACCAAATTATGTGTGTATGAAGATCACAAGAATAAGAGACAAGATGTAGACACTCTGCCAGGGAAAAACCCCTATCTATGGGAAAAACAAGTCAAACTTCTGTTGGAAAATGTAACTATGTTCGGTCTTCAATAATGTACTTTAGTCATTATGTAATGTACTTGTCAAAAGAATAAAGAAAATATTTTTATTATCATTATTGTGACATATTAAAGCATGGGTTTCATGCTTGGGTCATGATGTTTTAGGTCAAAGTCCCCATTGTGGACTTCTAGGATTTATTATGAGTCTATAGAGTTATTATACATTTAAAGAGACCCTTATTGGGCTTTTGAATTATGTAAAATGGTTAAGTATTGAGTTAAATATGAATATTTAGCCTCCACACCATGTCGGCCTAAGAGAAGATCAAGTCGGACTAAGGACCCTATTCGAACCCACAAGAAGCCTATGAAAGGAAGGTCATCGAATTCATTTGTAGCATCATTCTCTCATAAATTCTGGATTCTCTTATTGCTGGGTAGAGGTGCAAAGTTCTCTTGGAACTGGGAAAAAGGTGCAAAGTATGTTTCTAGGAAGCCGAAGAGAATTCGAGTTTGGGGAAGTCTAAGGAGACAAGGAAAATAAAAAATTTGGTGTCTCTATCTCTCTGTTTCATGCCCTAGATTGGGAGATCGAAGTCTTCCAAGTTTCATTGTTGCCAGAAGTTGCCAGTTCCCGTAAGTTGTTGCATAGTCGAAGTTGCTAGGAAGAGGTCGATATTCTAGGAGGCTGACATAGTGTGGATGGAAGGTTTGGTCTTCATATAGGGTGAAGGGTCTCAAATAATATTATTGAAAGGAAGAATTATCTTGACTGGGTTTTCCCCTCAAGGGGGGTTTTTCGTGGCATGTGCCTACATCTAGTGTATATTGTTTTATGTGCTCTTGCTTTTGGTAATTTCTTAATGAACTAAAGAAATAAGATAGAAATAATCGTAATAATAAGAAAAATTAGAGCTAATTATCAATATCAACAAAATATTTACTGCCTTTCTAATTTTCTAACATGGTATTAGAGCTTTGGTGAAGAAGGAAGAAAAAGGCAGTCTCTAGCACTTGATCCATTCATAGGTACTATCTCAGGGAAGTAGTCTATTATATTCAAGGAAGATGTCTAAATCAATCAAGGGTTAGAAAAAACTTGAAGGAGAATCTAACTTTAGATCCTAGGAGAAAAAGATTGACCTAATCCTCGAGAAGAACGAGGTGTTGGATTTGGTAAAAGGAAATGTAAAGAAGCCTACAAAAGAAGCTAGTGAAGTTGACAAAGCAAAGTTCAGGGATTTAGAATTGGTGGCTATGAATATAATGGTATAAGGGATAAAAGGAAATCTTGTCCCATTCATAGCTAATATCAATCATGCTCAGGTACTGTATGAAGCTTTGTAGATGTTGTTCCCTATTAATAACATTCGTCAAGTAACAAGTTTGAAGAATGAGTTGAGGACTACAAAGATGACTAAAGAAGATACTGTGGAAATCTTCTTTATGAAGATAGCTATACTCAGGGATGATCTCTTGGCCATAGATGAGATTGTTTCAGACAAAGAACTTGTGATCACTTCCCTATTAGGATTTCCATCCTCCTGGGGTGCATTTAGTGCAGGTCTCAATAGTTGGAAGGTAGCTCCCACCTTTGAAGTGTTGGAAAATCAGAAAGGAAGTAAAGTTTTTCTTGATATTGATAATTACTTGTGATGTTATTAGTATTACAATTCTTTATATCTTCTTTCTTTAGTTCATCAAGCAATTACCAAAGGAAAGAACACATAAAACAATAGACACCCAATGTAGGCACATGCTAGGGAAGTGCCCCCCTCGAGGGGAAAACCCAGTCAAGATAATTCTTCCTTTCAATAGTATTCTTTGGGACTCTTCACCCTAGACCAAGACTGGACCTTCCATCCATACCAAGTTAGCCTACAAGAATTTTGACCTCTTCCCAGCAACTTCGACTATGCAACAACTTACGGAAACTTGCAGCTTTCGGCAAGAGTTAGACTTGGAAGACTTAGATCTCCCAATATAGGGCACAAAACAAAGAGAGAGAGAGACACCCAAACTTCGATTTTCCTTGTCTCTTTAGACTTCCCCAAAATCACACTGACTTCAGCTTCCTAGGCAACAAACTTTCCCAGCTACAAGAGAACTTTGCACTTCTGCCTAGCAACAAGAGATTTTCAATCTTCTTCCTAGCTACAAGTGAATCCAAACTTGATGAGAGAGTAATTCTCCAAATGAATTCGATGTGCTTCCTTTTATATGATTCTTGTGGGGTCGAGTAGGGTCCTTAGGCCGACATGGTGTGGAGGTTACATAATTCATATTTGACTCAATACTTAACGTTTTTACATGATTCAAATCCCAATAAGGGTCTATTTAAATGTAAAATAACTCTATAGACTCAAAATAAATCCTAGAATTCCTCAACGGGGACTTTGAACTAAAACATGGTGACCCAGGCATGAAACCCATGCTTTAATAAGTCACAATAATAATAATAATAATTATTTTCTTTTTTCTTTTGACAAGTACATTACATGATGACTCAAGTATATTATTGAAGACCGAACATAGTTACATTTTCCAACACTCTCTCTTAACTGGGGAGGTATTCATACTGTACAAATACAATGGAATGTCTCAAACTATATGAACTATGAAGAACTTTAGGCATCACAATGCAATGGACTAGATTCTTGAATAGGGAAATATATCCAAACAATCACTCAATAGTTTAGGCACTACAATGCCATGGATTAGATTCCTAACCAAGGAAATCTATCCAGGTGGGACTAAGATGGAATCAAGCTTTCAACCCCTTTAGGTCCCCTCAGGATTACTTGCTAACCATCAACCCAAAAATTCAGGTGTGTATGCAAAACAAAGCTCAATAACCAAAAACACCTTTCCAACTTTAGACATCAACATAAAGTGTCAACCAGATGTCTTCCCAGATCAAGAATGACCAATCTCTCCAAATCAAACTGATTGGTAACCAACATGCTATCAAATCCTTTGAGAGATTCACATGTATAAACACAACCCCAATTAATAATATACTTTCACATGGACATAATCAAATACAAACCTTTGGGGTATTACAAACAACTTGATGTTGCTTCTCAAATTTCCATAGTAGGACTATCAATGGAATATTTGACATAATATTCCTCAATAATATGTTTTCCTTCCTACTTCTCATGTAATAACATATCCTTCGAAATTCATTCTTCAATTAACCACAAGCTAAGCCCTCCCTCTCAACCAAGAAGCACCTCTTTATCTGGACTCCCTCTTAATCTTAGGGATATCTTTTTCTATTCATGCTTCCTTTGGGAGACCAACTTCTTCTTTTTTGACATCGCAGAATATTTCTTGGCTTCCAACCATTTCATCAGAGTTATCATCATACTCATCATGCTCATCACATCAACAAGCATCTTCAACAAGTTGAAGATTGTGTACCTGTACAACTTAAATAGCAATTATGACCAAATCTATAGAAGCATGATGTTAGCCATATCAGAGTCACAAAATCATTTCATATTTATGCATATCAGATGCCCAAACTCAATTACAATAAAGAGACATGTACTCTTAAACATCTTGCTAGGGACTTTGTTATACACCTTAGACTACTTCATAACAACACTCATTCCATATAGGGTTTCAATGTGTCTCCCAAATGTATGACATACCTTACTACAACATATAGAAAACCCTAGAAACAATTCACACAATACAAAACATCTATCAACCTTTTCAAAATACATCAGTTAGACTTCTCACTAAGGATTCATAAAAATCCTAGATTTCATACAAGTCCTAGATTTCACACAAAATAATTAATTACAGCCAATCATAGCTTAGTCATTAACCTAACCAACTTCCACTAGAGTTAGTTCCAAACCTCTAGATTTTGAATCAACCATCAATCAATCACTAACATGACCAACTACTACTAGGGTTAGTTGCAAGCCCTGTATTTTTTATTAATCATGAATCACAACTAAAAACCAGATTTCACAAATCTCAAATTATCATATAGTCATCATATATCATATATTTCTATTTCGACAAAGGTTTAACTCCAAAACCCTGGAATTCCAATTTAGCAATTTCAAATCATCATATTTCTGAGAGTTTACTTTTACTAAGGTTTAACTCTAAAACCCTAGAATTCTACAATCTCAACAATCATTAAATACATAGATCTTAGATTGTTACATTTCACACTAGACAATGCTACTACTAGGTTTTAACTGCAAAAACCTAGATTTTCATTTTGAATAATCATCTAATTGATTTCAGATTGTTATATCACACATACTAGACAGTTTTAACTTTACTAGGGTCTAGCTACAAAAACCCTATATTTCCAAATATCATCATCCTAGAGTCTCATACAAGGACTTCCATTAAATCCTGAAACAAAGACTTCTATTAATTTATGACCATCAATAACTAGGTCAACCCATATATCCAGGAATCCATGATAAAAAATAATCATATCATATGTCCAACAACGTTAGTACATTTGACCTAGACCAACCTAGGATTTTAACCAAAGGACATATCTATATATGCCTAAATTTCATCATCATGCAAATTCATTTCATATAATGTGTTAGTAAAACCCAACTTCACAATTAACAATAAGATTTAGACACATAATCATTTGACTACACTTAAGGTTTGATCAGAAAAACACACATACCAAAGGAAACATTTCTAAGACAATATAAGGGCCTTGATTACACATTACACCAAACCCTAATGGGCCAAGGTTCCAATGTAGAATACACATTCCGCCAAATCCTAATGAGTTAGGGTTCCAATGTAGAAACATAAAAAACCATATATTACCAAAACTTCAAAGGTTCTGGGATTTTAGACCTTAACATTCAAACTTAACAAGTTAGGATTTCTGGATCATACCAAAATCACAAACATGACATCTTCAATAAAACTTCAACTATCATTTCAAAATATCCCTAAGCAATTTAGGGATTTAGATATTCATAATAGCATACCCTTTAGTTATGGTTTTCCAGAACCTGTCTAGGGTTCTACATAGTCAATCAAGAATAAGAGTGGAGTGGGTAGATTTATCAAGAGATGAATCACCCAAGGCAATGGAAATGGATTTGGAAAGGAAAAATGGATTTTTTAGCACATTTATTTATGAAAATAATGGAAATTAGGAGAAAAGGGAGATGGAAGGTCATAGGTTGCATGTGAGGAGTAAATTGAAGGAAAATAATGGAAAATGAGGAAAATAGAGGCCTCATTCATAAAAAGGATTATGAGGATTGGATTAAATTGAAGGAAAATAATGGAAAATGAGGAAAATAGAGGCCTCATTCATAAAAAGGATTATAAGGATTAGTTGGTGACCTTTTTACATCTGAGGTTTGGAGCTCTCTCATTATTTTCTCTCTCTCTCTCTCTCTCTCTCTCACTCACTCTTGGACACTTAGAGTTTTGTTGTAGAATTTTGGCATTGGAGCAAGAAAGGAAAAGAAGACAAGAGGAAGCAAATATCAACTAGGGAAAGGCAGTATCAAGCAGCTACAACAAGATTCATTACAGGTATCGATTTGCATGTGTATTTTCCTTTCTAGATTTGGCATGCATAGTATTGCATGTGGTTCTTTTATTTTCGTGGCATGGGTTTTTCCAGGTGTAACAATGTTTTCAGTCTAGCCTTTCCATTTCCAGATAGCGATGGTGTGATGGGGTTCTCATGTTTTGGTTGAGTTGGATTGTCATATGGATTCGAAGCTGAGTGGGCTGGATGTCCAAATGATAGATCACATGGCCTAGTGGTCCTTGAACCAGACTGTGGATCATGGTAAAGCCATTGGCCTAGTGACCCCTGAGCCAGACTATGGGTTGTGGTAAAGATAGGATTGTGTTGCCTCAATGGGCATAAGAATCATTGCTGATGAATGGCAGGATATACGATAAAGCCAAGAGGTGGTTTTTTCTCCATTGGGCCTAGTAATCATGGGTTTGGGATATGTGGTAAAGTTTTCTTGGAGAGTGGGTCTCAGTTTAGGGTCTAGTGATCTAGTTTTGGATTGCGGTAAAGCTTGAGAGACTAGGAGACAAGAAAATTTCTCACAATGTAGGTGGATAAATCCGGTGGCATCCATGTTTGTTTGGCCTAGTGATCGGGTGGAGATCACAATAAAGCTTTTTATGTTGTGTTCATTGTGTTGGCCTAGTGATCTAGGATGGATTACAGTAAAGCCTAGTTTCTATTAATGAGGGTGGGGTGGCTTAGCCTCGGTATGCCTTGGTTGTTTCTTTTGGATTGAGTCCCACATTCATTCTTGGAATATGGCATGAGGGTGAATGGATAAAGAGAGATTTGGCTCAGCCATTCTATGGTCGGGTGGAAAGTGGTAGTCCCATTGTTGTGGGGGAAAATGCCTATGCAGGACGATCCTATCCACCTAAGGTGTGACAGTGCCTTAGCAACAAACAGAGACAGCTATTCTAGTATTCTTCCTTTATGAATTAAGAATGAAGAGAGATGGATGGACTAACCGGTGTCTTCCGTTTGTCCCTCGATCCAGTTTCCCTTCTCTTTGAGATTTCCTTTCTCGCTCACCCAGCTTCAACAGGTCTCTGCAAGATCACAAGAAGAGAACACTACACAAAGACATAGATTCATATTCATAACTAGTTCAGGATTAGAAATAAACTAAACATACTAATGCAATCATACATCAAAGATACATCAGTATATAGGAGAAACCAAGATAGCTTTATTGATGAATAACAAGGTTCAGGAAGAGATACAACCCAGAGGGCTCCAATCCAGCATCTCCTTCCCAGCAAATGGAATTCCTATCTTCACCCCCTTCAAAGCATTAAGCACCCAATGATTCCAATCTCAAACCAACAACAATTCTTTGCAATAACAAAATTCCAGCCTCTAGATCTCATGGAGGAGAGATCCATATATAGATGTTTGGAGAGAGGATGAGTCAGCTTGAGATCTGACTAGTGTCCTCTCCCTCTGTCAGTTCTTGATTCCACTTGGAGGTTCTTGCTTCCACTTGGAGATTGGGAACCTCTTACTCATCACTAGTCAAATTCACTGAGGCAAGTGTCATTGAGGAAGATTCTGGAAGCTTCCTGGGTCTTGACACCTCCTGGAATGAACTTGCCATTTGTCAATTCCCGCTCAGCACACCCTGGTAGTGCTTCTACATGCGTTTCAGTGCAGGTAGCCAGTGTTGACTTTGCGTTTCAGCGCAGACAGCTAGTGGAGCCACTGAATTGATCCTGAATTGACTTGTTTTTGAGCAGTTTCTGGTGGAGAACTTCTGTGAATTGCTGTGGTTTGTTAGCCTTGTTCCTCTAGGGGTTGGAACAACATGTTTAGGGACTTTGGATCCCTTAGATTATGGACATTTCATGCTTATAGCTGTAAGGCACAAAAATGTCTATAACAGTTGCCCCCTAAAGTATGAGGCCGTTTATCGGGTGAAATGCTTTATCAGGAGGATCCGAAGTTCATCCAATGCTGGGAGGAGACCTGTAATGAGATACAATACAATACATTATTTTTCATACTGCTTTCATGATCTAGCTGAGGCGGGCATTCCCATGCTCAGCTTTATAAATTCATTTTCCTGTACATAGAACAGACAATCATTTGATGGTAGACTGATAATTTTGATGCAATTATCATCCTTTGGATAGGATGATTATCTGCTGCAATGATGTACATGTCAATGTCTTTATCTTTCCTGAATATATATCGCAGCCCGGATGGATGAAACTAGATCCGGGGTCTTCAAACTCGTTCGATCTTCACTCTAAGTACAAGTCGATCCATGTGAGAAATGTTCTGAAGTCGAACATGGAAAGACATCGCTTGATTACCGGTCAATGAGGTAAACCGTTAACAAGCGCGAGAGGAATCACCGATAATGATAATGACCCTCAAGGTACTGCAGTACAATTCACGTGGTGTGAATAAAGGACTTGGCATCGAACACCACGCAAAATCTTTCGGTCGAAGGTCATTGATGTATACCTGTCGCCGGAAGTGAGAAACTTGCCATTGAGGCATGCAAGCTTCAAAGTACTGAAGGGGTTGTTCCTAGATCAACTTCTTGGATAATGAGCTGATGTCGACAAGAAGTGATCCATCAAAGGAGGGCCTTAATGAATCCCACATCAATGACACGGAACGGAGCTAATGATTTTGATGGAGGTGAAAACGATCTGTGACATATGATTCAGGGTGGCGGTCATGAAAGGATGAAGGATAATGTACGGCAGTGGATGGGACACGTTTGACTTTTCTGAACGACTTCTCTTGAACATATGGCGACACTGATGCGATGGATCGGTAGCATTACCCAAAATATGGATGGTATGGCGAGACCATGGTGATGTGACCGGTGAATGAAACAACCCAACCCGATTGTGGTACGGAGGAAAAGTGTCATGTTCAAGAGCGACTTGCTACCATCAAAGTTTTCTTGAGTTTCTCCCAATTTTTCCCCAGTCATTGCTGACCAGTACCTCTTTATTTTTGTCAAGCTTGAGGAGGATAACATATGCTTGTTCTATAACCTGCCCTTCGGTCAAGCCCATCGCTATGTTTTAACGAGCCTAGCGATAGTGAAACTCGTTCTCGTCTAAAGAAAAGTTTGTCGCTATTTAATGATATTAACGAGTCTAACGACAAAGATAACTCGGTCCTTTTCATTTTTAGAGAGTCTGAAAAGGTACATAAAGTTAACTCCAAAAGTCCTTTTTCGTCATCTAATCCCTTAGGTCCGAAAAAGTATAAAACGATACAGAAGGGATGAGTTTTCGATAGTTTTAATGAGCCGAATAAAGCAAGCGCTCGATCTTTTTGTGCAATAATCCCTCAGGTCCAAAAAGATTAAAATCTAGAGGAGGGATAGCACTTCTTGTCCCTTTAACGAGTTGGAAGGCCAAGGACTCGGCAATATTTTCATATTTTACGAGTCAGATGAAAAGAGCTTAAAGAAGACTCGTCTTTTGAGGAACGAGTGATAAAACGGGTTAGCAGCTGATTCCAGGTATAGGTTGGAATTTTCCAATCACGGCAGTGTCACAAGGATGGCTAGTGAAATCACTCTTCGCAGCTGTTCCTCAAAATGGGTAAACAAACATATGGGGGTGAACGATCGGCCAATTGAAAAGTGGAGGTGACGGTGCAAACACGACCAAGGCTTTAATGGCTGATAATGTTACATTCGTAGTGGTTATTTACCGGGATAGTTCATTTTTTAACGAGCTTAAACGCGGGTGGAAACATTTGCTCAATCTTATGTTTATTTTTTAACGAGCTTAAACGCGGGTGGAAACATTTGCTCAATCTTATGTTTATTTTTTAACGAGCATGAACTATGTGCTAAAACTGCTCGAATCTTGCGTTTATTTTTTAACGAGCATGAACTGTGTGCTAAAACTGCTCGATCAATCCAGTCATATGATAAGAATGTATCATGTAAGATTCCATTTTTTATGGAGCTTGTGCCTTACCAAAGCTATGCCCCGCATCCTTTCGTTATGCAAGTTCGGAAATGACTAATCCTACGAGTTTAAAGGGTTAGACCTACAGGTTTAAAGGGAGGACCTAAAAATTTAAAAAATAAATAGACGCCCCTTGCTTGCACTCCGAAAGGTTTGCATGCCCCCAGGCATAAAACAGAGTTTCAAGGTTACCCCTACTTTAGTCCGGCAAAACAATTGTTTTACCGAGAGAGGCCTACTGCTTTCAGGTTACCCAAAGATTGCTCCATTCGCGGCCACGAATAAAACACTTCCTCGGTGATGTCTATCGAAATAGACAAAGGTTAGCGACGATGCCCGCCAACTCACATAACTTTGACAAAAGAACATTATTCTAGAACAACCCCTCTTCCAATCACAGATGGGGTACGGACTAGTCATATTCTCCCGCGGAAACATACCCTATACCCAAAGTTTTCCTGCCGAAGCAGACCAGGACGCATGCCCCCTGGGTTCCAGTCATATCCTCCCGGATTACTCGCGCTCATTAGGAGGACGGACCGTGGGTTGAGACATTTCTTGCGTGAAGAGACCATTTAGGGATGGTATATGACTATTTGCGATGTGTGATCCGGGAAATGAAAGCTGGTCCACGAGCTTGACCACTCTTCCTTCGTGTGGAAAACACATTACTCTAAAGAGTGAGGAGACGATGGCTCCCATGCAATATATATAGTCTCGTCCAAGGAGTAGGTTATAATCCAAAGGTCCTTGAACGACCATCACGTTCATTTGAACGGTCTTCCTTTTCAATGTTATGGGCACATTGGGGAGGATCCCTAAAGGTCGACTGGTTCCTTTATCAAAGCCTGTCAGATTTCTCATTTCAGGCAAAAGCGCTGGCGAACCAAGCACTTTCCAAGCAATAGAGGAAAGGATACTCACAGATGTCCCCTCATCAATGATAGTGCCAGCCATTACCATTCTGTATATTTGGACGATAATTCTGAATGGTATGCTTGCTGGCAAACGGGGTCTGCCTAGTTGGTTCCAGTCGAACGAGACAACTAGGTTGCTTGGTGGTGGGATCGAATAGATGGCTGGATATGACTCTGACGAAGTTCCTTCCTGCGATAAAGGAATGGGAAAATTTCCCCCTTGTCCGTCGGAGTCTGTGTTGATGAAGAGAATTTGGATGGTGTCGTCTTTATTCTCCTCTGTGATGGTATCATTCGAAGATAGAGCCTCTGAAGGCAAAACCGGGTCAACTGTTGCCTCAACCTTTTGACTTTCGTCACGTATGGATTCAGACGGTTCATCTTCAATGATAGGTGCTTCGGCTGACCACCTGAGCGGGCCAGCCGGGTTCTCAACTGGTGAAGGACTTGGCAGGAGTTTTTGATATCCAGGAGGAAGTTGCACTCGTAAAATCGGGCGATCTTCCAAAACTCTTTTAGCCTTGTCTAAGAAGGGACAACGGTGGATGGCATGGCTGCCTTCACACAGTTTGCAGGGAAATCTAGCTTTCCCTCTCTGTCCTGCGACTTCACTTTCACTAGTTGACGGTGAGCTGTCAACATGGCTATCAGAGGTTGATGCCACCGAATTGTGCAAACGGGGAGACCAGTCCCTTAGTATCTGAGGGATGCAGGGAAAATCTCTGTGGAAGTGATCTCCCTTGCATATGACACATGGCGATTTAGGCCTAGTCAGTGCTGTGTGTGGATTTTTGTCAGACGACACTTGTTTGCCCCCAGTCGCTTTTGGCTCCTTCTTCTTCTTCTCTTTCTTCTTCTTTTCCTTCTTCTCCTTAGGAACTTGGTTTTTTGTTTTACCAATTCCGTCAAGCGAAGAGGAAGGAGGAGAGGAAGAATTAGATGAAGTAGAAGGCTGGTGGGTAACTCTGGTCTGGTCTAACTGTTGACTCGACTGTTCAGGAATAGTGGTGTTCTGAACGACATTGGTTGAAAAGAGCCAGACGAGCAAACCAATTGTCAGTCCTGGAAGCGACAATGTGGCCATATGGGGCGCACCAACATCTCCCCAAGAGGAGAAGGGACTAGGATTTCCGCCAAGGGGAATTCCTTGGTTGGTGGGCTCCATTTTTCAACCTAAAGATCAACGCAGGAATAAAGGGTGATTGTTCCGTTTAAAATAAATTTTTAACGACGCTTAGACACAACTTGCTTTTTCAATTTTAAAGAGTCGAGAAAAAGCTAAAGATGACTCTAGTCTCCTTCGATGTTTTAACGAGCCCGAAGTGACAAATGCTCGGATGGACTTTTTCCGTTATAGAGTCTGAAAAAGGCCAAAAGGAACTGCTCTGGAGTTCTAGGTAGAGGGTGTGCCAAACTTTTCGCAAAACTACAGAATACTTTTTAAGGTACGGGCGGTCGATATTCCTGAATGCTGTGTTCAGTGCATTGCGATCAGTAGGGCGGCCGACACGGTTTCCTAAGGATAAAGGGTTTATGCCTATAGGGGTCTCCCAATATATACGCGACGGTACGTGGGAGCACAATCCGTACTGGCGCTATCGTCCCTCAGGAGGAATCACCCACCATCAACGAGATCGACAGTCACCAGGCTTTACGACGTCGGAACACGTCTCTAGCCTAGACCTCTATGTTGTGCGTTATGTTGCAAAGCGTTGTTAAGTTCATTCAATTTATTTTAGGTTGATCTTTTTAGAAGTTTTCCTTTTGAAGTTCACCACGAGATGTATGATACAATTCCTAAATGCAGTCTAAAGATGATAAGCAAGCTTTATATCTTTTCAACTTATGAAAATACTAGCTACAAAGGGAAAAGAAAGACACCATCTTTTCTCAAAGAGCAATCAGCACACTCTAATGCACTTTCCTTAAATCAAACATGCAAACTATCAAGATGCAAATGCACAATGCAGGTGTTTGTTTTCCGCTTTCTTAGTATTGATGCCTACAAAGAAAGCTTTTTGTACAACTTTGAATTTGCTTTTAAATGACAAATACAAACAAGTTTACTTTTCCGAAATCAGAGAGGGTAGAAGAGATTACAACACTTAACGATTTCCGAAATGAATACTTGTTTCAACACTTAAAAGAGACAAACTCAAACCAAAAGCAAAAGTAAATGTATAATCAACTGCAAACAGCCAATGAACTCTCTCCTAAGATCACAATCAACAGATCTGAATCAAAGGCTACAGGATGACTATTTCACTCTTGCAAAGGAAAACTGCAAATGACGCCACAAACACATAAAAACACTCACAGTCTTTTTGTACAAAAGGAGGCGGAATTTAAGCAGAGAAAAGGAGTTATCATACTGGTACCTATGCTGGTTACAGGCTGCAAAAAATCAGAGATCAAAACAAGGCAAAACAGAGCAGAGAACCCCAGCTGCACAAGGCCTAACTGGATCAGCGCACCCTCAACACAGGGGTTTTGACATTCAGCGCAGGTAGCCTTCACGGGACCTGCGTTGAAATGCAGAACCTCTTCACATGGTCTGCGCTGAAGGAGAAACGAGAGTTTCTCACTGGGTTCTGGGTCACAGTTTGCTATTTAATCTACGGTTTCAGGCCAAATAAAAGCAACAAGCAAGGTATAATCAAAGGGATGCTTTGAGGGAGTACTAAGATCTATCACAAAGGATCATCAAATCATTTGTGAGTCCATTGTTCAGATCATAGACAAATCCAGTGATTGGATCAAAGCAGCAACTCTCTACTTTGCATATGAGAATAGCAGATGCAGTTCGATTGTTGCTGTTGAGTCTATGAAACAAACAATGATAGAGACACAAATAAAATGACTAAACAGATCTCCCCAGTGGAGTCGCCAATTTGTTGTGGGGAAAAATGCCTATGCAGGACGATCCTATCCACCTAAGGTGTGATAGTGCCTTAGCAACAAACAGAGACAGCTATTCTAGTATTCTTCCTTTATGAATTAAGAATGAAGAGAGATGGATGGACTAACTGGTGTCTTCCGTTTGTCCCTCGATCCAGTTTCCCTTCTCTTTGAGATTTCCTTTCTCGCTCGCCCAGCTTCAACAGGTCTCTGCAAGATCACAAGAAGAGAACACTACACAAAGACATAGATTCATATTCATAACTAGTTCAGGATTAGAAATAAACTAAACATACTAATGCAATCATACATCAAAGATACATCAGTATATAGGAGAAACCAAGATAGCTTTATTGATGAATAACAAGGTTCAGGAAGAGATACAACCCAGAGGGCTCCAATCCAGCATCTCCTTCCCAGCAAATGGAATTCCTATCTTCACCCCCTTCAAAGCATTAAGCACCCAATGATTCCAATCTCAAACCAACAACAATTCTTTGCAATAACAAAATTCCAGCCTCTAGATCTCATGGAGGAGAGATCCATATATAGATGTTTGGAGAGAGGATGAGTCAGCTTGAGATCTGACTAGTGTCCTCTCCCTCTGTCAGTTCTTGATTCCACTTGGAGGTTCTTGCTTCCACTTGGAGATTGGGAACCTCTTACTCATCACTAGTCGAATTCACTGAGGCAAGTGTCATTGAGGAAGATTCTGGAAGCTTCCTGGGTCTTGACACCTCTTGGAATGAACTTGCCATTTGTCAATTCTCGCTCAGCGCACCCTGGTAGTGCTTCTACCTGCATTTCAGTGCAGGTAGCCAGTGTTGACTTTGCGTTTCAGCGCAGACAGCTAGTGGAGCCACTGAATTGATCCTGAATTGACTTGTTTTTGAGCAGTTTCTGGTGGAGAACTTCTGTGAATTGCTGTGGTTTGTTAGCCTTGTTCCTCTAGGGGTTGGAACAACATGTTTAGGAACTTTGGATCCCTTAGATTATGGAAATTTCATGCTTATAGCTGTAAGGCACAAAAATGTCTATAACACACATCTCCTGTTCGTTTATTGCATTCATTAATGATAAATTCATTCCCTTGATTTTCGTGTGTAAATGTACTGATGTATATGTGGATTTTATGGCTGATATGCTTATGATATTTATGTTCCTATTATGCTGGTTATATGTATGTTTTATGACAACAACTATGTATGGCTCTCAACATTTTTTTACCTATAAATGAATGGATAATGTATCAATGGCCTAATAGATGATAATGTAGAAAATGACATGAGGGAACAATGGTTCATAATGATTCTCAAATAAGTATGAGATCCCTACACTTAGTTCTATTGTTTACACCTATAGGTTACATGTTGATGATATGTTTGACGAAACGCCTAGCATGGCTAGTAGGGGTCTGATTAAGGTCTTGTTCACCTTATTTCTTTTGCATCATTGTTTCCCTATGATTTTACTATTCCTGAGCTATCATTCCATTCTGGGCAGTGACCTGGGCCCTGGGCCTGAAAAAGTGGCTCAAACCCCGATGTCACTAGCATAGCACCGATAAATTTAGTCTTTGGTCACTGGTAGGTAAGGCTGTGAGAGTGACTTTGGGTTTCTAAATCCTATCTTGTCTATAGCATGGGAGAAACTGAAGCCTAATATGTCTAGAACATCAGTGGCACCAAGGGACATGATGTATGAAGTGTTGTGGTCAAATCCAATCATAGTAGCCTCTCATCACATGTTTACCTGGTTGGCATGGTTACTTGAGTAGATGTAGGAGGAGGGTGTTACAAAGTGGTATTAGAGCATGGTTCACCCCTCAGAATGGATGGGCGACTTGTGTTGGTCATGCATGCATGTCAGTTACATATGTGTATCTTACACTTGCATTCCATGTGCTTGTTACATTTGCTTGTTGATTGATTATGGCTGTAGTAAGGTTGTTGGTGAGTGCTAGTATTGCAGCAATAATGCTGCAACTCCTGGGCTGCCTACTTTACTCTTATCAACTCGATAGTTTGTAACAAACTTGGAAGCGTTGATGCTGTATGCGTAAGTACTAGTTCTCACTGCAGGTTGTCACTTGGTCAGCCGGTGCAAGATCACTAGGAGCTCAAGCCAACTTCTATGGATTCTAGAAGAATCTCTATATGTGATGAAAGGAAAGAAAAATAGATGTTATTCTAACTGTAGAAAGGAGACAGACTGAAATGTAAAGCAAACCTAGTAAACTGTAATTAACCAACTAATTCTACTTTTGCAGAAAGCACTATGAAAACCATGAAAGGAATTCCATTACCTATTCAAGAAAGTGAACAACATCGAACTATGCTACTTCTAGAAGTAAATAAGCAAAAAACATATTTTTGGATTTTTATGTGAATTTGACATGCATGTAATTTATTGTGTGTGAGTGTGGCAGCGAATAGGTGGTGTTGAAGGGTGGTTTTGGGACTTGAGAGGATGTAGGATGGTGTGGATGGGTCCTAGGAGGTCTCAGGTGGCCTTTTGGAGGATTTTCCCACACTCGGCCTTCAAAAGAAAGCCTATAGGAAAATCTATAGGAGGACACAAGAAATCTACAGGAGGAAAACATGGAATCTATAGGAGGTCTATAGGAGGAGGCCGAGAGCAGTTTTCACTATTTTTAGGATGAGAGAGTGGGTGGAAAAGGTGGATGAAGGTTGGAAGGAGGTGTTAGGGTACCTAATGTGTACCATGAATCACTAGGAGAGAGAAAGATGATTGGGTTTGCTCAAGGAGAGAAGAAGAAGTTCTATGGAAAAATGTAGGATATTAGGGCAGAATTGAGGTGAGATTTGGGAGACCTATAGGGCATGGATCATATGGAGGGTGTGATTGCCAATAAGCTGGCCTACTGCTAGAAGAGATCTGCTGCATGGAAATAGACAGTCAACCAAGGAAATCAAGCAACAAGTGAAATGAATGCATTTAGGAAAAACAAAGTTTTGCATAAAAATGGTCTAAACTATGATCTATGAAAGGAAATGCTGAGAAATGCTGTAGGAAAGGAAAGCATGAAAGAATACTATTGCAAATCAGGAAGTGAGCATGATGAAGGATATCTAAAGCAAAGCAAAATAGACTATTAACGTACTAAAAAGCTGCAAACACTAGAAGTCCTATGAAGAAGGAAAATCTATGTTTTTGGGGCAGCAAGAGGGTCTTTGCCTCAAATCATGGTCCCAAAGGGAGGAAGAGAGGCCAAGATACCATTGCTAGCCTTTTGAGTCTTTGTTGATCACTTTTTAACCTACTATAGAAAGCACAAATGGAAGCAAACTTTTGAATCATCAAAAGCAACCTATTCTTAACCATAAAATAAATACTTCGAATAACAACTAATCTACAAGTTGAAACAAAGCATACAAATACAAGTAAAGAGGAGCTTGGCTGCAAGGATTGGGCCCTAACCCAAGAGATTTAGCCCTCTGAGGTAACTCAGTGATAGCTCAAAAAGGATTCCATATTCATTATCAAAACAATAGCAATATTACATGAAATTGTCACAAAATAATAAGCTCGAAGTTGGAGTAGAGTTTACATAAGCAAAAATCCAACAAAAATCTGACCTAGTGAGGCCCTAGGCCTCTATACTTATACAAATGAAGCTACAAATAGCTTCCTTAAAATCAGGGAGGCTTGGCTCCCAAAACTCGCAATAATCATCAATCATCCTCCACTTGCTCGACTGCCTTCTAGTGCATGATTTGGTTGCTTGTACTCTGAGCTGAATGAAGGGGAATTCGAAGTGAGGTGTAATAAAGGAGAGAGATTCCCTCCTATAAGTCCTCTCGTCTATCCACTTCAAGTTATTGCTGCCATTTGTCCACTGGATCCTTGACTTTGACCTCAAAATCCATCAATAATTTGCATTAAATACATGTTAGACGACATGGCACAATAACTAACTCAACTCACTCTATAAGCATAAATATAATCAGAAAATCATTCAATAAGCTAAGAGAATGGATGATTTGACCAGGTTAGGAGGTAAAATGAGCCCATATAATTACCCATTTACAAGGCTCATTAGTTGTCATGAAGAATTTGATGTTGAGTTTGTGGAATGAATTGTCATGAGTATATGGCTGGTTACATATTGTTACATGATGCTTACATGTTGATCTTATGTCACCTACTTACATCCTTGTATTTTAGGCTACATTATTGTAGGTTTAATTACATGTATAAGTCTTGTAGGTTGATTACAAGAATTGATTGCTCATGCTCGACTACATGTGTCTATGTGTATGTGTAGTTGATTTGGCATTGCTTATGCATGTTGATGGTTGGATGTGGCAATGTGCACGATGGAGTAAAGGTTGTTTTCATGCAACATGCATTGTTGATATGGCCTTGCATTGAAGACTGGACCCTAGCTAGAATGATGTTTATGTGTTGATGCACTTACTTGTTATATGTCTACATATTGTTATGCTTATATTATACATGTATCACGCTGATTTTTTGAAGATGTAGACAAGGTAAACTTCCCAAATTATACGTAGGTACGTTAATTTATTTTGATTTGGTTTATCTGACATATTATGCATTGTAGGAAAGAGACCAAATGGATAGCAAGGTGGTAGAATACATAGAATCTCCCTATGCATTAGATGAGTAGCGTGGTGTGGGGCACTCTTCTGATTTGGAAGATACACTAAGAATATTAAAGGAAGAGATAAGGATTTGTAAGGAAGATAATGACCGGATCATACAGGAGCAAGAGAAACAAGAAGAGGTTAATGCTATTCTCCTTCAGAGTTTGTTAGACTTGCAACTATTATGCCCATATACCAATTGGTGTCATATATCATGATTGACTTGGTTTAACTCTGAAATATGTTCATACCTTTGCTTGTTGCAAATTTTTTCATATTTGTGAAGAACAAAAAATTAAAAAATGTAAAAAGGGTATACCCTAGAAAAAGAATAAACGGGTAAAAAGAATAAAGAAAAGGTCAAAAAAAATGAAAGAAAATGAACCTCAACAAAAACAAAAGACTAGGAAAGTGCGCAAGTCCAAATGCCACTGCTTTACTTGTTGTGTAATAAAGGTTGTGTGCAGCTTGTCACCTATGCCACAACCCATGGTAGCCAAATAGTTTAAACTTGGTTATTCCATGTTTTCAATTTCATGTTTATAGAGATAGAGAATAAAATTTGACCAAACTATTTAATCTTGGTAGATAAGTAGATAGGTAGAGTGAATAAAAGGAGCTCAATAGTTTAATATGAGCCCTTGGATGTAATAAGTGTAGATTTAGATAGATATCACTATGTAAAAGAAAAGAAATTGTGAAAAGGGTTTGCCAGTCTAAGTGCACCCTAATAAAGAAGTGAAAATGCTAGGATAAAGTAGGTAGGGTAAGTAGATGATGGTTGCAGAATAGATGTGTGATGAAATGGTTAAGAATAATGCTTAAATATTGTTACTTTCATCACTAGACAAGGGCATGTATCACATGGAAGGCACATCAACATTCAAAGTTAAAAATAATTAACTTCCCTACTCATTTCCCCTAAATTTTCACTAATTCCCTAAGTGCTAAAGGTAATTGCCAAAGTAAGAGGGGCTCAGAGCATTTCTCTGACTTTTGGAGGGATTGGACCCTCAGCCCAATAATTGGAAATGCCTAAAGTACTTAAGTCCCTTTCATCAATGATTCCCCACCATAAAAGCATTCATTTCCTTTACAAAGCTTTTCCTAAGTAAAATCCTATTTTACTTAGGGAAATTGAAATAATTCCCATTTATTTGGTCATATTAACCACTAATGTTATTATTATGTAATTCCTAAATAAAACAACACTACCCGCACCCATATTATTATAAAAATCCCAAATATTTACATATCCCATCTCGCAGTTAAATATAACCTTAATAAAGTCAATAAACGGAATTAATTAACCAATCTGTGGTTAATTAAGAACCCAAACCCCCGCCATACTAAATGAGGATTAATTAGTCACCAAGATTAATTAATAACTCAGTGACCAATAAAATTGCCCCTGATATGATTAATTCCTTTAATTAATATTGGGCCCGCCCTCCGTAATCCATTAGTCACTTCATCATCTCGACCATCGTTCGATCGGATCCCTCAGATCCGACGGCTATCGCTCATATCGCACAAGCCTTTTGGTCAACCTTTAGTGTGTGATGTGAGCGGTTTCCCAAATAGTGTCGATGCTACATGTCGAAAGATGTGTGGAATCGCGTGGTCCTCCCTAAAAATCATTTCCCTCCCATAAGTGACGTGATGAAACCCGTTTACTGCCTCCCACAAATGACAAAAACGTCAAAATCATCCCCATTGATGCAACCTGTCCGTGTCACAAACCCGCCAAAAAATTGATTTTGCATAAAAACAAAGTATAATCCATTTTCGCCCTTTATCCTAAACAACCCATGCATGTAGTCAGTACGTAGAAATCAACCAACTCGTACCCAAACCATCAACTACCCTGAAAGTTGTTGCCTGATGCCGCTTCGGTCCACTGTGTGCTTTTAGTCAACAAGTACACCACTACCAGTCGCTCATTAACAGGTATTTACCAGTTTTCTTCTAGAAACCCTGTTAAATACTAAAATTCCTTTGCAATTACATTGAAACCCAAAATTCCAGTGTAATTTAGTTGCAAGGCTTAAAGTCAAAGATTCCAAGGACCTCTGTTTCACCTATTTTCACTCAAAAAGCCCCATTCTTATCTCTGAATCAACAATAACTAGAGATGGAAACCCCAGTGGCCCTAACTGTTATGCCAATTAATATTCCCCATAGGGATCTAGACCACCTTCCCTTCGTTGATAAATACTTCCAAATTAAAGACATTTGTTTGGAAGAATCCCCACTGAAGTGTCACTGCAGATGTTGAGACAACTACCTAAATCATGCAGACAAAATAGGTTTATGGGAATCCAATTTGCAAAAATACCAGTTTCCAGGTGTACATGTGTTCCCTGAAATAGTCCACTACTGCCATGCCAAATATGAATATGAACCAACTATGAAAGTTTTAATGTTTGCAGATAATGAAGTTTTGTCCAAAATAACACCTGAATCCATTAATGAGATGCTCCATCAGCCAAATGAGGAAAACCTGACTCCACTCACTATTTTTGATTTACTTGAAAGATTTGCTAGGCCGTTTGGTGAAAAAAAAACCCAAATCTTTCAAACCTTCATATTTGTAGAGAAATACATGCCAAAAAACCCTCCACCCTATCTCACTACCATGTTTTCTCAGTTTAGGAGGGACATTATCAACATGATTTTAGCTGTCTTAGGTTTCACTACCAGTGAGTATGTTGAGGAGATTGTTTTTGCCTTCCTATCTGTTTTCACTCCTGGTCAACCTCCGGTGGTAAAATTTGATTATGCCAAGTTCATTGCTGAAAAGATGCATGATCAATTCATGATATTTGAGAACGAAAGAGTGTTCACGTACTCTTCAGTCTTGTATCACCTATTTATCTATTACCAAAGTGACAAATTCCTAGTTTTGTACAAAAGCTTGATACCAAAGGTAATCTTAGGTGAGTCCTTTTTTGGACCCCTATGTTTCATAGCTCCAACACATACACAGAGTTTATAGATTTATTTTTACATCCAACAATCACATTGCTACTAGAACACCCTCCTCCTAGGATTAGTGATGATATAAAGAGAATTCTCCAATTATCAAAGAATTATAAGATAGGTGACTGGTACTCGTACCAGCGTCATATTGAGATTAGAATCTATGGATGTGAGTTGCCTCCTTTCAAGCTACCTAAATATCTTCCCATGAGATTGTTTGCCCTAGAGTACTACAGGAAAATGATCAACTCCGATGAAACCCATTTCATGAAGGCAAAGAAGAAAGCCCAACTGAGGATAAAGGATCACATAGGTCCCTTTATTTGCAATAACAGAAGAGCAGGCAAAGAAGCAGAAACAATCCTTGAGAGACTAAGACTGAAAAAGAGTTTCATCTGGACTTATGATCCACACAGTTTCATCTATGATAGAAGAATGAAACACAAATTGTCACCCTACCTCCATCACAGAATTCCTGAGATAGAACAATATGCCAACTTGAATGAATGGAGGGAAGGGACTTTGATAGAACAGGATAGTGATCAGGTTGAGGTTGACAATGTAATGAAAGATTTGGAGAAGAGACTTGACTTGGACTCTTTTGTACAGGTGCCAGCTGAAACTTCTCAAAAGCAAATACTAGAAATTAGTGCTCCCATAGTAGAGCCATCACGGGGACAAACACAGGAAAAAGTGCCCCTACATTAGGGCAATGACAAGCATCAAAACAGCCAGAAGCATCAGAGCAACCTAAAATCTCTAAAGAGTTAGCTCCACCACAACCACTACTAGCTCAAACATACATGGAGACTCCCCAGTGCTAGAGACTCCTCTGAATGAGGAAAGAAACATGAAGAGAGAAATGAAAGTAGGTACCCCTTCTAGCAGACCCACAGATCAACCCTTTTCTAAGAGGCAAAGGTTAAATCCATATTCAGAGGAGGAATTCATTGGGGAGACAACAGAAAGCATGATGAAGGAAGGTACAGATAGTTTACAAACATTCACAACAGGTGGGACACCCTCAAGTTCACAAAGGCAAGAACTAGAAAGACAACAGAGCATAGAAGTTTCATCTCTTAATTCTTCTTCTGAGAATATTATAGATATAAAGGGGAAGTTTAAATAAATCAAGGCAAAAAATGAGAAACTAAAGGCCCAAGCCTATGCTCAGTACTTAAAGATTCCCCCTACAAACCAAACCAGATTGATGTCAGCCTTTGACATCAAAGAGGGAAAAATGCAGATGAGTTTCTTGAAACACACAGTGCAACAGCCAAAATCCTTGGCAGATTACCTCAAAAATGATTTTGAGGTTTTGGATAAAGACATCCACCCTATAGACCAGATTGAACTACATAAGAAAATGGGTGAGATGGTGTATTCAACTCTGACTAGCAAGGCAATGATGGCACATAGATTGCAAAATTCATTAAGAAATACTACAACTCAACTGCAGCTGGAGAAAGCCGCTTCACAGGCAAAGGAAAATAGAATAAAATCATTGGAAGAGCTATTAATTGAGTTGGGTCATGACCCAAAGGATGTGAAGGCAGCAAAAAGTTTAATCAAGAAAAAGAATGAAGACATAGCTGCACTTAGAAAACAGTTAAAATTGCCACCACTTATTCACCCATAGACTGCTGAGGTAATAGAGAAGAAAAATGAGGAATAGCTTATGGACTTGGTCCTTAAGCTAAATGAGTAATTAAAGGAAATTGAACTTGAATTGGAAAAAGCATTTCAATCACGAAAGAGTGAGTCGACCACACATCTTCAAACTGTAGTGCCAATAGTTTCCACTGCAGTCCCTTCCACTATTGAAACTGCTTTAGCACCAAACATTCCTTTGTCAATAGCCAAACCAATGGATGCAACATGTACAACACAAGCAGGAACATCAACACAGACATCATAAGACTTGGTTAAGTCCATGGAGGAGATGAAGCTCTAGGTCACAAAGCTACAGAAGGTAAAAGAAAAATTCACTGCCTTGGAGCGGAAATATGATTTATCAAAGATAAATTATGTAGAGGAAAGAAGGAAAAACAAGAGCATGATAGAGCAAATAAAAGCATTGGAGAAGGACATGACATTTTACAGGTCTTTAGAAGAGATCAGGAAGATATTGTGTACCAATATCATTGATTCCATCAATGATATTTGGTCATCCATTCATATTATTTTTGAACAAATTGATTTGGTTAAGCTTGCTCTAGAGGCAATTCAGAAGACTAGAGAAGAACTGGGTAGAAAGCCTAAAGAAGAAGTCCAATTAATAAATTTTCTAAACAGTGAAAATAGGCAATAGTTGGAGCAACTAGACATTCAAGATAGGACTACTACTATCCTCGAACTGAAGAAAGTTCTGACAAAAAGGAACTTAATGCAAGGACTAGAGCGAAGATGTCAAAGTATGCAAGAGGATGTAGATGAATTCATGAGAAAGTTTGACATCTTAAGGAGTAAATGACTCCCAAGTCCTTTAGTCATCAACGATAAACTAATGGTTCAGATTGACTACATTGATAAATTACATCACCTAGCTGACTGTTAGGCTAGTTCATCTACAGCCAAGGCATTGCCCACAGGGAAAGTTCTCTATGATGGTTTGGAGAACCTTTTCTTCATTGAGCATGAAGTGAAACACTTATTCATAGTCTAGCCTAATTTTGTAAAATATACTGAGGCTGATGAAATTTACAGGAAATTGACAAGGATGACTATACCAAAGGAAAAATGGTGGACCAAAATCACTGACATCCTATAAATTACCATGACTAAAGTGAGGTAAATAGAAATAACTACCATAGTAAAGCTTGGTAAAAAGGAGGAATGATGGTGAATAGGTGAAGAGTACCAGATACAAGTGAAAGAGTATTAGTTGAAAGATTAAATCAGCTGTCCAACACAGAATTACTAGCAAGATAGCAAGATGCACGTTCATAGGACCTGCCTCTAGCTCCTTCAATGAAAACAGGGACAACATAATCAATTCACTTTTTATTTCTATATTCAAGACCATCTGTCTCTATATTCGTGTAAAAAGATATTTAGTTTTCCTAGAATAAATCTCATCTAGTTATGAGATATTTTGATGTAAATTTTGTATAAATACTTCTTTATTCAAAGTATTGAGGGTGGATTCTACAACATTTCTATAGACATTTTCTTCTGGAATTGAAGTGCTATTGTAGCAACATTTGTATGGCTTGCTGGATCAAGGAATAAAGCTAAGGCAATTTACAGGATACTTGTGGCAAACAGAAATAAAATAAGTGTTATATATCTCTTGTGTTTTACTATTTCCCTTCTGTTTATTAATAATTACATGTGTTTTCATGAAATCTAAATGATAAACAAAATAATGATATTTCAGAAGTTGCTTTGTTGCAATCTGTTTTAAAATGTTTATCTTTCTTAATGTTTTCTTCTAGACTATCATAGTTAGGGAATTCTTAAATGCTCCCTTGCTTTCATAGTTTATCACAGTGACCCATTTAAAAAAGAATACTTAATTGCCCCTTGTTAATGAGAACTCTCTATTCTGCATATTAAACTCGATTAAAGCATTCGTCATTGCCCTTTCTCTCTGTTTATTACAATTTCATCCATCCATATGAACTTGGCATTTGCTTTTTGTTTTACTACCTTGCCTTGTGAGTTTTCCCTTTAGTAATTTGATCTGTTCCAATTGAGCCATCACTCGATTTGACTCCATAACCCAATGGCTTGAAGGCCATTTTCTATCCATTTGTTACCAGAATTCCACCACCCAACCAAAAATCCCCTACAATCTTTCATAACTAGACTAATATCTCACAAAGCAAAGCTAAATCATAAAGAGAGAGCCCTCTCTGAGTACAGATTGGCTAGATTTTGTGTTTAAAAGATTTCTTTGTGGTTGCCTCGGAGTGTCCCTTCTTTTGATAAATTTTAAGGGAAAATATGAGTGATAACATAGTGGCGACTTCATTGGGGAAGACTAATTCCTCAGTCGAAATAAATCTTTAAGAAATACAAAGTTTGGTTACATGCCTCTTAAAGAATTCATAGAAGTTATTATGATGTCTTTATAAGAAATTGCAAAACAAAAGACCTGAAATCTCGCTTCAGAAAGAACTTGATACACTAGGGCTAATCCTGATCCTAATCCACCCCTAGTGTTTGAGAACCCAAATTTGATCCCCAAAATTCTTAGAAGCCAAGAAAGTTCTATTACCCCTCGACCCATATTTAGATCTCACTCTTGTCCTGTTGAGTGGCTGTTCCTAGAAGACCTTCCCTTTGACGAGTACTTTGAAACCTCTTTGTTTTGAACTTCATCTGATTCTGAATTAATAGAGCTAGTCCAAGACCCAGAGTTCATCAGAGAAATCGAAGTTCAAAGAGCTAATTTGTTAATTGATAGACATTTGCAGAACTCACCTCAATCTGATCTTACCACTGAAGGAACCCCTAATCCTTCTGTAGTCACTTCTTTTTCTGCAAGCTCCTCATCCATCCCTCATATCTCTCAACCTCAAACCACTCCACAGTTGACTTTAACCCCTAGTCCTCCATCCACACCTCAAACATCCCTTGTTACCCCAACTCTAGTCTTTGTTTCAACACTACCTACAACAATGGCCAACAGATATCCTCCGCTGGTACTACCAGCCAATTTAGGTGCCATGCCCCAGGACTACCAAAGTAAGATTACTACTTTTGATGGCACTGGAACCTATACAACCCAAAAACACACCAAGAAGATGACTGATTATTTTGAAATTTATGGAATAGATACTACTGATGTGCAAATGAGAATATTTCTTCAATGTTTGTCTAGGGAAGTTAGAACTTGGTTCAGAGCCTTAACACCCAATAGTATAGATAGCCTAAGAACTCTCTACCAACAATTCTTGAACAGATGGGAAAAGAGGAAAGACCACCTTCAGATTTTATCTGAATAAGAGAACCTACGAAGAGTACCCCATGAAACTATTCAGGACTATTGCACTAGATTTAACAGCGTGTATAGTGCCATTCCACTAGATCTTAGGCCCCCACCTAGTTTAGCCTTAATCAAATTCCTGGATGGATTTGATTCTAATATGGCTTTCCAGCTAAGAGAAAGAAACCCCCCTACTTTGGAAGATATGCAAAGCATAGCAGTTAGTGTTGAAGCCAACCTGCTATCCAAAAGATCTAAGGCCAGGAGTGAAAGGAGGATACCATTACAAGAAGAAAGCTCAACCTTTGAACAAAAGATAGATGCCATAATTAAAGGAATGGATAGACTAGGAGACAGAGTGGATATAATTGAAAGGAAATCTCCTTGGGATAGCCAACAGACTAATGGAGGGAGAAATCCTAATTTTAGGAAAAATCAAAACCAGAACACTGGAAAGAATGGTCCTGACCAAAATATTAGACTCCCTTTCTAGGAGAACTATGTAGAAGCTTCACATTTTGAAGAGCCTGAAGAGGATACTCAAATCAACTTAATGGACCTGGATGAGGAAGAAGATGGATTATTATCCCAAGATGATCAGGAAGCCCACATACTCCAACAATTTCAAACCAAATCAGGAGAATCGTTCGACTTTAGGCAGGGATATGACTCAACCGTCTTTGAGGTGCACAAGCAATACAATATAAGAGGTAGGAAAATTGATGTCCTTGAAACAAACAAGAAAATAGTCCCAAATCAGCCCAAAAAAGGTAAGACAATAACCAAACCTTTGCAAATTCTTTCTAGACCAAACGCTAATCCTCCTGACCCCATAATTGAAGATGTCTTTGATAATCAACCAAGCAATAAAAAACCTTCCACTTCCCTTCCTTCCAAGAAAACTGTGGAAGAACCTCCAAGAGTTGATTTAGGAAAATCAACCAATCAGGACTCTAATCCTGAAAAGGAGAAAGACATAGAAAACATAGCTGCTCGGAATCCAAGAACCCAAATAGAAAATTCCTTTAATCTAGAAGCAGAAGTTGGCAAGCTGAAAATTTCTATTCCATTATCTAAATTATCTAAACATGATGTTTACCAAACTCAAATCAATAGATCACTGAAAATTATTGGAACCGAAGACTTAGTTAATCTTTATGATGGTCAACCTGAGTTAATCTTTGGCCCAGAAGTGAATGGGAAACCATTGGAAGGAGGAATTCCTCCCTTCTATGTTAGCCTAAACATACATGATAAGATTCTTCACAATTCCATGTTTGAATCTGGTGCATCTCACAATATTATGCCCAAATCTGTCATGAAAAAGCTAGACCTAGACATCACTCGACCATACAAAGATTTGTTTTCTTTTGATTCTAGCCAAGTGAATGTTTAGGATTGATAAAAGACTTGTGTGTTTCTTTGGTTCAATATCCTGCAAAAACAATATTAATAGACATAGTGGTAGCTGATATACCACCCAAATATGGCATGCTATTGTCAAGATCCTAGGGTGCTAATCTTCAAGGATCTCTTCAACTGGATATGTCATATGCCACTATATCAGTTTTTGGACAACCCAAGAAACTATACAGAGAAACATTGATGAAATACGTAGTAAGTAGTCAGGAAAAGCCCCAAAATTTCCCCATCTACTCAATACACTCTGATATGGATTCTTTCATTTTTACAATGCAGAAACTAGTCCTTCAAATACTTTAGATGTTTTAGCAGCAGAACCAAAAGAAATTGGGAAAGATAAATCGATTGTTCATATTTAGGAAAGATCAAATAACAAAGAAAAATCAGATGACAATGGAAACCCAAATGCAATGGTTAAACAAGTTCCCACTACCCAAGATACAAATTATGAACATGAAATCCTTTGGCATTAGAGTTTGATGGCTTTGTAAATAAACTAGGAGAAGGAGTAGGAGTTTGGGTGTACAATTTGGAAAATGATCATGCTAAAGGCCATGCCTATAGATTAAATTTTAGATGCACCAATAATATGGAAAAATATGAGTCTCTCTTGTTAGGTCTTAAACTTGTTAAAAGATTAGGAGCTATAAGGGTGTCCATCATGGGAGATTCAGAATTAATAGTTAAATAGATTAGAGGAACTTACTCAACTAGGGATCCTAGACTAGGATATTATAGAGGAACGGTCATAGAAATCCTCAACACTTTTTTGGAAACCCAGCTTGCAACTATTCCTAGAAAACACAACATGCAAGCCCACAACCTAGCCATGTTTGCTAGCACCTGCAAATTACCTTTTCAACCTAATCATCAGTATACTGCTGAGATTAGGCACAGACCAGCCATCCCTGATAATCTTAAGAAATGACAAGTTTTTGATAGTGATAAGAAGATTAGTAATTTTTTAACTTTAGAAGAGGAATTTTCTAACATCAAAATGGATGTTGATACCGTTACTAGTTTTAATCAAATAAATGAGGTAGAAATTAACATTTCGAAAGAGAATTTATTAAATATGCTTCACCCTACCAAATTCACACAAAAAGAAATTCAAGACCTGAAACAAATGGACCTAGACAAAATAATTCAAGAAGAAACATAGGTTATCAACCTAAAGGACAATCATTTACCCGAAGGATTGACTCCTCTAGAAGATTTGTTTGACTCTAATGACATTCCAAATAAGCCTAAAATGGAGCCTTTAAATGCAGACATCGAAGAGTATAACTTAGGAACACAAGATAATCCCAAATTGATAAAATTTTAAAAATCTTTACCTCCTGATCAAAAGCTAAAGTATGTTGAACTTATGAGGGAATTCTAGGATGTCTTTGCCTGGAGTTATGAATATTTGAAATCCTATGACACCTCTGTCATTCAACACACTATACCTCTGAAAGAATATCAAAAGCCCTTTAAACAAAAACTCAGAAGAATTAACCCTGTGCTATTACCATCAATTGAGAAAGAAATCAAATGCATGTATGAAGCAGGGATTATTGCCCTTATCAGATTCTCAGAATGGGTTTCTAATCTGGTACGTACTAGAAATAAAACAGGTGAAATAAGATTATGTGTTGACCTGAGAGATGTGAACAAGGTCTCTCTTAAGGATAACTATCCTCTCAAAATGGACCATATATTAGAAAGGGTAGTTGGTTCTTCTAGAATCTCACTTTTAGATGGGTTTTCAGGTTATAACCAAATCTTAGTTCATCCTGATGACCAAGAGAAAACTACATTTACAACACCATGGGGTACCTTCATGTACATTAAAATGCCCTTTGGACTTAAAAATGTAGGAGCAACTTTTCAAAGAGCAATGGACATTGCATTTGTAAAAGAAATTCATGATTTTCTTGTTATATATCTTGATGATCTTACTATTTTTTTTTTAAAATCAGATTAACAACACTTGGAGCAACTGAGGCAAGTCTTTTTAAAGTGCAGAAAATATGGTATTTCTTTGAATCCAAAGAAGTCTTTGTTCAGATTGGAGGAAGGAAAACTATTAGGTCACATTATTTCTAAGGATGGCATCCGAATTGACCCCTCCAAGATCAAAGCTATTTTACAAATTCCCTATCCCAGAAACATTAAAGAGTTACAACCATTTTTAGGAAAGATTATTTTTTTAAGAAGGTTTATCTCTAACTTAGTTGAACTCATTAGATCATTAAATAACATGTTAAAGAAGGATTCGACCATTAATTGGATAATTGAGGCTAAACAATCATTTGAATAAATTAAATTATCCTTAACAAGAACACCAGTCCTCACAAGCCCACAATTTGATAGAGACTTCATCATTTTTTCTTTTGCATCAGAACACACCATAGCTGCAGTTTTACTACAAAAAGATGATCAAGGATGTGAAAAACCCATAGCATTTTTTAGTAAAGCTCTTAGAGATGCATTGTTAAAATACAAAATAATGGAGAAACAAGCTTTTGCATTGGTAAAATCTCTTAAATATTTTAGGATCTATATTTTGTATTCTCATATAGTGGCTTACATTCCTAATGCAGTAGTCAAAGACATCCTAACTCAGGATGGAGTTGATGGAAAAAGAGGAAAATGGATAGCTACTATCTTAGAATATGATTTAGAGATAAGACCCACTGAGCTAATTAAAGGTCAGGGGTTGGCCAAACTCGTGGCAAAAACTAATTGTCAAGCCCTAGACATAAATATCATTGCAGAGCTAGATAACAAGTAGGAGATGGCGACTCTACAGATCAGCCAGGCCTTTTTAGATTCAACTTGGTATGCTGATATTGTTTATGTGTCACAAAACCTGTAGGCTCCTCTAGGGTTGTCCAGAACCAAGAATATATTTTTGAAAATCAAGTCTTCAAAATTTTGCATTTTAGATAATTCTTTATTTTGGAAAAATCATGAAGGCATTTTGTTAAGTTGTTTATTAAAAGAAGAAGCTGACAAGGCTCTCCAAGAATTTCATGCAAGTGACTGTGGTGGACACCTCATTTGGAAGTCAACTGCTGACAAAATTCTAAGAGCTGGTTTTTATTGGCCAACCTTGTTTGCAGATGTAAAGAAATTTGTAACTTCCTGCCATAAATGCCAAATATTTGAAGGAAAAAGAAAATTGTTACCTTTACCATTGAAACCCATTTCCACCGAGAAACCTTTTCAACAATGGGGCCTTGACTTCATTGGGGAAATTCATCCACCCTCTTCTAGCCAACATAAATGCATACTTACTTTAACTGACTATTTTACTAAGTGGATAGAAGCTATTCCCTCCAGACAAGCCATAGACACTGTCATCATAGGATTTCTAGAGGCCAATATTTTGTCTAGATTTGGTTGCCCCCATAAAATTATCACAGATAATGCTGCAGCCTTTAAGTCAAAGAAAATGATTAATTTCTGTAACAAGTATCATATCACACTGGGTCATTCCACAGCCTACTATCCACAAGGGAATGGACTTGCAGAATCTTCCAACAAAAGTCTAATTAATATTGTCACAAAACTATTAGAAGAGAATAAGAAAACTTGGAACAAAAAATTGATCAATGCTTTGTGGGCAGACATGCTTACAACCAAAAAATCCATTGGAACCAGTCCCTAAGAGCTAGTATATGGCATGGAGGTTGTTTTTCCCTCATCTTTAGGTGTTCTTGTCATGCAACTACTCCAAGAAGCTCAAGTGGAATGAAATGATATACAGAGAAGGATAAACCAAACCATCCATTTGTAGCAAACCAGGGAGGAGGTGTACCAAAGAACACAAGTGCTATAAGAAAAACTCAAGAAAATATTTGGCAGAAGGACCAAAGCAGATGATTTCTATCTGGGAGACAAAGTATTAAGATGGGATTCTAGAAGGGAGGACAAAGGAAAACATGGGAGGTTTGACTTCTTGTGGAAAGGGCCATATATAATACATGCTTTTAGAGGAAACAATGCATATTTTCTTAAAGAGTTAGATGGTGCAGAACTTGAAGGAGGACTAGTCAATGGTCGGATATTGAAACATTACTTTGATCCTAGTTTTTAAACTCTGATTAGATTTCTAACTGTACATAATATATTCTTTATAATGTTCATTGTTGATTGGATGGTAAAATTCTGAAGTTGAAGCCCGAAGAGAAGGCCCTAAGCTTCAAAAATACTACTATCATACATATAAATAATGCATCATGCAAGAGGAAGATTGCAGAACATAATCAAGATCTTTCAAGGGCCATTGGTCTACAGTTCTTGACTTTCCACCAGGGAAAGCCATCCCCAGGTGGAGCCATTGTTACGCCCCTATACCAATAGGTGTCATATATCATGATTGACTTGGTTTAACTCTGAAATATGTTCATACCTTTGCTTGTTGCAAATGTTTTCATATTTTTGAAGAACAAAAAATTAAAAAATGTAAAGAGGGTATACCCTAGAAAAAGAATAAAAGGGTAAAAAGAATAAAGAAAAGGTCAAAAAAAATGAAAGAAAATGAACCCCAACAAAAAGAAAAGACCAGGAAAGTGTGCAAGTCCAAATGCCACTGCTTTACTAGTTGTGTAATAAAGGTTGTGTGCAGCTTGTCATCTATGCCACAACCCATGGTAGCCAAATAGTTTAAACTTGGTTATTCCATGTTTTCAATTTCATGTTTATAGAGATAGAGAATAAAATCTGACCAAACTATTTAATCTTGGCAGATAAGTAGATAGGTAGAGTGAATAAAAGGAGCTCAATAGTTTAATCTGAGCCCTTGGATGTAATAAGTGTAGATTTAGATAGATATCACTATGTAAAAGAAAAGAAAGTGGGAAAAGGGTTTGCTAGTCTAAGTGCACCCTAATAAAGAAGTGAAAATGCTAGGATAAATTAGGTAGGGTAAGAAGATGATGGTTGCAGAATAGATGTGTGATGAAATGGTTAAGAATAATGCTTAAATATTGTTACTTTCATCACTAAACAAGGTCATGTATCACATGGAAGGCACATCAACATTCAAAGTTAAAAATAATTAACTTCCATACTCATTTCCCCTAAATTTTCACTAATTCCCTAAGTGCTAAAGGTAATTTCCAAAGTAAGAGGGGCTTAGAGCATTTCTCTGGCTTTTGGAGGGACCGTACCCTCATCCCAATAATTGGAAATAGCTAAATTACTTAAGTCCATTTCATCAATGATTCCCCACCATAAAATCATTCATTTCCTTTACAAGCAAATACTTCCCATTTATTTGGTCATGTTAACCACTAATGTTATTATTATGTAATTCCTAAATAAAATAGCAATACCCAAACCTGTATTATTATAAAAATCCCAAATATTTACATATCCCATCCCGCGGTTAAATATAACCTTATTAAAGTCAATAAAAAGAATTAATTAACCATCTGTGGTTAATTAAGAACCCGAATCCCCGCCATACAAAATGAGGATTAATTAGTCACCAGGATTAATTAATAACTCAATGACCAATCAAATCACCCCTGATATGATTAATTCCTTTAATTAATATTGGGCCCACCCTTTGTAATCCATTAGTCACTTCATCATCTCGACCACCATCCGATCGGATCCCTCAGATCCGACGGCTATCGCTCATATCGCACAAGCCTTTTGGTCGACCTTTAACATGCGATGTGAGTGGTTTCCCAAATAGTGTCGATGCTACGTGCCAAAAGATGTGTGGAATCGCGTGGTCCTACCTAAAAACCATTTCCCTCCCATAAGTGGCGCGATGAAACCCGCTTACTGCTTCCCACAAATGACAAGAATGTTAAAATCATCCCCGCTGACGCAACCTGTCTGTGTCACAAACCTGCTAAAAAAATTGATTTTGCATTCAAAACAAAGTATAATACATTTTCACCCTTTATCTTGAACAACCCATGCATGCATTCAGTACGTAGAAATCAACCAACTCGTACCCAAACCATCAACTACCCTGAAAGTTGTTGCCCGACGCTGCTCCGGTCCACTGTGTGCTTTCAGTCAACAAGTACACCACTACTGGTCGCTCAATAATAGGTATTTACCAGTTTTCTTCTAGAAACCCTGTTAAATACTAAATTTCCTCTGCAATTACGTTGAAACCCAAAATTCCAGTGTAATTTAGTTGCAAGGTTTAAAGTAAAAGACTCCTAGGACCTCTGTTTCACCTATTTTCACTCAAAAAGCCCCATTTTCATCTCTAAATCCACAAGAACCAGAGATGGAAACCCCCGTGGCCCTAAATGTTATGCCAATTACTACTCCCCATAGGGATCTAGACCACATTCCCTTGGCCGATAAAAACTTCCAAATTAAAGACATTTGTTTGGAAGAATCCCACTGAAGTGTCACTGTAGATGCCGAGACACCTACCTAAATCATGCAGACAACATAGGTTTATGGAATCCAATTTTCCAAAATACCAGTTTCCAGGTGTACATGTGTTCCTTGAAATAGTCCACTACTGCCATGCCAAATATGAACACACTATGAAAGCTGTAATGTCTGCAGACAATGAAGTTTTGTTCAAAATCACACCTGAATCCATTAATGAGATGCTCCAACTGCCAAATGAGGAAAACCTGACTCCACTCACTATTTTCGATTTACTTGAAAGATTTGCTAGGCTGTTCGATGAAAGAAAAACCCAAATCTTGCAAACCTTCATATTTGTAGAGAAATACATGCCAAAAAACCCTCCACCCTATCTCACTACCATGTTTTCTCAGCTTGGGAGGGACATTATCAACATGATTTCAGTTGTCTTAGGTTTCACTACCAGTGAGTATGTTGAGGAGATTGTTTTTGCCTACCTATCCATTTTCACTCCTGGTCAGCCTCCAGCGGTAAAATTTGATTATGCCAAGTTCATTGCTGAAAAGATGCATGATCAATTCATGAGATTTGAGAATGAAAGAGTGTTCAAGTACTCTTCAGTCTTGTATCACCTATTTATCTATTACCAAAGTGACAAATTCCCATTTTCTGTACAAAATCTTGATACCAAAGGTAATCCCAGGTCAGTCATTTTCTGGACCCCTGTGTTTCATAGCTCCAACACATACACAGAGTTTATAGATTTATTTGTACATCCAACAATCACATTGCTACTAGGACACCCTCCTCCTAGGATCAGTGATGATATAAAGAGAATTCTCCAATTTTCAAAGCAGTATAAGATAGGTGACTGGTACTTGTACCAGAATCACACTGAGATTAGAATCTATGGATGTGAGTTGCCTCATTTCAAGCTACCTAAATATCTTCCCATGAGATGGTTTTCCCTGGAGTACTGCAGGCAAATGATCAACTTCGATGAAACCCATTTCATGAAGGCAAAGAAGAAAGCCCAACTGAGGATAAAGGATCACCTAGGTCCTTTTATTTGCAATAATAAAAGAGTAGGCAAAGAAGCAAAAACAATCCTTGAGAGACTAAGACTGAAAAAGAGTTTCATCTGCACTTATGATCCACACAGTTTCATCTATGATAGAAGAATGAAATGAAAATTGTCACCCTACCTCCATCACAAAATTCCTGAGATAGAACAATATGCCAACTTGAATGAATGGAGGGAAGGGACTTTGATAGAAAAGGATAGTGATCAGGTTGAGGTTGACAATGTAATGAAAGATTTGGAGAAGAGACTTGACATGGACTCTTTTGTACAGGTTCTAGTTGAAACTTCTCAAAAACAAATACCAGAAACTAGTGCTCCCACAGCAGAGCCATCACAGGGACAAACATAGGAAACAAGTGTCCCTACATCAGGGCAACCACAAGCATCAGAACAACCAGAAGCATCAGAGCAGCCTGAAATATCTGAAGAGTTAGCTCCACCACAACCACTACCAGCTCAAACATACATGGAGACTCCCCCAAGTGCTAGAGACTCCTCTAAATGAGGAAAGAAACTTGAAGAGAGAAAGTGAAGTAGCTACCCCTTCTAGCAGACCCACAGATCAACCCTTTTCTAAGAGGCAAAGGTTAAATCCATATTCAGAGGAGGAATTCATTGGGGAGAACCCAAAAAGCATGAGGAAGGAAGGTACAGATAGTTTACAAACATTCCCAACATGTGGGACACCCTCAAGTTCACAGAGGCAAGAACTAGAAAGACAACAGAGCATAGAAGTTTCATCTCTCAGGTCTTCTTCTGAGAAAATTATAGATATAAAGGGGAAGTTTAAAGAAATCAAGGCAAAAAATGAGCAACTGAAGGCCCAAGCCTATGCTCAATATTTAAAGATGGCCCCTACAAACCAAACCAGATTGATGTCAGCCTTTGACATCAAAGAGGGAAAAATGTAGATGAGTTTCTTGAAACCCATAGTGTAGCAGCCAAAATCCTTGGTAGCTTACCTCAAAACTGATTTTGATGTTTTGGCTAAAGAAATCCACCTTATAGACAAGCAAATGGGTGAGATGGTGTATTCAACTCTTACCAGCAAAGTAATGATGGCACATAGATTACAAAATTCATTAAGCAATACTACAGCTCAACTGCAGCTAGAGAAAGCCTCTTCACAGGCAAAGGACAATAGAATAAAATCATTGGAAGAGCTGGTAATTGAGTTGGGTCATGACCCAATGGATGTGAAGGCAGTAGAAATTTTAATCAAGAAAAAGAAAGAAGACATAGCTGCACTTAGAAAAGAGTTAAAATTGCCACTACTTATTCACCCTTAGACTGCTGAGGTAACAGAGAAGAAAAATGAAGAAGAGCTTATGGACTTGGTCCTTAATCCAAATGAGAAATTAAAGGAAACTGAACTTGAATTGGAAAAAACATTGTAATCATGGCAGAGTGAGTCGACCACACAGCCTCAAACTGTAGTGCCAATAGTTTCCATTGTAGTCCCTTCCACTATGGCCACTGCTTTAGCACCAAATATTCCTTTGTCAACAACCAAACCAATGGAAGCAACACGTACAACACAATCAAGAACATTAACACAGAAAACAGAGGACTTGGTTAAGTCCATGGAGGAGATGAAGCTCCAGGTCACAGAGCTGCAGAAGGTAAAAGAAAAATTCACTGCCTTGGAGCAAAAATATGTTTTATCAAAGATAAATTATGCAGAGGAAAGAAGGAAAAATAAGAGCATGACAGAGCAAATAAAAGCATTGGAGAAGGACCTGACATTTGACAGGCCTTTAGAAGAGATCAGGAAGATATTATGGACCAATATCATTGATTCCATCAATGATATTTGGTCATCCATTCAAATTATTTTTGAACAAATTGATTTGGTTAAGCTTGCTCTAGAGGCAATTCAGAAGACTAGAGAAGAACTGGGTAGAAAGCCTGAAGAAGCAGTCCAGTTAATAAATTTTCTAAACAGTAAAAACAGGCAATAGTTGGAGCAACTAGACATTTAGGATAGGACTACTACTATCCTCAAACTGAAGAAAGTTCTGACAAAAAGGAACTTAATGCAAGGCCTGGAGAGAAGATGTCAAAGTATGCAGGAGGATATAGATGAATTCATGAGAAAGTTTGACATCTTAAGGAGTAAAGGACTCCCAAGTCCTTTAGTCATCAACGATAAACTAATGGTTCAGATTGACTACATTGATAAATTACATCACCTAGCTGATAGTCAGGCTAGTTCATCTGCAGCCAAGGCATTGCCCACAGGGAAAGTTCTCTATGATGGTTTGGAGAACCTTTTCTTCATTGAGCATGAAGTGAAACACTTATTCACAGTCCAACCTAATTTTGTAAAATATACTGAGGCTGATGAAATTTACAGGAAATTGACAAGGATGACTATACCAAAGGAAAAATGGTGGACCAACATGACTGACATCCTATAAATTACCATGACTAAAGTGAGGTAAACATAAATAATTACCACAGTAAAGCTTGGTAAAAAGGAGGAATGATGGTGAACAGTTGAAGAGTATCAGATACAGGTGAAAGAGTATCAGTTGAAAGATCAAATCAGGTGTCCAGCATAGAATTACTAGCACTACAACAAGATGCACGTTCATAGGACCTGCCTCCAGCTCCTTCAACGAAAACAGGGACAACACAATCAATTCACTTCTTGTTTCTATATTCGAGACCATCTGTCTCTATATTCATGTAAAAAGATATTTAGCTTTCCTAGAATAAATCTCATCTAGTTATGAGATATTTTGATGTAAATTTTGTATAAATACTTCTTTATTCTAAGTATTGAGGTTGGATACTACAACATTTCTATAGACATTTTCTTCTGGAATTGAAGTGCTATTGTACCAACATTTGTATGGCTTGCTGGATCAAGGAATAAAGCTAAGGCAGTTTACAGGATACTTGTGTCAAACAGAAATCAAATAAGTATTCTATATCTCTTGTGTTTTATTATTTCCCTTCTATTTATTAATAATCACATGTGTTTTCATGAAATCTGAATGATAAACGAAATAATGATATTTCAGAAGTTGCTTTGCTGCAATCTGTTTTAAAAGGTTTATCTTTCTTAATGTTTTCTTCTAGACTATCATAGTTAGGGAATTCTTAAATGCTCCCTTGCTTTCATAGTTTATCACAGTGACCCATTTAACAAAGAATACTTAATTGCTCCTTGTTAATGAGTACCCTCTATTATGCATATTAAACCTGGTTAAAGGATTCTTCATTGCCATTTCTCCCTGTTTATTACAATTTCATCCATCCATCTGAACTTGGCATTTGCCTTTTGTTTTACGACCTTGCCTTGTGAGTTTTCCCTTTAGTAATTTGATCTATTCCAATTGAGCCATCACTCAATTTGACTCCATAGCCCAATGGCTTGAAGACCTTGTTCTATCCATCTGTTACCAGAATTCCACCACCCAACCAAAAATCCCCTACAATCTTTCATAGCTAGCCTAATATCTCACAAAACAAAGCTAAATCATAAAGAGAGAGCCCTCTCTAAGTATAGATTGGCTAGATTCTGTACTTAAAAGATTGTTTTTTGGTTACCTCAGAGTGTCCCTTCTTTTGATAACTTCTAAGGGAAAATCTGAGTGATAATAGCAATGACAAGGGCTGCTTCAGATCATCCATGGACAAGAGGATAGAAATAATGGGGCATATGGTAGTAGGTATCCTTGTAGACATAGGTCAGGTAGATCAGATACAGTGAGAGATGGTAGGTTGTTGGACACTCCGGATAGAAGGGGTGATGAGCACAGGTACTACTCTAGTTCTAGTTTTGATAGACATCATGATCATCATCACTATCATCCTTATAGGGGGAATGATAGGGGATACTTTCCAGATGAGTTTAAGAAAGCAAAGCCACCTACTTTTGATGGAGATGTGAAGAAGCCAGAAGACGTAGAGGCTTAGATACTTGGGCTGAACAAATTCTTTGAGTTGCATGAGTACATAGATAACATAAAGGCTAGAATAGCTATCTTCAGCTTGAAAGGTAAAGTAAACATCTAGTGGGAGGATGTTAAGCAAAGTAGATACACCAGGACATAAGTCTTGAGTTAGTGGGAGTTTAAGAGGCTTTTTAGGAAGAAGTACTTATCAGAGAGGTACTACGACAGCAAGGCTAAAGAATTTTATGAACTAAAGTTGGGATCAATGACAAATGAAGAATACACACCAAGTTTCTTGATCCCAACTTAAAGAGGAATGAAACAAATTATAGATATAACCATAAATACAGAGATGCAACATAAATAACCCTTCATTTCATTAATATCATATATTGAAATATGCTTACAAACACAATGGAAATAAGACTAGCTCGGGAAATGGTAGCTTATCTCTGAGAAGCGACGTGGTAGATACATGCCTCTGAATTATGTTACAATGAGGCTCAAAGGCCTATTTATTATTGAGAAACAATGGAAAACCCTAAAAATCTGAAAACCTAACCCTAGGAGATGAAGCGCCAAAACTACAGGTCTCGTTTGAGTGAATTGGTACATCAACTTCCTAGGATCGTAACTTTGGCATATGATCTCCGTTTGATGCGCACAATACCTCATTAGAAATATCTATCCGAGGAATACAACTTTCGAGTGGCCAACATGGGACAAAATTCCATGTTGGCCGTAGTTTTCCCAAAAAACATTGTTTAGTGCCTCAAAATGGCTCCAGAAGTTCAAGACCTGAAAAACTGCCAAAAATAGTAAACTATGCTACAATTAAGGAAACTGAAAAAGTGAAAGGGACAGTGGTAGGGGTCTAGGTGGAATAGGTGGGTGGCCACCAAAATACACCTAGATCAATCCTCCCCTGTTAGGAAGCAATGGTCCCCATTGCATTGAGTGCCTCCATGAGATGGGGAAAATTTTGCTAAACTTGGTCCCTGGTGAGGCACTTGCCTTGGTGCAGGAGTTGGCCAACTTTGATAACCCACTTTAGTTGGATATTATTCTGGCAAGCATTCTTTACTTGTGTGTTCATAGTTTGATCAGTTGTGGCATGTTCCATGCAGTTTGGGTTTAACTATGTTGGTGTGAGTTGTTCTGCAATGTCTAATGTGTCTAGTAATGGTCGGAAGTATGGTTGAAGGCGATCCACATTGAACATTGGGTGGAGGCCAAGGAATGGGGAAATGCTGAGCTTAAAAGAATTGTCTCCCACAAGCTTGGTAATGGTGTAAGGACCATATCAGAGTGGTCTAAGCTGCTGATGGGCTCTATTAAGGTGTTCTTTCTGTAAATGTAACCAAAATTTGTCGCCCACTTGAAACTTGTGTGGCACTTGATGTTGATCATGTCGCTACTTGTACTTGGCATTTGACTTCTCCAAGATTTCATGAACCTGCTGGTGGATGTGTTGGATGCATTCAATAAATATGGTTGCTTTATCAACCTTAGACACTACATGTGTGGATTTTTTCTATGTAGTCACATGAGGCATGGTAACATCAACCAAAAATAATGGTTGAAATCCCAGACCCACTTGAAAGGGAATACAACCAGTCAAGCTATTGAGAGCTCTATTATAACTGTGTTGCACATAGGGAAGACTCTCACCCTAGGTTCGTGGATGCTTGGAGTTGTACATGCAAAGTATGTGCACTATCATCCTATTAACGAACTTTGTTTGGCCATTATTCTGGGGATGGAAGGCAGTTGACTTGGTGAGCTTGGTGTCCAATAGTGTCCAGAGGCTTGAATAGAATGTGCTCAAAAACCTGCTATCTCGATCTAATATAATGGTTTGCGGGATCCAAAAATGTACCCATACTTGTTCAAAGAAGAGTTTGGAATTTTCTTCTACTGTGATACTCTTCTTCTAGGCCACCGATATAGCCATCTTAGAAAATATGTCCATGACCACAAATACACAGTCATTACCATGCTTGGTAGAAGGGAGTCTAGACATATAGTCCATGGAGATGGATTCCCACGGCTGGCTGCAAGTAGGTAGAAGGGTGTATAGGCCTTGCTTCTCGATGTTTGGCTTAGCGATAGAGAAAGAAATGTAGGATATGATATATTTACCAACATCCAGTCAGAGTTTAGGCCAATAAAAGTACTTTTCTAGTACAACCACAATTTTATCCACACCAAAGTGTCCTTTAGCCTGATTGTAGTGTGCCTCCCAAATCAGCTTGACACGCTCGCTTGAAGGAACACAAAGGTGTCCTCAGTAGCATAATAATGTGTCCTAGAGGTGGAAATCAAGAACTTGCTTTCCATCTACTAGAATATGGTATGTGGAGGCAAAATATGGATCATTTTTGTATAGTTACGACCATCTAGAGGTATCGTGGCCATAAGAGTTGAGAACAATAGTTAGTGCTACAACTGGGGTTCAAATGAGACAGTCTGCAACATTGTTGGTGCTGCCTTTTTTGTATTTAATGTTCAAGTGGAATTTTTGCAGATATGTAGACCACTTTTGATGGTAATCATTCTGCAACTTCTCTTGTGTCTATATAAAATGAATAGGTTAGTGTTCAGTGTGGATGAATGTCTCCTTCCCCATAATGTAATGCTTCCATTACCATCAAGCCTACACGATGGAATACATCTCTTTATCATAGGTGGGGTTCTTCTGAATTGTATTGGAAAGTGTCTCACTATGATAGGCCACTAGATGCTCGTGCTAGGTGAGGAATGCACCAATAGCATAGTCTGAGGGGTTTGTATTGATTTCAAATGGCTGTTGCAAGTCTGGCAATGTGAGTACTAGTATAGAGCAGAGTCGTTGCTTCAATGGAATGAACACCTTCTATTGGGACTCAGAATAGGAAAACATTTCTTTTGTCCCACCCTTAGTAATCTGACTCAAAGGCCAAGTGATATGGGAGAATCCCAACACGAACCTTCGAAAAAAAATTTCAAGTTCCAAAAAGTTGCAAAGCTCCGTTAGAGTGGTCGGAGAAGGCAAATCATGAATGACTTGGATCTTACTTAGATCCACATTCACACGATGCACATCTATGATTTAACCCAAATATTGGACTTGGCTCATGCCAAAGGTGCATTTCTCCAAGTTGACACACAGTTTGTGCCGCCGAAGGGTTTGAAGGACCTCCCGAATGTGTTGCAAGTGTTCTTCCCAACTCTTGCTGAAGACGAGGATGTCATCCAGATAAACAAACACGAATGAGTTGGTGAAGGACCACAAGACGTCATCCATTAGCCTCATAAAAGTAGTAGGGGAATTTGTCAACCCGAAGGGCATAACCAACCATTCAAAAAGGCCTTCCTTGGATTTGAAGGTAGTATTCCATACATCTATGGGATTTATTGGAACTTGGTGATAGCCAAACTTCAGATTGATCTTGATGAAATACTTGGCCTGCTTGAGTTGGTCCAGAAGGTCATCAATTTGTGGGATTGGATACTTGTTCTTGACAGTGATTTTCTTTAGCGTCCGATAATCAATGCAGAGCCTCCCGGTCCCATCCTTCTTCTGTAAAAGTAAAATCAGGCTCCCACAATATGAGGAACTTAGTCAGATGTGCCCTTTTTGTAGCAACTCCTAGATTTTCCACTTGATCTCTTCATTTTATAGAATGGAGGGGCAATATATCATCTCGTTGGGTACAAGTGCTCCCGAAGTTAGATCGGTCGAATGCTTGACCTGATAGTGCAAGGATATCCTTGTGGGTGAGGAGAATATGTTCTTGTATTCTTCCATGATTGTATCCACCTGCTTCTGCTGCGTAGAGGAACCCTTCCCAAGGGCCATGGATGTAGGCAGGGCTACCTATGGTATCCTGTATAACTTACTACCCAAATAAATAATAACAGAGCGGGGTCTAGACTCATATACAACATGTAGCTTCCACAAGTACGGTTGTCCTAATAATTATCATGAAATTTAAGAGGAGAGACATCAAATAGTACCTCATCCGTGAAGGGCTTGATGTTGCAGGGAAGGAAACACTACTGGCTGACACGGAGATCTAGTCCTTGGTGAAGCAACCCGATGGTGTAAGGTTGCAGATGTGTTGTAGTCAGTAGGCCCAGTCGCTTCATGAGCTCTAATGAAATGAGTTTCTTTTGGCTCTCGTTGTCGAAAATGAATTGCAGCGGAGAATCCTTCACCCATATCTATGAGTGGAATAGAATTTCCCCCTCCTCTGGATCTTTAGGCTCAATTTTTTGGATCTTGGTGGTGGCTAGAGTGGCACTGGGCTCTGTTTCAATGATCTCTTTCCCTTTTTCATTCCCCTTGTCAGGTTTTGACTCAAAGTCTAAACACGCGTCTGACTCGGAAGCCTTCAGCTTGGCGACCATTGACAGCTTGTCCCGACACTCACTTGTGTTGTGAGTGGAGCTCTTATGGAGCTCACACCACTTTCCTATGTCCTTCTTTGTCTTCATGGTGTTATTCTTTGCTTGCATCTTCAGTGAGTTATCCTGGGTCATCCCGCCTTGGCTTTGCCCTTTTCTCCGCGGTTTGGGGGTGCCTTTCCCTTGCCTCAGATTCGTAGATCCAAAATCTCTCTTTTTTTGTAAAACACTTTTGCTAAATCTTGACAGTGTATCAGTATGTTGAGCTAAGCGAGGAGATATCTAGGAATCCCATCTCATCTTGGATGTACCTGTGTAGGTAGCCATGGTAATTGAGTACCAAATGTTTCTTAGAATCCTTGATACCTAACTTTGTGCGAAGGGTATGAAAAAAATTGGTAAACTTTGGCACATATTGGTCCCTTCCCTGCTGTAATGTGGTCCACTTTATCTATTTATCCTCATAGCTCCCTACAGGGTAGTACTATTCCTTGATGGCGTCCCAGAACGAATTCCAAGTGGATGCATCTGAAAATAGTGAGGGTGAACTTTCTTCCTTCTTCTCACAGTAGGTTTCCCACCAGTCCTTGATGTGGGGGGCATCTTTGAGAAGTGCAAAAGGAATCTTTTGATGGTGGGAAAAATCATGAATAGAAAAATATCCTTCTAGCAGATTCAACCATTTATCTACGACGTCCGCATTTATCTGACCCTCAACTATGGGGATTTCAAAGTTAACTTATACCTTAAAGGGTGTGGCACTTCTAAAGTAGCTGCTGGAAGGAGATGTGTCATCCTTAGGTAGTCACTGAAGGATCTAGGAAAGGTTGTCCATCATCATGTTCCTCTATCGCTCGAGGGCTTCTTCGAGCAATATTTTTAAAGGATCTCCTACCCCCTCATCTTTCTTCTCTTCCGCCATGGGAGACCGTCAGAATTTGCAAGGCTGGTCTTGCAAAGGTTCGACCAGTTTGAGCCATGACTTCTTATATCCCGACCTTGTTGGGGACATGGAAAGAAAAACATAGAAATAGAAGACCACTCTGATACCATTGATCCAAACTTAAAAAGGAATGCAATAAATTACAGATATAACCATAAATACAGAGATGCATTATAAATAATGCTTCATTTCATTAATATCAAATACTGAAATATTCTTACAGACAGAATGGAAATAATACTAGCTCGAGCGATGGTAGCTTATCTATGAGAAGAGATGTGGCGGATACGTCTGTCTGAAATATGTTACATTGAGGCTCAAAGGCCTATTTATTATTGAGAAATAATGGAAAACCCTAAACATCCAAAAACGTAAGCCTAGGAGATGAAGCACCAAAACTATGGGCCCTGTTTGGGTAAATTGGTACATCAACTTCCTGGGGTCGTAACTTTGGCATACAATCTCCATTTGATGCACACAATAACTTGTTAGAAATATGTATTCAAGGACTAAAAATTTTGAGTGGAAAACATAGATTAAAGGCCCATGTTACCCATGTTGGCCCCAGTTTTCCCAAAAAACATCCTTTAGGGCCTCAAAACGGCTTTGAAAGTTCATGACCCAAAAAAATGCCAAAAATAGTAAATTGTGCTACAATTAAGGAAACTTAGAAACTGAAAGAGATAGTGGTGGGGGTTGCAAGTGGAATAGGCTGGCCACCAAAATCCACCTGGATCATTTCTAGAGCTATTGAGGTATGTACCTCATCTTACTGATGAGAAGGCTAAAGTTCAACGATTTGTCAGTGGTTTGCCGTTAACATTTAGAGATTAGATTGAGTATGATGAGCCTCAGTCACTTAAGGTAGTTATTGGGAAGCTGAAGCATTGAGATGAACAATCAAAGTGTAAGAATGAATCTCAAAAAGGATGGAAGGAAAAAGACAAAGGTAAATGTAAATGGCAGCCTAATAGGACAAGGCCTTAGCATGCAAATGAGAAAGAGAATGTTGCACCACAAAATAGATTTAATGTAGCTAGACAGGGACATGAATCAAAGCAGCAGCATAGAGGTGTTGGTACTATTCGGTTGGAGTGTTGGAAATTTGGAAAGGAACACCTTAAGAGAGATTGTCCTCAGAATCAAGGTGGTATGCCTCAAATATATAGTGTGCAGGAGGCACATACTTTTAGGGATGTTAGGCAGAGAATTCCTCGTATCTATGTAGAAATGGACAACAGACAGGTAGAACACCAAGAATCTATCATTGAGATGGATGATAATATTTGTGATCCAGTTATTTCTATTTTTATTGACCTTGGATCTAATTATAGCTATGTTAGTCCTGACTTGTTGGATAAGTGTGGTTTGAGTATGGAATTTCATGCAAAGTCTTGGTTAATGTAGTTGGCTATAGGTACAAAAAAGTGAGTTCATTATTGGGTAATAGATTGTGCATTTGATTTGAGTGCTATGCCTACCACAACACATTTGAATGTACTACTGTTGGGATCATATAATATGTTGTTAGGCATGGATTGGTTGTATCTTCATAGAACCAAGGTAGACTGTTATGACAAAGCCATTGAGTGTGTTGATGCCAATGGAGAAGTAAGAGTCTTGCAGGGTAAGAAGAAAACCACATGAGTTAGCATGGTGAAAACTATGTAAGAAAAGTGTAGCCACAGGAAAGGGTGTGTGTTATTTGCAGTGCACATTTCTAGTGATAATGATAAGGAGGTTGAGGATGCAGATGTGTTAAACAAGTACCCAGTTTTGTAGAAGTTTCAAGATGTATTTCCTAAGGACATTACAGAGTTTCCACCTCACAGGGAGGTAGAATTTTCGATTGAGTTAGTTCCAGGGGCAGCTCTAGAGTCAAAATCACCTTACATGATGAGCACACCTGAGTTGGTTGAGTGAAAACTATAGTTGAAGGAAATTTTGGACAAGGGATACATTAGGCAAAGTGTATCACCTTGGGGCACACCATATTATTTGCGAAGAAGAAATATGGTACTCTCACATTATGCATTGACTACAGGTAGTTGAACAAAGTGACTATCAAGAACATGTACCCATTACTGAGGATTGTTGACTTGTTAAATCAGTTGAAGGGAGTGATAATGTTCTCGAAGATTGATATGAGATCCGGATACCATTAGATACTCATCAAAGAAGAGGGCATTTACAAGACTGTGTTCAAGACCAAGTATGGGCATTATGAGTTTGTTGTTATTCCATTTGGCTTAAATAATGCTCCAACTACATTCATGTGCTTGATGAATAGTGTGTTGTGTCCGTATTTGGAAAAGTTTGTTATTGTGTTCATTGAGGATATATTGGTATATTTTAAAAATGAGGAAGAGAATGCCCAGTGTTTAGCAGCAGTGTTGTTGTTGTTGAGAGAGCATCAACTATATGCTAAGATTAGAAAGTTTAGTTTCTTTCAGACCGAGGTATATTACTTGGGACATGTGGTCTCCAAGGAGGGCATTGTAGTAGGTCCAACGAAGATAAGAGTCATCATGGAGTGGGTAGCTCCTAGGAGTGTGGATGAGGTGAGATATTTCATGGGTATGGCAGACTATTATCATAGGTTCATTAGGAAATTCTTAGAAATTTCTTATCCTATTATATCATTGCAGAGGAAAGGTAAGAAGTTTGAATGGACAGAGGAGTGTGAGGCTAGCTTTGAGCAGCTTAAGCAGTTGTTGACACATGCACCGGTGCTACAAATTGTAGATCCAAAAATGGAGTTTGTAGTATGCACATATGCTTGCAAGAGAGGACTTGGTGGAGTCCTTATGAAAGATGGATAGGTGGTATGCTATGAGTAGAAAAAAATAAATGAGCACGAGAAAAATACTCGACACACGATCTTGAGTTAGCAACAATAATACATGCATTGAAGATGTGGAGACACTATCTTCTTGGCAAGAGGTTTATATTAATGAGGGATCATATTGGGTTGAAGTATTTATTTGACCAACTAAATCTGAACACCAGGCAGGCTAGATGGTTGGCCACGATCAGTGAGTTTGATTTCGAGATCAGGGACATAAAAGGTAAAGAGAACAGGGTTGCAGATTATCTCAGCAGGCAGATACAGGTAAGTCACTTGGAAGCTATGAGCTCCTATGGGATGATCTACATGATAGGTTCTTGCAGGAAGGTCAGCAGGATGTCGAGTATATGGAGATTGTGCACAAGTTGCAGTAGGGTATAGGTATAGGTGGTAGTATAGGTATAGGTACATGTGTAGGTATAGGTACTAGTAGTAGTACATGCATAGGTACAAGTAAAGGTAGTGGTACAAGTACAGGTGGTAGTACAGGGAAAAACATAGGTACAAGCATAAGTACAGGTGAAAGTGCACATAGTATGGATTATTGTCTTACATCAGATGGATTGGCCAGATTCAGAGACATGATATATGTGTTAGATAACAGTGAGCTCAAGAAGGTGATCTTCATGGAGTTTCATGTGGAAACTTATTCAAGTCACCCAGGTTATCAGAAGACATTGACTGTAGTGAAGGTATATTATTATTCGCTGAATTTGAAGAAGGATGTAGCAGATTTTGTGGCTAGGTGTTTTGATTTTTAGCATGTGAAGGCAAAGTGCAAACATATAGGTGGAATGTTACAGTCAATTTTCATTCCAGAGGGGAAATGGGAGGTCATTTCCATGGAATTCATTACAGTGTTTTCGAAGACAATGAGACAACATGATTCCATCATGGTTTTTGTGGACAGGTTGACAAAGGTTACACACTCCATTCCATTGAAGTCTACATTTTCAACAAGCGATGTAGCACAGGTATTCATCAGAGATGTGGTAAGGTTACATGGTGTTCCAAAGAATACTGTGTCAGACAAGGATGCAAAGTTCAATTCCAAGTTTTGGAAGGAGTTATTTGCAGGTTTGGGCATAGAGTTGGCCTTCAGTACAACTTATCATCTACAAACAGATAGATAGATAGAGAGGGTCAATGAATATTGGAGGACATGTTGAGGATGTTTGTGATGAATCAACAATGAAAGTGGGAAGAGTATATCCCCTGGGTAGAGTTCGCATAGAACAACGATTATCAAGAGTTATTTAGGATAAGTCCTTTTGAGGCATCGTATGAGTGGAGTTTCAATACTCCCATTAGTTGGAGTGATCTGGTTAATAGGGTGTTGATTGGAGGAGAGATGTTGGTAGGCATGGAACATGAAATGTAGGTTATAAAGAAAAATCTAAAGGAAGCACAAGATAGGCATAAAATATATGCAAATAGGAACAAGTTGTTCAAGGAGTTCCAGGTTGGGGAACAGGTGTACTTGCGCATCAAATCAAAGAATATCTCCTTGCGGATTGGATCATATGCCAAGCTATCACCACAGTTTTATGGACCCTTTAGTATCATTGAGAAGATTTGGTTAGTAGAATATCGACTTGCACTGCCTCTGACAATGAAATTCCATGATGTTTTCCATGTGTCATTGTTATAGCTCCAAATATCACTCTTGATGTTTGTGATGCATCACTCATGGCCCAGGGCAACACCTCCTTCCAAACCTAGTACAAATACTTAAAAAACAGTGTTTTACTCCCTATACGTGACATTTCCCTGAGCTAAACGTGTGTGTACGTGGGTCTGTGTATACCCAACCCGTGTATATGTCTTAAAAAACTTTAAAAAATTAAATTTCCTTAATTTTGGGTGGAGATCACGGGTTTTACTTATTGATTACCTATTAGTGCCCATAGCCCAACTGTTCCCAACGAATTCCCAACTAAAAAACTATTTTGGGAGAAGTATAAAAAGGCTTTAATGGGAAGGCCTAAGGAGGAGAGAATAGAGAGAAAAATCACTCTGCTGAGATTATCCCTGATAAGGTCTAAAGATCCTTGTGCTTCTAGCACCTCCCTCGTTATAGGAAACCCTTGTTTCCTTGAGTTATGATGTCTTTTCACTAGTTGAGATATCCTTGTGTGAGTCATGGAAGGAGCCTTTTGAAGGCTTGGGATTGGACAAATCCGGAGGACGGTTCTGCTTGGAGCCTGTGAGAGGAAGATTCAGGTGATATCATTCCTTATTTTTACTTTAGCTATCTATAATAAAGAAAAACTTGTCTTGTTCCTGAAATTAATCTTCTTCGTGCTTATGATGTTAATGTTATGATTTGCATATGAATAGTTGTTTCAATTGTGTAACTAACTACCTTTCAATATGCTATGAAGTTGATTTCTTTATGATGCTTGGTCCATATACTACTATGCTTCTTTGAATTGATTGTTTTGCAGGTTGAAGGATCGAAAGGATCTCCAAGAGGGTTTGTACCCTGGTTGGATCTACCCAAACGAAGGACCCCCAAGTGCACCTCTCTTCACATAGTTTTCTTATATTAGTATCATGGTTGTGTGGAATGCTTGTTTTTCATTGTAGATAACCCTCGATCTACTAGGTTATTGACCTAAGACCTTAGGGGACTTTGTCCCTCAACAGAATTGGTGACTCCATTGGGGACAATAGTATTGTTGTTCCTAGTTTGGGTTAATTTAAGCTAATCAGGGCTCAACCTTTTATTTTCTTGCTGTAACTGAGTTGTCTGTTCTTATAGGAACTCAGACTTTAAGTCTGAAAAGTTTCTTCAGATCCCATTTTTTTGCTTTTTCTTGTGAACTATTATATACTTAGTTTGTTCAGGATACAGAGGCGTATGTAAACAAGTTTCCCCATATGAAACAGTGTATACATAGGTTTCTTTGGGCTGAATCGCATATACACGTAGCTGTGCATTGACACATTTGCATATACCCTAACTTTCCAAGATTTGTGCAAATCTTTCTTGTTCAGTAAATTTGTTTGCTGGTCTGAGTATTTCCTGAGCAGTTAAGTTTGGTTGTCAGCCTCTATTTTTACAGCAAGTTTCCAGTTTCGAATTCTCTCCGTTTGTGGAAAGTTTTGGTCTTATTTTGTTTTTTTGCAAGTTTCATCATCTGTGTTTGAGCACATGAGATTTATCTTTGAGAATCTTGGCTATTGTGGTCTTCCAGGGCAGAAAGATTGTTTTCAATCTTTGTGACAAACTTTATCTTTGTGATCTTCTTGTTTTGTGTTAAAGCTGCACCTTGTGACCATTTACTTTTCTTGCTTTTTGAAAGTTGTTGAGTGACGATTTTGGGAGTTGTCTTTCTTGATCTTTTGATCATTGTCACCAAGCTCTTTTTGTTGCTTTTTGGTTGTTGAGAGCATCTTGAAACGCCTATTTTGTTGAGTTTTTGACCATTTGGAGTTGATAACTTGCAAAGTGTTTTGGTTGCTTATTCTTCGGTCTCAAAGTTTTCAATAGTATTTGAAGCACTTTTGAAAAGTCATTTTTGTTTTGCTTTTGAAGAAAACTTCTTGAAAACTTGGTTTTTGCTGTCTTTGGCCTTGTTTTGATTTAGTTTCTTTTTTGCGAGTGAAAGTGCATTTTTGTTTGTCTTTTGATTTGCTTTTAGTGTTTAGACGAAAATAAGCATTAGCAACTTATATTCTATCTAAACATCTTAAGTGGCTAATTAGAAGTGACAAACAAGTTACTTTCATTCTTTGCTTTAGAGTAGTCTTTAGTTTTGCATCAACATATACTTACTGCATTAGGATAGTTTGTGCATCTTTTTAGGGCATCCATAGTTTTGTTAATTTTTGTGAGTGTGAAGCTTGTTAAAAGAAAAGAAAAGAGAAATCTATTGCTTTCTTAGAAGTTCCATAGAACCTAGTAGAAATTTCTTTCATAGAAGAATGAAACGAGTGAATTTGCATATAGTTTGGTTTTTATTAATTTCTTTTGCATCGAAAAATACCACAAGATTCATTTTCACTTATCCCTTGACTTAAGAACAACCCATTTAAAAAGAAGCACTAATTAAAATATACTAGAACTTTTTTATCTTGTCAATTTAGACACACCAACAAGTTTTAGGATATTTTAGGGCCTTGGATTAGGTGTGTGGAGAGAAAACTCTCCAAGGCCATTTTAAATTGTCAAACATAGAAGTTTGAATAGCTAGTGCAAATCCAATAGCGTTAGGGAGACTAGGAAAGCTCCAGATCTGGGAGTTAAGCACGAGGGTTTTTGAAGATAAGGAAGAGAGATACCCCCTCTCCTACTTGTCGGATCTTACCTCAAGACTATTCTGCCTGGCTTCTGACATGAGTTGGTAACCTTAGTTGCTTCTCCTAGGGATCTACATAGGTGGCTGTGGAGGGGAATCCCGTGGCACCTGAGGTCGACATTGTATCACTCTCAACGGTACTTCTGGAGGGAACCCTTGCAAAGCTTGTGGGCTTGCACCGGCATAGGATGTTGTTAGGAGGTTAGCGTAACTTCCTCTGTTACCTTCGCTGGTAGGACTGAGCCGTCATTATCCCAGACTATCTTTAGAAGGCCCCTTACTTCACTTTCTTGTATTTTGGTGTCCGGTCCTCATCACCCGGAGTAGAAATACTTGAAAGTTGTTTGATTGGCCGACATCTTTTATGGACTTTTTAGTGTGTGCTCTGTGCTCTTAGTTGGCCTAGCTTTCATTTTTTCTTGAGTCTTTATTTGTTGAAAAGTGTGCAACCAGAAATGCTTGTTGAGAATGCAACAAGATGATGGAGCTTAGTGGAAAGGATTCGCCTTCACTAAGTGGTCCTGTAGGCAAGTTTTGGTGCAAAGTCTATTTTTAGACTATGTCTATTTTTAGACATATGGATCATGGTCTATGAGTTGCAGTTTGCTGTTTATGGATGATTGGTCATGTTGGAAAAACATAGATGGACTTCTATTTTTGGATCACAACAGGAGTGATTAGAGTCTATTTTTAGACTGCTAGTAAAAAATAGAAAAGTCAAATATTATTGTCTCATAATAATATTTATACTATAAACTTTATCTTATCCTCTTGAAGCACTTCAGTTTGAGCTACAGATGTGGCACATGCAGCCGATAGAAGGAAATACATTTTTCTTATGTGTTAGTTGAGCTATTGCATGCAGGACATCAGTTATAACTCATGCATGTGAGTTCTGTGGAGTTGGATGAGCAGTTAATGGAGTTGTGTTCAGTTTGACTTAGTTGAACTAGTTGTATTTAGTCTAACTGGCCAATAGACTAAGTGATGAGTTGTATGAATTAGTTATTAATTAATTCACTAATTATTAACTCATAATGCAACTGAAGAATACATCAGTTAACTCAGTGCATGTACAGTTCAGTGGAGACAGGTGTTAGAGGTTGAGATTGTTATCAGTTGTGACTATAGTTGTGCATGAGATTTTGCACAATCAAAGGATTGAGTATGCCCATGAGAATTGCATATGCCCAGTGATATAGCCTATGCTCACGTGATTTACAATGTGAGTGATTTTTTCCAAGGTAAATAGAACTTGGAATGAGTTTGGATTCATTCATTCTCAGCAGGCATTGTGTAGTGGAGGTAGGCAAGCAGCGGAGGAGATTTGGAGATCAGATCTGAGCTGTATTGTGTGTAACAGGTGGAGATAGTGCTGGATACTTGTGAGGAGTATTGTACTATGTATTGTTACATGTTCTCAATCATTATAATATACAGATAGTGTGGGGTTTTCAGCTATACGCTTTCCTCGAGTTACATACTGTGTTAATGTGCGCATGTGATTGATGTTTCATTGTTTTTAATGCTGCTAAATTGAAGATCAACGTAGAGGAGGTTATGTATTATGCATGTATTCCACAATAGTGTATAATCAGGATAATCTCTATGAATAAGTGTCATATTGTTCAAAATTTATACATTAATTAGATCTTAATAAAAAATTCAAAGTGGCTGATCGATTGCCTAGACAGTCTCAAAGACTTCGTGGTATTTCACCACCAAGTTCAGAGCCTTCTCCTACAAGGCGCAGAGGCAATACTACCCGTGGTTTTCACCCCATGGCAGCCGACGCTTCAGAGATTGAACCTCGGCTCAGGGGCATTAGTATTCAGGATAGGCCTGGTAATTCTGTAGAACTAGAGAGGAACACTCCAGTTCTTTCTCGAGTTCTCTTTCAGTCAGAAGATAACATCGAGGTAGAAGAACTCTCAGAGTCGTTAGCGGCTCCAAATTCTCTTATACCTTCTGGTCACCCAAACATATTATTATATGTTGGGACTTCAACGCATAGATCGTCAAGTCCAGGTTATTACACACACATCTCTTCAATGACCATTGCTAGGAGCATGGCATCTACCAATAGTGCTACAACCATGCAGACTCCAACATCAGTACAAGGGGGAGGAACTGTTTCCATCCCCTCTGCATCTTTATTTGGGTCTACTGCTAGCACATCTTTGTTTGGGTCTACTGCCATTCCATCGACGAGTGGAAGTTCCCAAGCATATGCATCCAGTTCTGGATTCTTCCCGTTTGACACCCAGTCATAGGGTATTCCGTCAGTTCCATTTAGTGCCTCCACATCCATGATGGGTGGGTCAGCTTCATTTTAGGGTTTTCCTTTTGGAAGTGGTCATATACCACATTCCAACCCGACGATAGGATCTATGCCTTTTTCTTCTACAGGACAGGGCAACAATCCCTTTCAAGGTTGGACTAACCCTGCGATTAGTGGCATAGGAACTGGGAATCCATTTTTTGGCCAACAAGGGAATAGGCCGTACTCCAAAGTTAGTTCATTTCGAAGTATTCCTCACTTAGCTTCTGCTTGGAATCCTTATCAGGGGTTATCAACTCCTTATAATCCATTAGGAGGGAGCTGCGCTGGTTATGGAGGTTTTTCAGCTGGAGTTGGTCAAACTCTGAGTTTTTCTGGATCACAAGGTTCACCTTTTGGTTTAGCTAGTTCTACTAGTTACTTCGTGCAGCCTAGTACCTTCCAAAATCTAGGCCAATCTTTTTAGAACTTTGGGAACTCCGCCCAGTCTAGGTGGAATCCCCAAGGTCCTCCTAGGCTTCCATTTCTGGCAACGTTGAATTTGCCAGATCTCACCAAATTGACAAATGATCCAATCAAATACAATCCGGCCTAGCCTTCGGTCCCAACCAAACTCCCTTCGAACATTCCAAAGTTCGAGGGGAAGGGTGCTGAAGACCCGGGCGACCATGTAACCACATTTAGTTTGTGGTGCTCATCAAACTCACTCATCGATGACTCAATTAGGTTGAGACTTTTCAATGCACCTTAACTGGCAATGCGGCCAAGTGGTATATAGAGTTTCCAGGGGGAAATTTTACATATTTCACTGATTTGGCTAACATTTTCCTAGATCATTTCCAGTTGCCCATCCATTATGATGCCGGAACTGAACTTCTGGCCAATTTTTGTCAGGATACGGCAACTCACATTTCTGATCATATTCAGGAATGGAGACGGAGAAAGAGGCTCATTAAAGCCAAAATTCCTCCTAAATACCATCTCGAATGGTTTTTGAAATATTTATAGCCTGAGATCTCTAAGGATGTCTTTCTATTCAGAGTCTATTCTAAGGAGCAAGCTATTTTTAAGGCCCAACAATTAGAATTGATTTACTCTCAGTCTGGGATTCTACAAAAAATCTTGCCTAATGCTCCTGGGACTAAGTTGATATAGCCAAGTCGAAGCTAGGTCCCCATGCGGATGGCATTGTTGGATCTGTAGACACTAATGCGGTGAACCTATTGAGTCAATTGTAGCAGTTGTCTTTACAAACTACTCTTACGAATTAGGTCACATCGTCTGACCCTTCGTCTTCTCAACCCTCTTCCATTAATGCCATCCAATCTTCCAACCCCAAAGGAAATCAAAATTCCAATGGGAAAAATAAAGGACGAGGTAAGAAAAAGAGTCAAGATGGGAAGACTGACGCAAATAAACCTAGCAACAATGCTGGTGGTGGTGGAAATGAGTCTAGAAAGAAAGTCAAGTTTCCATGCAAGCTATGCAGTGGAGACCATTTAACTCATCTCTGCCCAAAGATTCAAGACGCTCAACACTTGTTAGGGCAGCAAGGGAATTCTAGCTCTTAAGATGTGTTAACTAACTCATCTCTACCCAAAGATTCAAGACGCTCAGCACTTGTTAGGGCAGCAACGGACTTCTAGCTCTCAAGCTATGTTAACTAACTTTTTTCCCCAATGCCAATGGATGCTTGCTTGCACGATTTCAAATCCTAGTACCTTTGTGGGGGGCAACCAGGAAGTGGAGAAATCATCAAATTTTTTCATGATGGGTTCCCATGCTAATGTGGCCACATAGTCACGTGATTATGGTGAAGGTGAAACTTCCAAGGATAAATCAGTTCCCAAAACTACCAGCCCACTTCATATTGAGTGACCCTCTATCGAGAATATACCATGGATACCGAAAGTTTCCACTAAAAGCATGACTATCAACCCTAATGTTAGGACAACCTAGAATTACTTCATTGTTGAGGATCTGTTTCAGAGTCCATTTGCTATGTCTGCTTTAGAGGTGCTCCAGTTGTGTCCTGCTCAAAGGAGTGCCTTGCTTTCAGCAATGGGAGCAGTAGATCCAAATAATTCTTTAGCTCTCACTTTTGATATGCATAATGTCAAAAAGAGACTTCATCATCATATGGATTTCCAGATAAAGTCTACTTACCAAAAAATTAATATTTTTCAGACGATTATAGATGAGGGAGCTTCCATGTGTGTCATGACTATGTCGTGTTGGAAGGCCATTGGATTGCCTTCGGTTGTTCCTTCACCTACCCTCTTGACAGCATTTGATGGTCATTCTCATAGGCAATACAGGATTATCTCGGCCTTTCCTATATGTTTTGGAGGAAAGGTCGTTAATATTGAAGTAGAGGTCATCGATGCTAACCTAGATTACAATCTCCTCTTAGGAAGGAACTGGGTATACAAAATGGATGCCATCATTTTGACTCTATTTCGTGTCATTTTCTTTCCTCATGAAGGGAAAATTGTTAAGGTTGATCAATTGGATTATTCTCAGGTCGATCCTTGAGCAACTTCAGACTCTACTATTTCCTTAGTGGATAACCCCCATCCACCTACTGAGAATCTAGGAGTCAGGATGTACTCTTCATTGATGGGCACTTTTGATCTTCTGCCTCCTATAGCTAGAATAGATATAATTTCATCCTCCAAGGAACCTTTACGGAAAGAGTTTGTTCAAACTCATTATTTTTCGGATCCTAGAGCCTTATCTTCATCTGTGACCACATCGAATGACGGCAAGGTGGGTGAAATAGAATCTTCTATGTTTGCAGTAGAGCTTAGATGTGAGTCTACCGATAACTCTACAGAAAACCATTCTACCCCTTTCTCTAGGGAGGATTTGGATGGTGATGTGGTTCATTCTCGGACTCTCGATTCCACTTCTGCTTTGGATTACTTGGATATTGTTTTTCCATATGAAAAAGTGATATTTGAGGCAATGACGATTGTAGATCTACCTTTGGAAGATTTACATCATCATTCATATTTCTGTCCTCCTTTGCATGAAGTCGAGTCTAGGTCCCTCAATTTGTCTACTAGCGATGTTTGTACGGTTCCTTTGGCTCCAACACAGTTTTTTTCTGAAGGTAATATATTGATTAGTTTGATGACTGTACCTATAAACATCTCTATGAGCAAGTTGGCAGAGCCCCCTGACGGGTTTACCTTAAGAAGTACTTTGCTTAATAGTTAGGCAATGGCTTCTTTGTACATTTTGTATTTTTGTACATATCTCATCGGGTGTTTTTGATATCGACACTTTTTGGTTTGCTGTGGTAGGTGTTGATGGATGACTTGGTCTATTTTGGATTCACTGATGGTTCTAGTCGTCACACTCGGAACCTCGCTTCCGCAGCTTGGGTAATCTATTATCCAATTGGTTAGTTGATGGTGTCAAGGGGAGTATGGATTGGTCCCGCTTCAAATAATATGGCTGAGTATACTTCCATTATTAATTTACTATCTGAAGCAATTTCTTATGGAATCAATTAATTGGTAGTCTATCTTGATTCACAATTGATAGTATCACAATTGAATAACATTTATCAGGTAAGGGATCCATGTTTATATCGCCATAATTTAAGGGTGAGGTTGTTTCAAAGATCATTTACTTACATTAATTATTTGCACATTCCAAGATCTCATAATTGGTTAGGTGATTCTATTGCTAATCAAGCATTAGACTGGCACATCATTCATTCATCACAATAAAATCAAGCATCAAAAAGTCGAAACTTTATATATATATATATATCATAAAATATCTCGAGTGTACATAAGTGTGTCCAAAATAATATACAAAAATTGGGACTCAAATGCCCATAATCATGTCCAGTACATCTAATGCCTTGGCTCAGGATGAGCGGCTAAGTATGCGACTACTGCTTTGGCCACACGCCTAAGAGTGTGAACCCAGTCTTGTGGCATGCCTACCACATGACACTGCATGTCTATAGGGAGATCCTCTACAGCCTCCATCAGTACTCGATGAGTTAGTCTCACCAAGTGTCACTAAACGGTGTGTAGGAGTCACTCTATGTCCACAGCCGCTTCTTCGGCACCTCGGCCATGACGTCCATGTTGCAGGAATCCACTTGGTCGTACTGGCCCAATATTTGGAACATGATCATCATATTAGTCATTTAGAACCTATCAAAAATATATTTCAACGTTCATTTTTATATTTGAAAAATCATAAAAAATCATAAAATCAAAAAATCAAAAACATTTGTTACCTATATTGCCCCATGCCAAGGCTGGTGGTAAGGCTAGATCAGGATCTCCTTGGAAGTCTAGGCTGGCATAAGGGTAATCATCCACTACGATGATCTGCTGCTCCCACCAGGAGAAGAAGTCATCGTCAAAAGCAGTCCGTGGAACATCCCCACCTCCCAGTCGTTTCATTAGGTCAGCCCACCTACCCATCCATGGATATCGTGGGGTGCTGATTGAAATTGATACTCTAGGACGGAGTGCTGGGACCCTCTCAAAGAAGAAAGAGCACAAAATAGTTCCATACCCAAAGTTTTTTGTCTGGCCCTTTTTGATAGAAGTAAGTTGGCTCTTCATGTTGGCGAGAAGAGGAGTACACCAATCAAATACTATGGTGAGACAATCTATTGCCAAGCTCATGGCCAGCCGTGAAGCCTGGTGTAAGGAAGCTGATCCGTTCACTCTGGATATAGAGAACAGGATGATCCTCAATGATAAACTCTCCACGCGCTTGATTGGAATTTTACTTCCAACCTTTTCTAGATGACCCGGGCAATATATATGCACATAGTCCTCGATAGAGAGACTACCTCGTGATCTACTCGTGGAATGTACTACCTCTCCCCTTCGGAAAAGGCCTGTGATGAAATAAATATCCTCAACCTCTATCTTGAGTGGCATTTGATCAATCATGAATGAGTCATCCTCGATGCTCCAGTAGTGAATGAGCATTTCGAGCAAGCTAGTGTTTGATTTCATGTTTGGCATTTTGAAGAACTTTAGCAAACCGCATCCTCTTAAGGCATCCAAGGCCTGAGATCATTCATAACCTCATCATCCATTATGGCATGCTCTCTTTCCCTCCAAGTGATTGGAATCTTGAAGAAAAACAAGTTTAGACCGTTAATTTTTTGTTTTGAAATTTTCATGAAGTATACGCAGGTCTGTTTCATACACAGTTGCGTCTAGGGCCTGCGTATATGCGGGTTGTACATATCCAACCCACGTATACACCATGACAAATTTTTTGACATAAATTCAATGGTGAAACTTGAATTAAAAATTTTAAAACCAATCACAAATGTATCCAAGATAAGTTTAAGGGTTACCTAGTGATTTTGGGGAGATTTGAATGGTTGAATTCGGCAAATGGCAAAGCTTGCTTCTTGTCTTCACTCCTTGTGCTCTCAACTCAAACAATGATAATGGTGAGTCAAAAAACCATTTTATAAGCTTTGAAAATGTCAAATTTTTTCAAAACTTGATTTTGTTTTGTCTCATGTAACTTTTAACTTGGGAGCTTGGAATTTCGAGAATGGTTTGATTTTTAGGACACTTTTGGATGCTTTTTCGACTGTTTCGAGACGGCTCCATGACTGCTAACCCATCATGGCAGGTATTGTTTTCTCACTGGCATATAGGTTAGGGAAGCCATTTTTCCTTTGCATTATGCATACTAGCCTCCATTTGTCGATACACTTGCCATAGGGTCGATCCCATCGTGTTATGGTTCTTAAACCATCTTCACTTGTCGATTTTTAAATCATGACACGATGGCAGAGCCATCCTTTTCATGGGCATCATAGTTAGCACCTCACTGACATTTTTTCCCATGGTACTTCGATTTGAGTAGGCTTGGGAGTCCTCTGTAGTCCCGCCATGACTTATGTGATGAAGACTCATTCCTCTTTGCTTCTTCGCTTTGTTCTGGCCTTATACCCCAGAGGCTCCTTTGTGTTGAGTTGTACTACTGCATTGCATTTTGACCATTTGCACCTTTTGGCCTTGAGTCGGCTTCACTTGGACTCATGTTTAAGCCAACGTTTGACCATGGCATTTGCAAAATCAAACTTGCATCCCCTTAACTTTTGCAACTTGACACACCCTGACCCGTGGAAGAACACATCTTTGAGTGTCTTTGACCAGTTTTTGCCTCCCTACATTGAGCATAGGATTGTTCCCATCCTAGGAACTAGATCATCTATTTCACTGACACTTGTTCTTTCCACTATACTATAACATTCTTTTATTCTTTTCCAGCTTAAAGAAAAAGACAAAAGAATTATATATTCCAAAAAGAGCGGGAATGAGACAATATTTCCACTTATTGTTGGTAGCTAGAGTCAGTCGTGTCGCCCTTAAACAAAGCACTCAAAACAAAGTCTCCTCCATTTGGGCAAGATTTAGTTTGACATAGGTACACCTTAACCTTGTTATTGAGTCAATTCTCCCCTGATTAGTTATCTCTTCCAATCATATGGAGGGTTTGTTCGTGCCTCCTGCATAACGAAATTATACAGAGTCATCATACGCTGCCACATAGTCACATTGAGTTGTGCTTTTGATAAGGGGAAGTTAGCCTGAGTCGGCCTCTCTGTGGTTTCTATTAACTCATTTTTCAGTCGGCCATCCCTGGTTGTCAGTGTCTTGTTTATCATCACATCAGCTATATTGGTCCTTTACTCGTGCCGATTTGAGAAGGTCTCCATTGAATTTTTGCTGGCGGGTCTTTTCCTTATCGATGACAACATCTTGCTCTGAGGACGGGCCTAGAGCCGCACCCTAGCCCTATTTTCATTATTAATAGGTCACCTTGTGCTCAACATCGATTAGATTTATGGGTCTTTGACTGAGTGGTTTCCCTTGTGTTCGACATTAGCTTACACTATTAGACATTAGGATTCATGTAGTACCTTGATTTCCATTTGACTCTATTGGTGGATACCTCACCTTTGTGTCATCTTTCATTATTGGTTGGTTTAGAGGGTTTTTGTCGTGCATTTGCCACGTCTTGTGTACGCCAGAAACGTGCTTTGTTTGGGTTACTACATCTTTTTCGTCTGATTCCTTCCACATTATTGGCCTACAGGTTAGACTCACACTAGATTGATGAAGGATGCCTTAATGCCTTCCTTCTAGTGGATCTTTCCTTATTGAATATGACTCATTGCTCTAGGGCAAAGATGTAGAGTCCATTTGGTAGTACCTTGGGGTTTGCAGTAATTAGTGGCAGATCCTTCGCTATTGATAATGGGAAACCATCATTGTCTCCTGATTGATAGATTCTTATAGGTGTTCGACTCCAGCTCATCTATTCACACTTGTTAGATTGTACTGGGTACCTTGAAGTCATTATGATTATCGGTGAGTAGTCTCGCATTTGTTAATGGTATACATCAATGACCAGTAATCAAACAATTTCTCACGTGGTCGACTTCAGATCATTTATTCCCATGATGTAGAAATGTACCATGGCGGTCAGTGAAGACCTCAGGTTGCATCAACATTCACTGGTTCACTTGAAAGTTGCTCTTGTTGTTGCTAGTTGATACCATTCCACCTTATATGTTGCAGTCATTCATGGCGACATCTTATATGTTGGCACTTGAGTTTGCAGTGTAGTACCATCTTACTCCATCATGTTCATTTGGTACTTTTGGGGATTAGTCTTTGATATCAGTGATCAGCTTCATCCTTCAGCATCATTGACATTCTTATATGTGATATTCGGACATGTACTTGTTCGATCGTGATCAGATGATCCATTATGTAATTTCCAGTCTTCTATACTTGTATACTTAGTGGATCCGCTTGTACTTGATATGCAGACATGCTTTACTTTCTTTGAGCATGGGTATGCTCGCCTCAAACAGTGTTTCTTTTTGATATTCTTTTGTGGCTTGGCAAACTGAACTTTGGTGAAGTCCTTCTCAGTTTTTGACAGGTTTCCTTTCCATGTACTTACATAATACATTTCGGCCATCATGTACCCCTTCTGACCTCATATATTGGGGGGAATCTGTTATAGCTCCAAATCTCACTCTTGATGTTTGTGATGCTGCACTCATGGCCTAGGGCAACCCCTCCTTCTAGACCTGGTCCAAATACATAAAAAACAGTGTTTTACTCCCTATACGCGACATTGCCTTGATCTAAACACATGTGTATGCGGGTCTGTGTATACCTAACCCGCGTATATGTCTTAAAACACTTAAAAAAATTAAATCTCCTTAATTTCAGGTGGAGATCATGGGTTTTACCTGTTGATTACCTATTAGTGCCTGTGGCCCAACTGTTCCCAACGAATTCCCAACTAAAAAACTACTTTGGGAGAAGTATAAAAAGGTTTCAATGGGAAAGCCTAAGGAGGAGAGAATAGAGAGAAATATCACTCTGCTGAGATTATCCTTGATCAGGTCTGAAGATCCTATTGCTTCCAACACCTCACCCATTATAGGAAACCCTTGTTTCCTTGAGTTACGATGTCTTTTCACTAGTTGAGATATCCTTGTGTGAGTCATGGAAGGAGCCTTTTGAAGACTTGGGATTGGACAAATCCGGAGGATGGTTCCGCTTGGAGCCTGCGAGAGAAAGATTTAGGTGATATCATTCCTTGTTTTTACTTTAGCTATCTACAATAAAGAAACAATTGTCTTGTTCCTAAAATTATTCTTCTTCATGCTTATGATGTTAATGTTATGATTTGCATATGAATAGTTGTTTCAATTGTGTAACTAACTACCTTTCAATATGCTATGAAGTTGATTTCTTTATGATGCTTGGTCCATATATTGCTATGATTCTTTGAATTGGTTGTTTTGCATGTTGAAGCATCGAAAGGAACTCCAAGAGGGTTTGGACCTTGGCTAGATCTACCCGGACGAAGGACCCCCAGGTGCACGTCTCTTCACGTAGTTTTCTTATATTAGTATCATGGTTGTGTGGAATGCTTGTTTTTCATTGTAGATAACCCCCGCTTTGCTAGGGTATTGACCCAAGGCCCTAGGGGACTTTGTTCCTCAACATTCATTTCTTAAGAAATATGTTAAAGATGTTGATCATGTGATTGATTGGTCTATATTGCAGGTGGAACTAGATGGAGAATTATAGTTGGAGCCTCAATGTATATTGCAGAAAAAGGTGCTCATGCTCTGGAACCGAGTAATCGTGAATCCTTGCTGGTGAATGGCAGGGTATACAGTAAAGCCAAGATGTGGTTTTCTCACTGTTGGGCCTAGTAATCCTAGGTTTGTTATATGCGGTAAAGCCTAGAGAGTGGGTCTCGGTTTAGGGCCTAGTGATCTAGGTTTGGATTATCGCAAAGCTTGAGAGACTAAGAGACAGGAAAATTCCTCATGGTGTAGGTGGAGAAATATGGTGGCATCCATGATTTTTTTTCCTTGTGATCAAGTGGAGATCACGGTAAATCCTATTATGATGTGTTCATTGTGTTGGCCTAGTGATCCAGGATGGATTATGGTAAAGCTTGGTTTCTATTGATGGGAGTGAGGTAGTTTAGCCTCAATATTCCCTAGTTGGTTCTTTTGGTTTGAGTCCCACATTCATGTTTGGAATATGGCATGGGGGTGAATGGCTAAAGAGAGATTTGTCTCAGCCATTTTATGGTTGGGTGGAACGTGGTAGTTCCTATTATGCTAGTTATATGTCTGTTTTATGACAACAACTATGTATGGATCTCATCATGTTTTTACTTTTAAATGAATGGATAATATATCTATGGCAAACTAGATGATAATGCAGCAAATTACATGAGGGAAAAATGGTTCATAGTGATTCTCAGACAAGTATGAGATCCCTACGCTTAATTCTGTTGCTTACACCTGTAGGTTACATGTTGATGATATGTTTGCCGAAATGCTTGGCATGGCTAGTAGGGGTGTGATTAAGGTCTTGTTCAAATTATTGCTTTTGCCTCATTGTTTCCCTATTCTTTTACTATTCATGAGTTATCATTCCATTTTGGGCAGTGACCTGGACTCCAGGCTTGACAAAGTGGCTCAAATCCCAGGATCATTGGCATAACACTGCCAAATTTAGTCTCTCGTCGCTGGCAGGCAAGCCTATGAGAGAAACTTCAGGTTTCTGTACACTCTCTTGACTATAGCATGGGAGAAACTGATGCTTAGGATGTCCAGAACATCAGTGGGACAGAAGGATAGGATGTTTGAGTGGCTGACATGTCTCTTGAGGGTACTGTTGCTGATGTGGATAGGTTGGTTGATGTTCTTTGTCGATTCCACTTCCTTAATTTCACATAGGAGGTCAAATCCAATTGTAGTAGCCTCTCATTGCATGTTTACCCAGTTGGCATGGTTACTTGGGTATATTTGGGAGGATGGTGTTACATGTTGACGATCTATTCCTGACAAGTAATGATCCTCTGATGTTCCTTGTGAACACCCATCCAGACATATGCTATGTAGTGAACACATTGAGTCAATTCATGACTGAGCCTCTCCATGCACACTAGATTGCTGCCAAACACATTTTGAGATATTTGCAAGGGACGGTTACACTTGGTCAGAGACAATCTACTGGAGATGTTTGACATCATGGATACACTGATGCTGACTGGGCAAGAAATGTTATTGAAAAAAGAGTATGTCAGGATGTTGTTTTAGTCTTGAATCTACCATGATATCCTGGATGAGGAGGAAACAAAAGTATATAGCATTGAGTACTATTGAGGCAGAGTATATTGCCTCTAGCATGGCTAGTTGCAAAGTAGTTTGTTTAAGGAAGCTCTTTGGAGAGCTATTTGATCAAGTCTTAGACACTATAGTGATATATTGTGACAACAAGAGTGGGATCCATTTGGCAGAGAATCACGTATTCCATGACAAATCCAAGCACATAGAGATTTGATACCACTTCATTCATGATATGGTACAAAGGGGAGCCATTCAACTCCATCACATATTGACAAATGAGAAATTTATAGATATTATCACCAAGGCTTTTCCGAAAGGGAAGTTTTTAGTATTCATAGAGCATCTTAGATTAATGGATGTGATCCCTCCTAATTAGGGGCACCACTGATTGAGGAGACTAAGCCATACTCTTCCTCCCTGTTTGATTTCCCAAGGTGAGGAATTGAGATAGAGGGCTCCTGGGGTTGAGGGAACTTTGGACAATAGGATATCACCCCTATCTGTTACCCATAGGGTTGAAGTAGTAGCTCACCCTATCTTTCTCTCTTCAGAGTATACCCTAGTTGGAATCATACCCACAAGCTCGTCTTGTTGGGATTATCCCTCCCCGTCTAGGCAATGGGTGAAAAGGCTTAGGGGCATGAGATCCTTACCTTTCGTAAGTCGTGTATCTTTCCCAAGCTAGGATTATGATGTAGGTGTTCTACCATACAAATCTTAAGGGTCATTTTTGGGAAGATCGGTGAGAAATAGGATGGGTTGAGTATTAGCTCCCCTACATCACTTATTGCTCGATATGGGTTGATTTGTAGCTCCTCCATGATATTCCAGGTAGTAGTTTGCTGATAGAGATTTTGGGTTATAGCCCGCTGGACAAAGGGTGGTAGCTTTTTCTCCCCATGATTCTTCTTCTTTAGATTTGAGAATGTTTCATCAGATAAATATTGAGCATATTTGTACACACGATGACAAGATTACACATTGATTGATGGAAAGGTTTTACAAATGGAATTCTCCCTAGTTGAGAGGGAGTGTTAAAAATATGCAACTGTGGTCAAATTCCACTTTGGACTACTCATTTGATGGAGACAATGATGGAATTGAGTTCCTCTTTTCGAGAGGACAAAAATTGATTGAAATATCACCTCGTTTGGATAAGAAGAAGTTGGTTTTTGATTTTGTGCACCCACTCATGGATATTGGACCAGTTCAGCTTCACTTTCATGCACACTTGGACAGGTTGGCTTCAACATAAAATGGACATTTTTGGACACCTCCAAAAGCCTATAAACACAAGTGACCTAGAAGCTCATTTGGACATCAAAACATCAAGGATATTCTTCTCTTCTATCTGATTTGATTTGGCACATTGGCGAAGGAAAAGGTCGTATGAGGTTTGAAGTCTCATATCCAAAGCTCACACAGAATTAGGGTTTTTTCTCCAGACACTAGCACAGAAATGGTAAATTTCATCCCTAGACGATGGCATGCTATGGTCAAGGCGACGTCCAGGAAGTTATAGAAACTGACATGCTAACTTGAAGGGATTGTTTAGGGGTTTGACTATAGTTTACCATCTTCCAAAGTTTTTTGTAGTTATCTGAAGTTTGAATCAAGTTGTCTCTGATATATTCTGCCACTATAAACTAGTTTATGAAGTTGTTGGGTTCCATTTCTGATCATATTTTATTGGGCTCATTGTACTGTTTTATGAACATTTTATGACAATCTAATAGAAGAATAATTCCAAATAGTTTTCTCGCTAGTGGAGGTTTTCCTTGGTCTTTGACCAAATATGGTGTCTCTTGTTGATGTGTTGATTGTCTTATTTGTCATTGCATATATTGTTCTATCTTCAATTATTGTTGATGAATGGAAAGATTAATTGTAATTGGAAATATTTCTAATTGAAGTTTGGAATTGGGCTAAAGTAATTGATACATCATAGAACAATATGAAAATTAACACTAATTATCATGACCACTCTGTTCACTTGATCAAGAAAGCAATAGTCCCAATAGGTTAGAGTGCAATGAGAAAAAGGAAAAACTGTAAATTTCATATACAATGCACGAGGTTTCAAAGTTTGCAAATTTTATTTTCTTCTCTTATTAGAGAAAACAACAAAATATTCTTTTAAAAGCATTGGTGTCTGGTAGACTAAGATATAAGTTAGGAGATTGTTTTCTAAACCCTCCCACTTTTGACCCTCTAAGTATCAATCAAAAACTATTATTTTCACTTAATGCTATAATTTCCTAGCTTAATGGGTTCCTAGAAGTTCGATGTGGTTTATTTTATGTTCCTTAACATGTTTATGGTGTAGGATTGGAAGAGACATTGGGAAAATTTTGAGAGATCCAATGCTTAAGATATTTTAGGGACTTGTTCCTTGTAGCAATAAAACCTAATCTCGGTTGGATTGGGGAATTTAATGCTCCTCCTATTGCTACGAGTTAGATTTGTAACAAGATCCCCTTTTATAGGAATTCTTGGTGGTAAATGAAACCCTCCTCTCAAGGAGGATGCTGCCCACTTTATGTATAAACAAGAGGCTCAAATTATCCCAAAAAAGCATAGATAAGGAAGGAAAAAGTAGAAAGTAATATTAAGTTTTTGTATTCTCAATAAAGTTTTGCGATCTTGTAATGTAAGAAAATATATTTAGTTAATGGAAATTTATTCCATATCTTAGCTTGATTCTTCTTTCTGGACTCTGAGCATCCTTGGGTTCAGCCAACCCTAGGAGATTAAAATCCCTCTTTTACTTCTAATGGTATTATGATTTTAAGTTATTCAGTTTCTATCATTAGAAATTTTAAAAGTTACATTTTAATTGTTTTCATGCATGGTTGAGTAGGAGATTTTTTGAACAATTCTTCATTGTTAGTTATTTATTCAAGCTATCATTAATTGTAGCACTTACTAATGCAATTTCAAGTCTTATCTATTCCATTTCTTTTTCTTTTTTTTTTATAGATTTTGTAGTTTACTATTTTACTATACAATTGGTTTCTTTTGTTTTTATAGATTTTGTAGTTCACTATTTTACTGTACAATTAGTTTAAAAACTGCAAGAGACAAATAGGGTTTGGTTTCATGGCGATGAAGATTTAATCAAGTTGCCTTGAGCTTTGACTAGTTGGATGACATCATTTCCTAGAATTACCACCTCTTTTCTTCACCTTAGATTCCCACTCTAATTGTTTTACAAGATTGCTAGACTCTTCCTATACCAAAACATAGACTCCTATAGAAGCATGTAACCAATACCATTTTCTCACCCAAATTCACAATAAACACTTGGTTTGACCTCCTTGATGTATTAATGTACACTTCTAGGACATTGATGATGAAAATTAGAAGTATAGGTACCTCGAAAAGTTGTCCATAGATGATTTTGTCAATTATTTTCCAAATGTTGTTTTCTGCAATTAAGGGTTTATATTTTCAACTCCATATTTCTAGTAGTGTGATTTTCCATTCATTTTAAGTAGCATAGATGTGCATGCCATTTCCTTTTATTTAAACCTACTTTCTTGTAGCATAGCTTAGTTTGAAAACTTAACTTGGTTTCTATGCATCTAACCTTCATTCAAATATTTCCCACTTGTATAAGAATTGGAAAAGAAGAAGATAGTTCCTTTTGCACATACAGTGCCAACCCCTCTTAAGTTTATATGAACCTCGGGTTGATAATTAAAGCTAATACCTTGGAGTTTGTAGCGTTGTTGCTACAACATAAGGGGAAATCAAATTTTAGAAAATAGGATCGTAGGAGCATAACTATTGCAAAGGAACATACCATCAAGGTGGAGGAGAATACATCTACAGTTGGTAGGGCTATCTAACTCAGATAATCCAAAAGTAGAGTTGAGTAAAGAAAAGTGTGGTTATACAACTTCGTAAAATTAGATACTATCTTTGTTTAAAGCTAGGAATAGGATGAAAGCCAAATTTATAAGTAGGTAGAAGCACTTTAACAATAAAACCAAGAAATGCAAAACAAGATTCTCCTCTTAGAGAGAATGGCTCAACATAAATAATTTAAATAATTTAAGAGGAGGATTGGGCTGAAACAATTTAAAAGGATAAGATCAAACCCAAAGTTTCCATGACCCCTTGGAAATTAAAAACATAGTGGAACATGAATCCCATCACTAGTGTAACCCTTGTGATATTCCACATGATCAAGTCACATGTTTGGTGGCCATGGAAGCTCTTCAAAAGGAATTAGAAAGGTTGAACTATGGATTAGGTATTTCTACTAATTTCTTTAGTATACCCTTTGCAATAGATAATGTTTTGGTTGAATAGGTGGAGAAAGGACCCCTTAACTTATCCTATATTGCTAAGGTTCATCCATCAAAACTCACAATGGAGGAATCTAAGGTAAAATTCACCAAAGAGAGTGGGAAACCTTGCAAAGAAGAAAGGACCATTTCCAAAACTCAATTTTGAATAAGATACTAAATAAAGGTACCAATCAAGAGTCATTGATTCAAGAATTATCTCAACATGATCCATATAAGGAAGAAAATAGTAAAAATTAGGAGGATCAACTAGTTTTGATCCTAAAAATACTAATCTCCTGTATTCTCATCAATGAAACAATAATTAACATTTATTTTAAAATTTGGTGAAATCCCACATAACCATTCCTTTATTATGTGTTACGAAAGTGTAATTTTTTAAGGACCAAGTTAAGAATATTTGTGGTTTGAACAAAGCTACCTAAGATCCCTTCGAAGGTACCCAATGATTTCATAGGTTATACATAAGGGATGTTCAAATGGTGCTAATTCCCTTTTTTAATTTTCATTGGGAGTACATGACTAGTTATTACACAATTGTATGTTGGATTCCTATGTGTTTGCTAATGTGATGCTTATGACTATGATGCACTATCTGTATGTTAACAATGGTAGGCCATGTAGGGATATGTATACTATGGATAAGAAATAAAGAAATGTATATGCCATGATTGAGGGTTGGATTGTAAGGTTGGACAAGTACATAGTTAGAAACATCATGATAAATATTGTGGTGATTGATATACCAAGCTGTTGGGGCATGTTATTGTGTAGGAATTTCTTGGCATATGTGGGAGGATAATTACAAATAGATTTTTCTTATTCATCCATTTCTACTTTAAATGGCACTCTGGTCAAATTATATAGGTAATGATTCAACATATATCATGTTGAGAACCATAATGAACCCATAAATGTCCATGTGTGTGCTTTGGAGGGTAAAGACCTAAATGACTATTCAATCTTCACTCTTTAACATACTACTATTAGTAGGCATAATGGTGTTAAGTTTGTACTAATTTCCTTTCCTATGGAATTTGTGTTGAATATGGAAAATACTTATCATGCTATTGGACCTAATGCTAGTTTGAAGGAATGTGACCCATTTCAAGAAAATCGCCTAGACTATTTTCAGTCCTTTGGAGATCATGTTAAATTGAAACTCGCCCATTTATTTCACATTGAAGAGGCTAAGTGGGGTGCTAAATGCTTCTATTTTCAAGGAGATCATGTGTATTAAACTAAAATTAATTAAAATTAACTTTAATAGTTCAATAATGATGGATATCCTAGCTCAAATATTCTTGATAATGATGAGAGAATAAATTATTTAAGAGAAGGTCACTTTTGGGGCACTGACCAACATCCTCAGTACATTCCATAGTTGGAGCTCACATGGAATGATTTGATGATTGATAGTTATCATGACATTGAGCCTATATTCTTACCCCATTTTGTTCAGAAACCAGTGCTATAGAATTAGGGTTAGATTTCTCTTTCTTGATAATTAATTTTGAATTATGTTGGCTTATTTTATTTCTTTATTCTATTATCTTTCATCAAGAAATTACCAAATTATGTGTGTATGAAGATCACAAGAATAAGAGACAAGATGTAGACACTCTGCCAAGGGAAACACCGTTATCTATGGGAAAAACAAGTCAAACTTCTGTTGGAAAATGTAGCTATGTTCAGTCTTCAATAATGTACTTCAGTCATTATGTAATGTACTTGTCAAAAGAATAAAGAAAAGATTTTTTTATTATTATTGTGACTTATTAAAGCACCGGTCTCATGCTTGGGTCACGATGTTTTAGGTCAAAGTCCCCATTGTGTACTTCTAGGATTTATTATGAGTCTATAGAGTTATTGTACATTTAAAGAGACCCTTATTGGGATTTTGAATCATGTAAAAAGGTTAAGTATTGAGTCAAATATGAATTATTTAACCTCCACACAATGTCGGCCCAAGAGAAGATCAAGTCAGCCTAAGGACCCTATTTGACCCCACAAGAAGCCTATGAAAGGAAGGTCATCAAATTCATTTGTAGCATCATTCTCTCATAAAGTTTGGATTCTCTTATTGCTAGGCAAAAGTGCGAAGTTCTCTTCCAACTGGGAAAAACGTGCAAAGTCTCTTTCCAGGAAGCTGAAGTGAATTCAAGTTTGGGGAAGTCTAAGGAGACAAGGAAAATAAAAAATTTGGTGTCTCTATCTCTCTGTTTTGTGCCCTAGATTGGGAGATCGAAGTCTTCCAATTTTCATTGTTGCCAGAGGTTGCCAATTCTCGTCATTTGCTGCATAGTCGAAGTTGCTGGGAAGAGGTCGATATTCTGGGAGGTTGACATAGTGTGGATAGAAGGTTTGGTCTCGGTATAGGGTGAAGGTTCTCAAATAATACTGTTGAAAGGAAGAATTATCTTGACTGGGTTTTTGCCTCAAGGGGAGGTTTTCTATGGCATGTGCCTACATCTGGTGTATATTGTTTTATGTGCTCTTTCTTTTGGTAATTTCTTAATTAACTAAAGAAAGAAGATAGAAATAATCATAATAATAAGAAACATTATATCTAATTATCAAGATCAACAAAATATTTACTGCCTTTCTAATTTTCTAACATGGTATCAGAGCTTTGGTGAAGAAAGAAGAAAAAGGTAGTCTCTAGCACTTGATCCATTCATAGGTACTATCTCAGGGAAGTAGTCTATTATATTCAAGGAAGATGTCTAAATCAATCAAGGGTTAGAAAAAACTTGAAGGAGCATCTAACATTAGATCCTATAAGAAAAGGATTGAACTAATCCTCGAGAAGAACAAGGTGTTGGATTTGGTAAAAGGAAATGTAAAGAAGCCTATAGAAGAAGCCAATGATGTCGACAAAGCAAAGTTCAAGGATTTAGAATTGGTGGCTATGAATCTAATGGTATAAGGGATAAAAGGAAATCTTTCCCCATTCATAGCTAACATCAATCATGCTCAGGAGCTATATGAAGCCTTGTAGAAGCTGTTCCCTATTAAGAACATTAGTCAAGTAACAAGTTTGAAGAATGAGTTGAGGACTACGAAGATGACTAAAGAAGATACTATGGAAACCTTCTTTATGAGGATAACTATACTCAGGGATGATCTCTTGGCCATCGATGAGATTGTTCTAGACAAAGAACTTGTGATCACTTCCCTATTAGGATTGCCATCGTCCTAGGGTGCATTTGCTATAGGTCTCAACAGTTGGAAGGTAGCTCCCACCCTTGAAGTGTTGGAAAATCAGGAAGGAAGTAAAGGTTTTCTTGATCTTGATAATTACTTGTGATGTTATTAGTATTACAATTCCCTATATCTTGTTTCTTTAGTTCATTAAGCAATTACCAAAATAAAGAACACATAAAACAATAGACACCCGATGTAGGCACATGCTAGGAAAGCACCCCCCTCAAGGGGAAAACCCAGTCAAGATAATTCTTCCTTTCAATAGTATTCTTTGAGACTCTTCACCCTAGACCAAGACCGGACCTTCCATCCATACCAAGTTAGCCTACAAGAATTTTGACCTCTTCCCAGCAACTTCGACTATGCAACAACTTACGACAACTTGCAGCTTCTGGCAAGAGTCAGATTTGGAAGGCTTAGATATCCCAATATAGGGCACAAAACAAAGAGAGAGAGACACACCAAAACTTCGATTTTCCTTGTCTCCTTAGACTTCCCCAAACTCACACTGACTTCAGCTTCCCAGGCAACAAACTTTCCCAGCTACAAGAGAACTTTGCACTTCTGCCTAGCAACAAGAGATTTTCACTCTTCTTCCTAGCTACAAGTGAATCCAAACTTGATGAGAGAGTAATTCTCCAAATGAATTTGATGTGCTTCCTTTTATAGGATTCTTGTGGGGTTGAGTAGGGTCATTAGGCTAACATGGTGTGGAGGTTACATAATTCATATTTGACTCAATACTTAACCTTTTTACATGATTCAAAATCCTGATAAGGGTCTCTTTAAATATATAATAAATCTATAGACTGAAAATAAATCCTAGAATTCCTCAATGGGGACTTTGACCTAAAACATGGTGTCCCAGGCATGAAACCCATGCTTTAATAAGTCATAATAATAATAAAAAAATTATTTTCTTTGTTCTTTTGACAAGTACATTACATGATGACTCAAGTATATTATTGAAGACCGAACATAGTAACATTTTCCAACACTTTTTCTTAACTAGGGAGGTATTCATAATGTACAAATACAATGGAATATCTCAAACTATATGAACTGTGAAGAGCTTTAAGCACCACAATGCCATGGACTAGATTCCTGAATAGGGAAATATATCCAAACAATCACTCAATAGTTTAGGCACTGCAATGCCATGGATTGGATTCCTGACCAAGGAAATCTATCCAGGTGGGACTAATATGGAATCAAGCTTTTAGCCCCTTTAGGTCCCCTCAGGATTACTTACTAACCATCAACCCAAAAATCCAGTTGTGTATGCAAAACAAAGCTCAGTAACCAAAAACACCTTTCCAAATTTAGACATCAACACAAAGTGTCAACCAGATGTCTTCCTAGGCAATGCTTCACTCACAAAGCCTCAACACTCCTTGATATGACAGATCAAGAATGACTAATCCCTCCAAATCAAACTAATTGGTAACCAACATGCTATCAAATCCTTCGAGAGATTCACCCGTATAAGCACAACCCAAATCAATAATATACTTTCACATGTATATAATCAAATACAAACCTCTGGGGTACTACAAACAACTTGATGTTGCTTCTCAAATTTCCATAGTAGGACTATCAACCGAATATTTGACATAATATTCCTCAATAATATGTTTTCCTTCCTACTTCTCATGAAATAACATATCCTTCGAAATTCATTCTTCAATTAAACACAAGCTAAGCCCTCCCTCTCAACCAAGAAGCACCTCTTTATTTGGACTCCCTCTTAATCTTAGGGATATCTTTTTCTATTCATGCTTCCTTCAGGAGATCAACTTATTCTTTTTCGACATCACATAATATTTCATGGCTTCCAACCATTTCATCAGAGTTATCGTCATACTCATCATGCTCATCACTTCAACGAGCATCTTCACCAAGTTGAAGATTGTGTACCTGTACAACTTAAATAGCAATTACGACCAAATCTATAGAAGCATGCTGTTAGCCATATCAGAGTCACAAAATCATTTCATATTTATGCATATCAGATGCCCAAACTCAATTACAATAAAGAGACATGTACTCTTCAATATCTTGCCAGGGACTTTGTTATACACCCTATTCTACTTCATAACAACACTCATTCCATATAGGGTTTCAATGTGTCTTCCAAAGGTATGACATACCTTACTACAACATATAGCAAACCCTAGAAACAATTCACACAATACAAAACATCTATCAACCTTTTCAAAATACATAAGTTAGACTTCTCACTAAGGATTCATACAAATCATATATTTCATACAAGTCCTAGATTTCACACAAAATAATTAATTACAGCCAATCATAGCTTAGTCATTAACCTAACTAGTTTCCAATAGAGTTAGTTCCGAACCCCTAGATTTTCAACCAACCATCAATCAATCACTAACATGACCAACTACTACTAGGGTTAGTTGCAAGCCCAAAATTTTTGATTAATCATGAATCACAACTAAAAACCAGATTTCAACGATCTTTCACAAATCTTAAATTATCATATAGTCATCATATATCATATATTTCTATTTCAACTAAGGTTTAACTCCAAAACCCTAGAATTCCAATTTAGCAATTTCAAATCATCATATTTTTGAGATTTTACTTTTACTAAGGTTTAACTCTAAAACCCTAGAATTCTACAATCTCAACAATCATTAAATACATAGATCTTAGACTGTTACATTTCACACTAGACAATTCTACTACTAGGTTTTAACTGCAAAAACCTAGATTTTCATTTTCAACAATCATCTAATAGATTTCAGATTGTTATATCACACATACTAGACAATTTTAACTTTAATAGGGTCTAGCTACAAAACCCCTATATTTCTAAATATCATCATCCTAGAATCTCATACAAGGACTTCCATTAAATCCTGAAACAAAGACTTCTATTAATTCTTAAAATTTATGACCATCAATAATTAGGTCAACCGATATATCCAAGAATCCACAATAAAAAATAATCATATCATATTTCCAACAATGTTAATAAATTTGACCTAGACCAACCTAGGATTTTAACCAAAGGACATATCTATATATGCCTAAATTTCATCATCATGCAAATTCATTTCATATAATGTGTTAGTAAAACCCAACTTCACAATTAACAATAAGAGTTAGACACACAATCATTTGGCTACACTTAAGGTTTGATCAGAAAAACACACATACCAAAGGAAAAATTTCTAAGATAATATAAGGGCCTTGCTCACACATTCCACCAAACCATAATGGGCCAGGGTTCCAATGTAGAACACACATTCTTCCAAACCCTAATGAGTTAGGGTTTCAATGTAGAAACATAACAAACCCTATATTGCCAAAACTTCAAAGGTTCTAGAATTTTAGACCTTAACATTCAACCTTAACAAGTTAGGATTTCTAGATCATACTAAAATCACAAACATGACATCTTCAATAAAACTTCAACTAGCATTTCAAAATATCCCTAAGTAATTTAAGGGTTTAGACATTCACAATAGCATACCCATCAGCTAGGGTTTTCCAGAACCTGTCTAGGGTTCTAATTAGTCAATCAAGAATAAGAGTGGGGTGGGTAGATTTATCAAGAGATGAATCACCCAAACAAGAATCACTAAGATTCAAAAGAAATAGTCATCACAAAGTTAATAATAGATCATCAAATGAATAATCCTTTCAATCAATGTGTTCAAATAATACCTTTGTTTCTTGACTAACCTTGTCTTGAGAGATCCTCCTTCTTTCGGATGTTTTCCCTAGTTAATACAACATAGGGAGAAAGGTGATTAATATTTAATATAATCAAAACTAAATGAATACATGAACCCAAACTAAAAAGACATGAAATACTTATCTTTGGATTTTTTGTGGGCTCCCTCCAAAGCTTTAGGGAAAACTACAAACTTAAAACAATACAAAAATGTCTTTTCCAAAATATGTTAAAAACATATAAAAAAAGATATGTAAAGGTACAAGAAAAAGGACTTAATAGTTTAAGTCCCTAATGTTAGGTTCTTTGGGCTTGACTTTATTTCAATCTCCTTCTAAATCAAGGTTGGATTGATCTCTCCCTCTCTTCTTATTCTTTGGATTCTTGAGACAATCACTTTTGTAGTGACCCTTATTATGAAATTGATATCACTCTATCTTGGATATGTTAACTTTCTTCCTCGGTCCCTTTGATCTATTCCATTTATGATGAAAAACATAAGCATTTGATAATCATTCAGGATTGGCAACCATTGTGATCTTTAATTCTTCTTGACTACATGCGATCCATAATTCTTCAACGGTGGGAGCTACCTTCCAACTGTTGAGACTTGCAACAAATGCACCCCAAGAGGGTGGCAATCCTAATAGGGTAGTGATCACCTGTTATTTGTCCAAAAAAATATCATTGATGGCTAAGAGATCATCCCTCAGTCTAGCTATATTTACAAAGAAGGTTTCCACAATATCTTCTTTAGTCATCTTTGTTGTCCTCAACTCATTCTTCAAACTTCCTATTTGACCAATGTTCTTAATAGTGAATAGCTTTAACAATGATTCATACATCTCCTGAGCATGATCGATATTATCTATGAATGGGACAAGATTGTATTTTATCCCTTCTACCATCAAAGTCATAGCTATCAATTCTAAATCCCTGAATTTTTCTTTCTTGACATCACTGGCTTCTTTTGTAGGCTTCTTTACATTTCCTTTTACCAAATCCAACACCTTGTTCTTCTCAAGGATTAGGTCAATCCTCTTCTTCCAGGATCTAAATTTAGATGGTCCTCCAAGTTTGTTTTCAACCTTTATTGAGTTAGACATATTCCTTGAATATAATAGACTCCTTCCCTGAGATAGTGCCTCTAAATGAATCTCCCTTTTTCCTCCTTTATTTTTCAACAAAGCTTTGATTCCATGTTGGAAAATCATAAAGACAATAAATATTTTCTTGATATTTATAATTACTTGTGATGTTTCTTATTATTATAATTATTTATATCTTCTTTCTTTAGGTCATCAAGCAATTACCAAAAGCAACAACACATAAAACAATAAACACCAAATGTAGGCACATGCTAGGGAAAAACCATCCTTGAGGGAAAAACCATCCTTGAGGGAAACACCATCCTTGAAGGAAAAATCCAGTCAATATAATTCTTCCTTTCAATGTATTCTTTGAGAATCTTCACCCTAGACCAAGACCAGACCTTCCCTCCACACCAAGTCAGCCTACCATAATTTCGGTCTCTTCCTAGCAACTTCAACTATGTAGCAACTTACAACAACTGACATCTTCCGACAATAGTGAGACTTGGAAGACTTCGATCTCCCAATCTAGGGCATGAAACAAAGCGAGAGAAACATTAAAAATTCAATTTTATGTGTCTCCATAGACTTCCCCAAACTCGCACTCACTTCGGCTTCCCAACAACAGACTTTCCCAGCTACAAGAGAATTTCACATTTCTGCCTAGGAACAAGATATTTTTTCACCTCTTCCTAGCTACAAATGAATTCAAACTTGTTGATAGAGTGATGCTCCAAATGAATTCGATGTGCTTCCTTTTAGAGGCTTATTGTGGGGTCGAATAGGGTCCTTAGGCCGACATGATGTGGAGGTTACATAATTCATATTTGACTCAATACTTGACCTTTTTACATGATTCAAAAGCCTAAGAAGGGTCTCTTTAAATGTACAATAACTCTATAGACTCAGAATAAATCCTAGAAGTCCTCAATGGGGAATTTAACTAAAACATGGTGACCCAAGCATGAAACCCATGCTTTAATAAGTCACAATAATAATAAAAATTCTTTTCTTTATTATTTTGAAAAGTACATTACATGATGACTCAAGTACATTATTAAAGAGTGAACATAGTTACATTTTCCAACATGAAGAATTATGGACCGCCTGTAGTCAAGAAGAATTAAGGATCTTAATGGTTGCCAATCCTAAAGGAGTATCAAATGCTTATGTTTCTCATCATAAAGGAAAGAGAACAAAGGGATCGAGGAACAAAGTTGACATGTCTAAGATATAGTGCTATCTGTTAACACCCAGGTTGTTCCCTATGACTCCCAAGGGAATACGGCCGGGGTAACCACTAACCAATCTTTGGGTTACAGTTCCTAGCCTAACTGCAACCAGAGAGGGCTCTCTCTATATGATTTGTCTCTGTTATGATGGTGTTTTAGGCTAGCTATTATGCTCAGGTTTTGGTTTATGTTTTGGTTGAAGGATTTCTTTCAGGTCTTACGATGCAGTGTTTAGACAGTATAATACCATTGGGCAATGGAGTCTGGAGTTGTGAAATGATCTGATACGCTGGTTTGGTGGTGCTCAAACTGCAGGGCCTATTGTGTATTTTAAACAGACAAACTAGATCAAATGGTGATGTATGTCGACCAACAGAAAGCAGTTAAGAATTTTCTATTAAGCTGGTGGGTGAAGGTGAGCACACTGCACAGGAGCAAAACTTGAATTCCTGTGACAACGGTCACTGTGATAGATGTATTCTGAAAGTGCAGCAATTAAGAATTACACTTATCTAGATTACAGCTGAAGAAAACATTGATAAACAACACAGATTGAACTCAGGGTACTCAGTGAATAAATCCTGATAGCTATTCTTTTTCTTTGTTGCCTAGTATTGAAAACAGATAACATATATGGATTTTAACAAAACAAATAATTAACAACGAGAGATACAGAGACTTATTGTATGGTGAAATACACAGGGATCCAGCAGTTATCAACAGACACCAGAACGCATCCAACACCTCAGAAATCTGAGAAATTCCATTGCTTTTCTCTATTAACTTCTGAAAAGATTACAGCATAAGAACTTCTTCAGGAGAAATCAACAACAACCCTTGCAATCTTATGCGAAGGGGAATTTATAGAAATGCGTATACAAAATATCTCAGGCATTGAGTCATCTGAGAGAGAAAATATCTTCATTATTACGTTCAGAAAGTAGGCAAGGAGTTATTACAATTTTGAATGCAGCGTAAATGCCCTTTATGTCTGTCAGAGGATTGTTTTGACTTTTGAGAGTCACTGAGTCGGTTGCATTACTCTGTTTTAATTCTGGAAATACGCATTTACTTTTGGCTGCGCAGTGCATTCTCGGGTTTGCCAACTGTGGTCTTCTATTTCTACTTTGTTGGCCGCTACATCCGCTGAGTTGGCTCAGCTTTGATTTATGCTGCATGCTGACTTTGCTGAACTGTGTTTTTTATAAAAATTTGTAATAAAACAGAAATTTGGTGAATGCCTTACTGATTACAAAATTCTCTGTATTGCATCTGTCCACCATTCCTGTGTAGGGAGCTGATGCCTGAGGATGGCCTCCATTGTCTCTTCAGCTTCTGTATATTTGAAAAAATTTGGGGCCACATCAAACAAGTGATTAATTTCATTCATTATAAAAACTAGATTTTCTATCTTACTATAGAAAACCTGTCCTGTAATAGGCCCTGTGTCTTCTGAAATGCTGGCCTTCTCATTTATCTGTGCTGAGGCAAAAACATTTACTCTTTTAGCATACTGTTCATGGGTGAATAATTTCCCTCCGCTGTTCAGTAAGCTAGGGAGTCCTCGACTCTGCAATACCTGAAATTTCTCCATGAACCTATTTGCCTCTGTTTGCATATCCTGGGTTCTTCTGTCCAATGTCTGCACCAGATTTCTAAGAGTAAGAACCCTCTTGATCATTTGAATAGTCTCAGTTCTATTTGTGATTCCAATGGTGGCTAACTGAGAACTTGTTTTGTGGTTAAGCACATTGATCATTCTTGTAGCAACTTCAGGCATATTTCCTAATAAGGCCCTTGATGTTCGGATTTCCTTCTGTGCCTTTGGGATGAGCTCTAGTTGCTCATGGATTGTCTCGATATATGGCCATTGGTTGTTGATGGATTGGCCAATATTGGACCATATCATTGCTCTGATCTCAGATATGATTTTATCTAGCTTGAGCTCATTCTCAAGCTCCTTGATCCTATCTTTAAGGGCTTTGATTTCCCTGGTCTTTTCTCCCACCTCTCTTTTTGTCTTATCATGCCTTTCATTGACCTTGGCCAGCTTATCTCTGGTTTCATGCAGCTCTGTCATCTGAGCTTCCAGGACTTGTATCTCATTCTTTAATTTCTGCATGTCTAGGCTTTGTGCCTGTTCTGTACTTGTAGGTGCTGCTGAAGTGCATGTAGCTGTTTGTTCAGTTTGTTGAGGTGGAGGCACAGTGATAGGAGCAGCATCCTCAAGATTAATAACTTGAGGAGGCTGAGAGGTCTGGCCCTCTTCCCTTTGCTTTAGTGCTGCTTGCAGTGCTGCTTGTGCAGCCTCAGACTCTCCTAATTTCTCTTGTGTCTGCAGGAGCTGCTTATATACAGAAATCAATAAATCTGTGGTGTCCTTCTCCTGTCTTTGTTTGGCTACCTCATCTGTCTGAGGGTGCATGGTGGCTGGGAGTTTCATTTTCTTCCTCATGGCGGCCAAGTCAGCATCCCTCAACTTCAAGAGTTCCTGTACCCCTGACAGATCTTTGGGATCATGCCCAATTTCAATGATTATGTCTTCCAGGGACCTTATTCTGTTGTCCTTTGCCTGGGATGATGCCTTCTCCAGTTCTAGTTGAGAGGCTGTGGCATTGAGACTGCTTTTTAGCTTATAATTTTCCAATGTTTCATCTGCTAATGAGGCATACACCATCTCGCCAGTTTGTTTATGCAGCTCAATTTTATCCATTGGGTGTATGTCTTTGGCCATGACCTCCAGGTTAGTCCTGAGGTAATCCGAGGTAGATTGGGGTTGCAGTGTTGTGGGCATAAAATGGCTCATAATCATTTTGCCTTCACCTACATCAAAAGCAGACATAAGTCTCTGCTGATTGGTAGGAGCCATGTTGAGCAGGTGATTGTACAGTTGTACTTTGATAGGATCACTCCTCCTCTTGATGTCTATAAATTGCTGCTTGATGCTTACTTGTCCTTCTTTTTGCTGGCTGGAGGAGATGACCTCCCCTCCCATAGTCCTGTCCTGTTCCTGCTGGAAGGAACTTGCTGAAGTTTCTCTGCTGGGTGGGTCCATTCCCAATGCTTGTCTTATTGCTATGTCTTCCTCTGAGAAATCATTTAATCTTTGTCTCTTTTCTCCTTGGTCGATAGATGAAGTGAGGGGAGTTTCTCTGTCCCTTTTTCTGCTTAAGTCCTCCTTTTGGGGAGTTTGGAGGACCGAGGTATCAACTGTAGTTTCAGGCCTAGGAGGTATTCTTTGTTGAGCCTGTTGCTCGGTGGTTGTTGGAGTATCAACCTTTCTTTCCTGCTGTAAGGGCTGCTGTCTGCCATGTTGCCCTTCTCCTTGCTGCAGATCTTGTTGCTGTTGTTGCTCTGCCTGCCGCTGTTCTTCTTTGTCTGTCTGCTCTTGAGTCACTGAAGGTGACTGCTTCTTCTCTTGATGTGTCTGCTCTGTCTCCATCTCCTTTTCTTTGCCTCTGCTGGATATGTTCTCAGTGGCCTTGGCAGTTTGTTGCTTGGCAGTTGAGGAGGATTCAGCTGCTCCCGTTTGTGTGGTTGGAAGTGTGAATACCTGTGGACAAAGCTCAAGGTCAGCCAACTTCTTTAGATTCCTTAGTGCCCTCTCGTTCAGCTCTTCTTGTGACAAGGGCTCTTCTAAGGTCCCTCTCCTCCATTTATCTTGGTTTGCATATTTTTCAATGTGAGGGATGCTATGGTGATCATAGGCAGATAACTTATATTTGAGCCTCCTCGTGGATATGAAATGATTAGGGTCATAGGGTACCCATACGAAACTGGTTTGCAGGCCAAGGGCCTCAAGCATTCTCTCTGCTTCCCTCCATCCTTGCTCCCTCTCATTATAGATAATATGGCCAAGTTGGCTTCTGACCTTCAACTGTGCCTTTTTGCCTTTTCCTGAAAAATGAAGCACATCAACTCTGCCAAATTGTCTAAAGTACTCTAGGGCAAATAGCCTCATAGGCACATACTTGGGTAATTTGAAAGGAGATAGATCACACCCATATATCCTGATGACAGTGTGGTTTTGGTAGAAGTACCAGTCCGCAATGCTATAAGATTTGGACAGCTGAAGAATCCTCTGCATGTCATCAATGAGTCTCGGAGGAGGTGAGCTCATCAGCATTGCCATAGTTGGATGGATGAACAAATCCATGAATTCACAGTAAGTATATGGAGACTCAGGTCTAATGTGGAAGACAGATGACCAGTAGACCACTGATCTGGGATTTCCTTGGGCATCCATTCTTTTGATTGAAAAGTGAAACTTCTCATGTTGATGGTATAAGATCAAATGGTAAATGTAGGAGGTGTATCTGAACATCCTATCTCTCCTTAAATTTATCAATTGCTCATGAATCTTGTCTGAAATGTAGGTGGCATAGTCATAACAGATTGGTGACTTGCCAGGAGCAAACATAAGCATCAATACCAGCACAGTTGCATCAATATGCTCAATTGAACTATACCCTAAGATGGGAGAAATCATATCTGCTAGGTCTCTGCCCAGCTCATTGAGGTATACATGAACAATTGGAGGGCCCATCACAATGTTAGTTTTGATGTATAATTGATTAAATTTGACAATTTGAGCATCTATGAGTTTATCCCCTTGTTTTATCAGGTTTATCAGTGATAAAGGAACCAACTTCTTCTGAGGGTTGAAGCAAAGCATGTCTCTGATTGCTTGAGGGGTAACATAGAAAAGTACTGCACCAGATGGGTCAACAACAGCTCTCTGAGAAACATCATATTGTTCAGCACAGAGGTGGATTAGTTCAGGGAATTGGTCGACCTGAGGGAGCTTAAAAATAGGGAGGAAAGAGTCCCATAAGCCCAATATATCTGTCCCATTTTCATGCTTGGCCTTCAACTCATTCAACAGATGAATGTGGAACTTGCTGCTTATAAGCTTTTCTTCTGAAATTTGGTAATCCATATCTGCCAGGGCTTGCCATTTCAAGTCCTTTTGAGGAGCATTCAGAGGTTGAACATTTAGCACTACAGGTGTCTCCATTACACAGGAGGATTTTGAATCAAGTGTAAAGTGATTTTGTTTTGAGCAGGACAGCACAGGGGAATACCTCTGTACCAGGGAGGTTAGATTATCAGGAACAGAGAGGGATTCTAGAAAATAGCAGTTGAAATACTATTTATAGCAACTAGGACCAATGTTTGGCTTTTCCTTGTCTCTCTCAATGGTGAAATTTGGTTTAAATGAGCCTGCCGCGATTGCGCAGACAGAACTTAGTTTTTCAACAGAATGTAGGTAAAACAAAGCTCGGCTGGTGTTTTTCGAGGTGGTAGTTGGAAATTGGAAGCTCTGCAGAGGAATCCACTGGTGAATTTATAAGTTTTAACGTCCTTTAAGCTTTCGGAGTGATTTATAGAGAATTGCAGGCGCACGGAGGGTAAATGATGAAGAATACCTGGTAAAACAGTGAGCAGAGGTCGCATATGCAGGCTGGACTCGTACGCCGGAGGTCTCCTGGTCGATTTAGCAGGTTGACAGCAAGCTCGGACGTGAACCGCATGCAGTAGAGAGAACGAAAAATGAATGAAAAGAACGTAAAAAATGCGATTTTTGGCCATAATATAGACTTTTAGCAATTTGGCGCCTTTTTGCGATGACGTCAGCATGACGTCATTGGTGGGGTCAAGGTCGGATGACGTCATGCTGACGTCATCGGGTGACGTGGCGAGCCCTGATTGGCCCACGGGGATGATGAGGTGGCGGGACAGATCGGCCAATGACTGGAGCGAAAGTTGACGTGGCGGCATAGGTGGCGGTGACGTAAGGCGACGGGGAGCTGACGCGGCGAGGACGTAATGCAAGCGGAATGGGGAAACCGGAAACCGGCAGCGGTTTCGTATCGCACCGCTTACGGTACGGTGGCGGTAATTATCAGTTGTACCTTCGACGCGCTGTGGCGAGGGCGCGTGGCAACGGAGTGACGTACCCAAAATACGGCCGTCGGAAGGTATCAGCCGGACAGAGGATCTGCTCCGATATGGATTCTGACCGTCGGATCTGGAGGGCCTGATCCAACGGCCATCGGGGAGGTGACATGACCAGTGTATACGGCAGCGGGCGGAGGTATAAATACGTGTTTTTGAAAGATTTTTCCAATGTATTTCAAAAATCAAATTGTATGCGCAAACTTTGGTTAGGAAATAGAAAGTGGGTTTTTTGGGAATTTTGGCAGTTTTAAAGGGTTTTCATGGGTAAAAGGGTTTTTATAAGGTTTCTCTTGGCAAAAAATGGTTTGGTGAGTGGAATGACTTGAGGAAAGGGAGGGTAGATGAGTTGTAGGTTCATCCAAGTGGCCAGATGCCACTTTGATCCCTGATATAGGACTTATTGGCTATATTGCCAAGGGGAGAGGTATTTATATAATGCTTGGGGTTTATACACCATGGTGTTAGTACTAATAGGGGAAAGGTAATATAGGGGATTTACATAGTAGAATTAGAGTTAATATGGATGAGAGGGTAAGTGGAGGAGAAACCATTCAGTTTATGTGAAACAAACTTGGTTTTAAGAGTAGATCAAAATGAAAAGATTTTTAGACAAGAAATGTGGCTTCTAAAGATTAAGAACCACCATGAAACCGTAGTCTCTTCCATGAATCTTAGCTGATGGGGGGATGTTAGAAATGAAATTGGAGGGGAATGAGGGAAATTAGTCATGCTTCCTGCTACAATTTGATGAAGAAGAACACCTTTGTCAATTAATTGACTTTGCTTTGATGCCCACAGTTACCATCTCTGCAATGGTAGGGATAACCTTTCTGCAACCCCAACTACTTACCCAGCTACTTGCCTAGCATTTTTATTTCTTCTTGGAGGGTGCACTTGGACTTGCAGACCCTTACTTGCCTTTTCTTTTCTTTGGCTTTTTCTTTTGCTTTTTCTATCTACTTCTACCCTTATCTCTTCCAAGGTCCCAGATTAAGCTGTTGGGAGCCTTTTCTTCTCTACCTGAACTAGTTGTCTACCAAGATTAAGCAGTTTGGACAGACTTCTTTCTCTATTCTATAACTGAAAATTGAAAACATGGCATGATCCAGATTAAACTGTTGGATCATCCACCAAAATTGAAATAAGGTCATCAACATTGAAACACTTTACACACCTTTTGTTCTCTAGGAAATATGGGATCTTTGTGATATCAAAGCAGAGCATATTTGGACTTTCCCTTGCCAATCATGAAATATGAAACCTATTGGTATAGGTATCCAACAGTGGCTCCACATGGGGATGGTTTTTCTTTTGAAAGACCAAGAACAGCAGGTCAGATTGCCTTGCTCTTTGACTGCCCATACCAATCTTGAAATTTGCTGCTTTGATGTGTCAAAATTGTGTGCTTCTTTCTTGGAAGACCTCTGATTCTATTTACCTTTTGTCAACAGTCAATAGACTAAGAAAACTGCAATTTTACAAACTAAACAGAAAATAATATATACATCTGCATATATACAAGGGAACCTCAGGTTGCACTCATGGGAAATAGTCAAAATAATGCTTCAGCATCCTGCCATTGACAGGACCTTCATCCAAGTCAGTTTCAGTTAGACTTTTGAGGAAGTAAGTGTTGTTACCTTGCACTGCTTGGACAGCAAATGGTCCCCTCCATAAGGAATCAAATTTTCCATGTTTTCCTTTTTCTTCTCTCCTTGCATCCCACTTGAGGACTTTATCACCAATGCTGAAATCTTCTGCCTTAGTTCTTCTATCAAAGGCCTTTTTTAATTTTTCTTGTAATATCTGAACTCTGCTGAAAACTTGTTCTCTAGTTTGTTGTAAACAGATTATCTGATTGATCCTCCTTTGCATATCATTTGGCTCTGCTTGACTCTCTTGCAGAAGCTTCATAACAGGCACTCCTAGTGATGAAGGAAATTTGGCTTCTAATCCATAAACTAACTCATATGGGCTGGTCCCAATTGATCTTTTTGTTGTTAGTCTATCTGCCCATAAAGCATTGACTAGTTTCTTATGCCAGTTCTTTTTGTTCTCTTCCAGCACCTTCTTTATGATATTTATTAAGCTTTTGTTTGATGATTCAGCAAGGCCATTTCCTTGGGGATAGTATGCAGTAGAATGGCCCAAAGTAATGTGAAATTTATGGCAGAAGTTCACCATTTTCTTGGATCTGAAAGCAGCAGCATTGTCTGTTATTAATTTGTCTGGACAGCCAAATCTAGCCAGTATATTGTTCTCCAAGAACTGAATAATTATTGAATCATTTGCTTGTCTGCATGGGGCAGCTTCAATCCACTTGGTGAAGTAATCTGTCGCTGTTAAAATCCATCTGTGTTGGCCTGAAGATGAAGGATGAATTTCCCCAATGAAATCCAAGCCCCATTGTTGGAAAGGTCTCTCTGTTGCAATAGGTCTTAAGGGGAGTGGCAGCAACTGTCTTTTGCCCTCAAATACTTGACATTGATGACATGAGGTGGTGAATCTCTTAACATCTGAGAACATGGTGGGCCAGTAGTAACCAGCCCTCAGTATTTTGTCCACAGTGGATTTCCAGTACAAGTGTCCACCACAGTGTCCTGCATGAAACTCCTGCATGATATTGTTAGTTTCATTTTCCATTAAACAGTGCAGCAATATACCTTCGTGGTTTTTCCAAAGCAGATTTCCATCCATCACACAAAATCTTGATGTTTTCATTTTTAAGAACCTACACTTAGTTCTGGAAAGTCCTGGGGGAGCACACAGGTTTTGTAACACATAACAGATATCAGAGTACCAAGGAGATTGTTCAAAGGCTACATTGATCTTTGGAGTCGCCAGCTCTGTTTCACTGTCCAGCTGATTGATATCTAAGGCTTGAAAATTTGTTTCTGTCATTAATTTGGCCAAGCCTTGCCCTTTTATTAGTTTTGTAGGTTTTATCTCAATGTCAAATTCCAAGATACTGGCTATCCATTTTCCTCTTCTGCCTTCTAAGTTTTCCTGGGTGAGAATGTCTTTGACAATAGGACTTGGCACATATGCTATGACATGGGAATAAAGGATATAAATCCTAAAATCCTTAATGGCTTTGACCAAGGCATAGGCTTGTTTCTCCATAATTTGATATTTTAGAGGGGCATCTCTAAGAGCCCTGCTGAAGAAGGCAATAGGCTTCTCATTCCCTTGGTCATCTTTCTGTAATAAAACAGCAGCAATAGTATACTGGGAGGCGAAAGAGAAAATGATAAAGTCTCTGTCAAACTGAGGATTGGTTAACACTGGGGTTTGAGTCAAGGCCAATTTTATACCTTCAAAGGCTTGCTTTGCTTCAACAGTCCACTTTACTTTTGAATCCTTTTTTAACATGTTGTTTAATAATCTGATTAGTTCTGCTAAGTTTGGGATAAACCTTCTTAAAAAGTTGATTTTTCCTAAGAATCCCTGCAACTCCTTGACATTCCTTGGGTGGGGCATTTGTAGGATAGCTTGTATCCTATCTGGATCAATTCTTATGCCATCTTTTGAAATAATGTGTCCCAATAGTTTACCTTCCTCTAAGCCAAATAATGACTTCTTGGGATTTAAGGAAATACGATATTTCCTGCATGTTAGGAAAATCTGTCTCAAATGTTTCAGATGTTCTTGGTCAGATTTTGAAAAGGGTGTAAGATCATCTAAGTAAATGACTAGGAAGTCATGAATCTCTTTTGCAAAAGCAATATCCATTGCTCTTTGAAATGTTGCCCCTGCATTTTTCAATCCAAAGGGCATTTTTACATATTTGAAAGTTCCCCATGGGGTTGTGAATGCAGTTTTGTCTTGGTCATCAGGGTGTACCAAGATTTGATTAAAGCCTGAGAATCCATCAAGCAATGACATCCTTGAAGCCCCCACCACTCTTTGGAGAATGTGATCCATTTTGGGTAAAGGGTAGTTATCTTTGAGTGATACTTGATTTAGATTCTTTAAGTCTACACAAAGTCTAATCTCACCAGTCTTTTTTCTTGTAGGGACTAAGTTGGAAATCCATTCAGAGAATTTGATTGGTGCTATGATGCCAGCTTTGAACATTTTTTGCAATTCCTTCTCAATGGAAGGGAGGAGTACAGGATTGATCCTTCTCAGCTTCTGCTTGAATGGTTTTTGATTAGGCTTGAGGGGAATGGTATGCTGAATGACAGAAGTATCATAGGACTTTAGATCCTCATAACCCCATGCAAAGACATCTTGGAACTCTTTAAAGAGGTCAATGTACTTGGGTTTTTGATCAGGGGGCAAAGAAGCAGACAGCTTTATTACTTTGGGCTTGTCAATGGTACCAATATTGCATTCTTCAATGGCTGCATCTAATGGCTGCATTTTTGGCTTCCTAGGGATGTCATTTGAATCAAAAATGTCCTCTAGCGGGGTAAGGCCTGTTGGAAGGAAATTGTCTTTGAGTTGTATGATTTCAGCTTCAGCGCTGGTCACCTCTTCACAGTCAATTTGGTGAATTTGCTGAATGTTTTCGTTGTTGAAGATGGTTGGATTCAGTAATTGTTTTGCTGTTGTAGGTGATATTGGATGAACCATTTGTTGAAACAGTATTTGTGATTGACTTGCTGACTCAAGTATTTGTGATTGACTTGCTCTGTCAGTGTCAATATTTAATCCTGCAAACTCTTGTTGTAAGGTTAGAAAATTGTTTATTTGCATATCATCCTCAAATACTTGCCATTCTTTAACATTGTTTGGAATGGAGGGTCTGTACTTGACCTCGGCTGTGAAGTAGTTGTTGGTTTCCAGTGGAAATTTGAAAGTGCTGGCAAATGTTGCCAAACTGTGTGCATGGAGATTGTGGCCCCTTGAAATTTTTGTGATAAGGAACTCAGAGAAAGTGTCCAATATTTCAATTACAGCAGACCTGTAAGACCTCAACCTTTTGTCATTGGTGACAAAACTTCCTTTCACTTGTTGAATCACTAGATCAGAGTCTCCCATGATCGAAACCGTAGGAGCTTGTAATGCCTTTACTAGCTTGAGACCTAGTAACAGAGCTTCATACTCTGCCATGTTATTAGTGCATCTAAAGTTTAACCTACAAGCTCTGCCTTCTGCATGGGTTTTCTCTTTGTTATGTATCCAAACTCCAGCTCCTGCCCCTAACTTGTTGACTGAGCCATCAAATTCTAAGACCCACAGGATTTCTTGCTTGACAGGAGATTTAAAGATCTGTTCATGGGATGGCAATGTAAGCAGGAGTTGGGGTTTCTTCTCTAGCTTGTGTTCTAGGACAGTTTCATCACTGGATTGAAAATCTTTGACAACTAGAGGAGGGGTAGTGTCCCGTGCTTGACTGATCGATGTTTTATGGGTGGAACTTCCTTGATTAATGTTTTGTTCTTGCATGAGTGTTTTGGTCCTAATGTCATTGTTTGAGAGGCTTGCGCTGTCATTGAAGAGAATGAACGAATCTATGTCTGAATGGACAACATATACAGGAAAGTTTTGAGGCTTTTCCTCACTGCTGACCATGTATTTCATGAGTGTTTCTCTGTAGAGTCTCTTTGGTTGCCCAAAGACAGAGATGGTGGCATATGACATATCTAATTGCAGGGAGCCTTGGAGTTTAGCTCCCCATGATCTTGATAACAACATCCCATATTTAGGTGGGATATCAGCGACTACAACATCCATTAGAATGGTTTTGTTGGGGTATTGAACGAAAGACACACATAAATCTTTTATTAGACCTAAACACTTGACTTGGCTGGAGTCAAAGGAAAACAGGTCCTTGTATGGTCTTGTTATATCCAAATTCAATCTTTCCATGACTGCTTTTGGCATGAGGTTATGAGAGGCACCTGAGTCAAACATCGCATTATGCAGTATTTTGTCATGAATATGCAAGCTGACATAAAAAGGTAATATCCCTGTAACTACTGTTTTTCCATCTACCTCTGGGCCAAACAGTAATTCCGGAGTGTCATCTAACACATTTACATCATCTTTGCTATTAGTGAGTTGAAGGGATTTCTTAATCTGTTGCTTATAGATGTCATGCTTGGCTAGTTCTGAGAGGGGAATTGCTATCTTTAGCTTGCAAATCTCTGTGCCTAGGTCAAAAGGTTTATCAGCTTGGGTTTTGGAGTTATGGATAGCAGCCCTTTCTTTGCTCATTAAATCTTCTTGTTGGTTTTCATCTTGACTTTGAGACCTGCCCCTTTTACTCATGTCTTGAGGGGTAATATCTAAATCAGGGTGAGAGGACGACGTTGCCATAGGCTGATGTAGTGGTGACAAAAGTTTGGTGACCTCTTCAACCACTATTTCTTCTGTAGGAAAGTTTGTTTTGTCATTAGGTTCTGTGACTATGGTTCCTTTAGACTGCTGTTTATCCTTTATCTTTTCAGGCTGATTTACATTTACAGTCCTACTCCTTAGCTTGTACTATTTATGAACTTCATAGACAGCACTATCATATCCTTGTTTAAAATCAAAGGATTCTCCTGATTTAGTTTGGAATATTTTGATTTCATCGTCCTCATGATCCTCTTGTGTTAAGAAAACTTGGCTTTTACCATCTAGACCCATTAGATTAATCTCAGGGTCTTCATTGGGTTCAGTTGATGTTGAAGTTTCTGCATAATTTTCTTGGAAAGGGGGTCTAATGTCTTGGTCAGCACTTGTCCTACCAATGTTTTGGTTTTGAGTTCTCCTAAAATTCGGATTTCTAGGAGGGTTGTTTTGTGGTGCTTCCCATGATGACTTTCTTTCAACCGATTCCACTCTTTCACCCAATCTCTTCATGCTATTTAGTATTGCATCCAGCTTTTGATCAAAGCCCGAGGGTTCTTCTTTGAAGGCAGTCCTTTTTTCCAACTTTGCCCTGTTTCTTTTGGCAATTAGGTTAGCTTCCACTGTGACGGCAACCCTTTGAGCTTCTTCAAGGGTTGGAGGATCTCTTTCCTTCAATTGATAGGCCATATCAGGGTCAAAACCATCAGGGAATTTATACAGGGCTAAATCAGGAGGGGGCCTTAAGTTCTGTGGGATAGCATTATATACATTGTTAAAACTAGCACAATATTCCAAAACTGTCTCCTGGGGACCTCTCTTAATAGTGTCATATTCACCAAGTACGTGGAGAGGATCTTTCTTCTTCTCCCATCTGTCAGTAAAAGCTTCGTAAAGCTGATCAGGAGTTGTAATGGAGTTTGCATTCAGGGATCTGAACCAAGTTCTAACATCCCCAGTTAAGCTTTGAACAAAAATTCTCATTCTGACACTGTCATCATCTATTTCATAGGTCTCAAAGTGGTCTTGCATCTTCTTAGCATGCTGGATAGCTGTTAGAGAGCCATTTGAGTCAAAATATGAGATTTTGCTTTGATAATCTTGAGGTAAAGCCGCAGCATTAGCTGGTATCTGCAGAGGTGCATACCTGTTAGCCATATTTATGAGGTTCAGAGGGTTAATAGGAACAAACGGGACAGCAGGGATCACTGGTATAACAGGGTTAATGGGATGAGTAGCTAGTGGGAGACTGGTTAAAGGAGTATGTGCAGTGGATGAAGATGTGAGAGGAGGACTTTGCGATGTTGATGGTGAACTAGGGGAACTAGGGGTGGACCGGAAAAGAACTTTGCAAGGAGTGGGAATGAGGCTGGGATGATCCGAACTTATATTTGCATCAGCAGGCTCCTCCTGCTTTTGCTGTCTCCGGATGTTTCTTCGGATGGTATTTGGATTATCAACAATGATGGGTGGATTAGGGTCAGGATTTGCCCTAGTATACCGTGGATTTTTCTTAGGAGCCAGCTTCCAACCTGTTTTTTTTTTTGGGATTTTGCAGGAAGTTTTTATATTTGCAAGGACTAGATGAAGATTTTGGAATGGCTATATATTCTCAAAGCTAAGACGAAGATTCCCCAAACAAGCTCCTCCTTAAAGCTGTTAATGTGATGCAGAAGCAGTTCTAAGGTCTCTTGGCTGGTTTCAGGCTTGATGGTAGCTTTGTAAGACAGATAGTAATTGAAAAAATCCTAAGAACTCCCCAGCGGAGTCGCCAATTATGTTAACACCCAGGTTGTTCCCTATGACTCCCAAGGGAATACGGCCGGGGTAAGCACTAACCAATCTTTGGGTTACAGTTCCTAGCCTAACTGCAACCAGAGAGGGCTCTCTCTATATGATTTGTCTCTATTATGATGGTGTTTTAGGCTAGCTATTATGCTCAGGTTTTGGTTTATGTTTTGGTTGAAGGATTTCTTTCAGGTCTTACAATGCAGTGTTTAGACAGTATAATACCATTGGGCAATGGAGTCTGGAGTTGTGAAATGATCTGATACGCTGGTTTGGTGGTGCTCAAACTGCAGGGCCTATTGTGTATTTTAAACAGACAAACTAGATCAAATGGTGATGTATGTCGACCAACAGAAAGCAGTTAAGAATTTTCTATTAAGCTGGTGGGTGAAGGTGAGCACACTGCACAGGAGCAAAACTTGAATTCCTGTGACAACGGTCACTGTGATAGATGTATTCTGAAAGTGCAACAATTAAGAATTACACTTATCTAGATTACAGCTGAAGAAAACATTGATAAACAACACAGATTGAACTCAGGGTACTTAGTGAAGAAATCCTGATAGCTATTCTTTTTCTTTGTTGCTTAGTATTGAAAACAGATAACATATATGGATTTTAACAAAACAAATAATTAACAGCGAGAGATACAGAGACTTATTGTATGGTGAAATACACAGGGATCCAGCAGTTATCAACAGACACCAGAACGCATCCAACACCTTAGAAATCCGAGAAATTCCATTGCTTTTCTCTATTAACTTCTGAAAAGATTACAGCATAAGAACTTCTTCAGGAGAAATCAACAACAACCCTTGCAATCTTATGCGAAGGGGACTTTATAGAAATGCGTATACAAAATATCTCAGGCATTGAGTCATCTGAGAGAGAAAATATCTTCATTATTACGTTCAGAAAGTAGGCAAGGAGTTATTACAATTTTGAATGCAGCGTAAATGCCCTTTATGTCTGTCAGAGGATTGTTTTGACTTTTGAGAGTCACTGAGTCGGTTGCATTACTCTGTTTTAATTATGGAAATACGCATTTACTTTTGGCTGCGCAGTGCATTCTCGGGTTTGCCAGCTGTGGTCTTCTATTTCTGCTTTGTTGGCCGCTACATCCGCTGAGTTGGCTCAGCTTTGATTTATGCTGCATGCTGACTTTGCTGAACTGTGCTTTTTATAAAAATTTGTAATAAAATAGAAATTTGGTGAATGCCTTACTGATTACAAAATTCTCTGTATTGCATCTGTCCACCATTCCTGTGTAGGGAGCTGATGCCTGAGGATGGCCTCCATTGTCTCTTCAGCTTCTGTATATTTGAAAAAATTTGGGGCCACATCAAACAAGTGATTAATTTCATTCATTATAAAAAATAGATTTTCTATCTTACTATAGAAAACCTGTCCTGTAATAGGCCCTGTGTCTTCTGAAATGCTAGCCTTCTCATTTATCTGTGCTGAGGCAAAAACATTTACTCTTTTAGCATACTGTTCATGGGTGAATAATTTCCCTCCGCTGTTCAGTAAGCTAGGGAGTCCTCGACTCTGCAATACCTGAAATTTCTCCATGAACCTATTTGCCTCTGTTTGCATATCCTGGGTTCTTCTGTCCAATGTCTGCACCAGATTTCTAAGAGTAAGAACCCTCTTGATCATTTGAATAGTATCAGTTCTATTTGTGATTCCAATGGTGGCTAACTGAGAACTTGTTTTGTGGTTAAGCACATTGATCATTCTTGTAGCAACTTCAGGCATATTTCCTAATAAGGTCCTTGATGTTCGGATTTCCTTCTGTGCCTTTGGGATGAGCTCTAGTTGCTCATGGATTGTCTCGATATATGGCCATTGGTTGTTGATGGATTGGCCAATATTGGACCATATCATTGCTCTGATCTCAGATACGATTTTATCTAGCTTGAGCTCATTCTCAAGCTCCTTGATCCTATCTTTAAGGGCTTTGATTTCCCTGGTCTTTTCTCCCACCTCTCTTTTTGTCTTATCATGCCTTTCATTGACCTTGGCCAGCTTATCTCTGGTTTCATGCAGCTCTGTCATCTGAGCTTCCAGGACTTGTATCTCATTCTTTAATTTCTGCATGTCTAGGCTCTGTGCCTGTTCTGTACTTGTAGGTGCTGCTGAAGTGGATGTAGCTGTTTGTTCAGTTTTTTGAGGTGGAGGCACAGTGATAGGAGCAGCATCCTCAAGATTGATAACTTGAGGAGGCTGAGAGGTCTGGCCCTCTTCCCTTTGCTTTAGTGCTGCTTGCAGTGCTGCTTGTGTAGCCTCAGACTCTCCTAATTTCTCTTGTGTCTGCAGGAGCTGCTTATATATAGAAATCAATAAATCTGTGGTGTCCTTCTCCTGTCTTTGTTTGGCTACCTCATCTGTCTGAGGGTGCATGGTGGCTGGGAGTTTCATTTTCTTCCTCATGGCGGCCAAGTCAGCATCCCTCAACTTCAAGAGTTCCTGTACCCCTAACAGATCTTTGGGATCATGCCCAATTTCAATGATTATGTCTTCCAGGGACCTTATTCTGTTGTCCTTTGCCTGGGATGATGCCTTCTCCAGTTCTAGTTGAGAGGCTGTGGCATTGAGACTGCTTTTTAGCTTATAATTTTCCAATGTTTCATCTGCTAATGAGGCATACACCATCTCGCCAGTTTGTTTATGCAGCTCAATTTTATCCATTGGGTGTATGTCTTTGGCCATGACCTCCAGGTTAGTCCTGAGGTAATCCGAGGTAGATTGGGGTTGCAGTGCTGTGGGCATAAAATGGCTCATAATCATTTTGCCTTCACCTACATCAAAAGCAGACATAAGTCTCTGCTGATTGGTAGGAGCCATGTTGAGCAGGTGATTGTACAGTTGTACTTTGATAGGATCACTCCTCCTCTTGATGTCTATAAATTGCTGCTTGATGCTTACTTGTCCTTCTTTTTGCTGGCTGGAGGAGCTGACCTCCCCTCCCATAGTCCTGTCCTGTTCCTGCTGGAAGGAACTTGCTGAAGTTTCTCTGATGGGTGGGCCCATTCCCAATGCTTGTCTTATTGCTATGTCTTCCTCTGAGAAATCATTTAATCTTTGTCTCTTTTCTCCTTGGTCGATAGATGAAGTGAGGGGAGTTTCTCTGTCCCTTTTTCTGCTTAAGTCCTCCTTTTGGGGAGTTTGGAGGACCGAGGTATCAACTGTAGTTTCAGGCCTAGGAGGTATTCTTTGTTGAGCCTGTTGCTCGGTGGTTGTTGGAGTATCAACCTTTCTTTCCTGCTGTAAGGGCTGCTGTCTGCCATGTTGCCCTTCTCCTTGCTGCAGATCTTGTTGCTGTTGTTGCTCTGCCTGCCGCTGTTCTTCTTTGTCTGTCTGCTCTTGAGTCACTGAAGGTGACTGCTTCTTCTCTTGATGTGTCTGCTCTGTCTCCATCTCCTTTTCTTTGCCTCTGCTGGATATGTTCTCAGTGGCCTTGGCAGTTTGTTGCTTGGCAGTTGAGGAGGATTCAGCTACTCCCGTTTGTGTGGTTGGAAGTGTGAATACCTGTGGACAAAGCTCAAGGTCAACCAACTTCTTTAGATTCCTTAGTGCCCTCTCGTTCAGCTCTTCTTGTGACAAGGGCTCTTCTAAGGTCCCTCTCCTCCATTTATCTTGGTTTGCATATTTTTCAATGTGAGGGATGCTATGGTGATCATAGGCAGATAACTTATATTTGAGCCTCCTCGTGGATATGAAATGATTAGGGTCATAGGGTACCCATACGAAACTGGTTTGCAGGCCAAGGGCCTCAAGCATTCTCTCTGCTTCCCTCCATCCTTGCTCCCTCTCATTATAGATAATATGGCCAAGTTGGCTTCTGACCTTCAACTGTGCCTTTTTGCCTTTTCCTGAAAAATGAAGCACATCAACTCTGCCAAATTGTCTAAAGTACTCTAGGGCAAATAGCCTCATAGGCACATACTTGGGTAATTTGAAAGGAGATAGATCACACCCATATATCCTGATGACAGTGTGGTTTTGGTAGAAGTACCAGTCCGCAATGCTATAAGATTTGGACAGCTGAAGAATCCTCTGCATGTCATCAGTGAGTCTCGGAGGAGGTGAGCTCATCAGCATTGCCATAGTTGGATGGATGAACAAATCCATGAATTCACAGTAAGTATATGGAGACTCAGGTCTAATGTGGAAGACAGATGACCAGTAGACCACTGATCTGGGATTTCCTTGGGCATCCATTCTTTTGATTGAAAAGTGAAACTTCTCATGTTGATGGTATAAGATCAAATGGTAAATGTAGGAGGTGTATCTGAACATCCTATCTCTCCTTAAATTTATCAATTGCTCATGAATCTTGTCTGAAATGTAGGTGGCATAGTCATAACAGATTGGTGACTTGCCAGGAGCAAACATAAGCATCAATACCAGCACAGTTGCATCAATATGCTCAATTGAACTATACCCTAAGATGGGAGAAATCATATCTGCTAGGTCTCTGCCCAGCTCATTGAGGTATACATGAACAATTGGAGGGGCCATCACAATGTTAGTTTTGATGTATAATTGATTAAATTTGACAATTTGAGCATCTGTGAGTTTATCCCCTTGTTTTATCAGGTTTATCAGTGATAAAGGAACCAACTTCTTCTGAGGGTTGAAGCAAAGCATGTCTCTGATTGCTTGAGGGGTAACATAGAAAAGTACTGCACCAGATGGGTCAACAACAGCTCTCTGAGAAACATCATATTGTTCAGCACAGAGGTGGATTAGTTCAGGGAATTGGTCGACCTGAGGGAGCTTAAAAATAGGGAGGAAAGAGTCCCATAAGCCCAATATATCTGTCCCATTTTCATGCTTGGCCTTCAACTCATTCAACAGATGAATGTGGAACTTGCTGCTTATAAGCTTTTCTTCTGAAATTTGGTAATCCATATCTGCCAGGGCTTGCCATTTCAAGTCCTTTTGAGGAGCATTCAGAGGTTGAACATTTAGCACTACAGGTGTCTCCATTACACAGGAGGATTTTGAATCAAGTGTAAAGTGATTTTGTTTTGAGCAGGACAGCACAGGGGAATACCTCTGTACCAGGGAGGTTAGATTATCAGGAACAGAGAGGGATTCTAGAAAATAGCAGTTGAAATACTATTTATAGCAACTAGGACCAATGTTTGGCTTTTCCTTGTCTCTCTCAATGGTGAAATTTGGTTTAAATGAGCCTGCCGCGATTGCGCAGACATAACTTAGTTTTTCAACAGAATGTAGGTAAAACAAAGCTCGGCTGGTGTTTTTCGAGGTGGTAGTTGGAAATTGGAAGCTCTGCAGAGGAATCCACTGGTGAATTTATAAGTTTTAACGTCCTTTAAGCTTTCGGAGTGATTTATAGAGAATTGCAGGCGCACGGAGGGTAAATGATGAAGAATACCTGGTAAAACAGTGAGCAGAGGTCGCATATGCAGGCTGGACTCGTACGCCGGAGGTCTCCTGGTCGATTTAGCAGGTTGACAGCAAGCTCGGACGTGAACCGCATGCAGCAGAGAGAACGAAAAATGAATGAAAAGAACGTAAAAAATGCGATTTTTGGCCATAATATAGACTTTTAGCAATTTGGCGCCTTTTTGCGATGACGTCAGCATGACGTCATTGGTGGGGTCAAGGTCGGATGACGTCATGCTGATGTCATCGGGTGACGTGGCGAGCCCTGATTGGCCCACGGGGATGATGAGGTGGCGGGACAGATCGGCCAATGACTGGAGCGAAAGTTGACGTGGCGGCATAGGTGGCGGTGACGTAAGGCGACGGGGAGCTGACGCGGTGAGGACGTAATGCAAGCGGAATGGGGAAACCGGAAACCGGCAGCAGTTTCGTATCGCACCGCTTACGGTACGGTGGTGGTAATTATCAGTTGTACCTCCGACGCGCTGTGGCGAGGGCGCGTGGCAACGGAGTGACGTACCCAAAATACGGCCGTCGGAAGGTATCACCCGGACAGAGGATCTGCTCCGATATGGATGCTGACCGTCGGATCTGGAGGGCCTGATCCAACGGCCATCGGGGAGGTGACATGACCAGTGTATACGGCAGCGGGCGGAGGTATAAATACGTGTTTTTGAAAGATTTTTCCAATGTATTTCAAAAATCAAATTGTATGCGCAAACTTTGGTTAGGAAATAGAAAGTGGGTTTTTTGGGAATTTTGGCAGTTTCAAAGGGTTTTCATGGGTAAAATGGTTTTTATAAGGTTTCTCTTGGCAAAAAATGGTTTGGTGAGTGGAATGACTTGAGGAAAGGGAGGGTAGATGAGTTGTAGGTTCATCCAAGTGGCCAGATGCCACTTTGATCCCTGATATAGGACTTATTGGCTATATTGCCAAGGGGAGAGGTATTTATATAATGCTTGGGGTTTATACACCATGGTGTTAGTACTAATAGGGGAAAGGTAATATAGGGGATTTACATAGTAGAATTAGAGTTAATATGGATGAGAGGGTAAGTGGAGGGGAAACCATTAAGTTTATGTGAAACAAACATGGTTTTAAGAGTAGATCAAAATGAAAAGATTTTTAGACAAGAAATGTGGCTTCTAAAGATTAAGAACCACCATGAAACCGTAGTCTCTTCCATGAATCTTAGCTGATGGGGGGATGTTAGAAATGAAATTGGAGGGGAATGAGGGAAATTAGTCATGCTTCCTGCTGCAATTTGATGAAGAAGAACACCTTTGTCAATTAATTGACTTTGCTTTGATGCCCACAGTTACCATCTCTGCAATGGTAGGGATAACCTTTCTGCAACCCCAACTACTTACCCAGCTACTTGCCTAGCATTTTTATTTCTTCTTGGAGGGTGCACTTGGACTTGCAGACCCTTACTTGCCTTTTCTTTTCTTTGGCTTTTTCTTTTTCTTTTTCTATCTACTTCTACCCTTATCTCTTCCAAGGTCCCAGATTAAGCTGTTGGGAGCCTTTTCTTCTCTACCTGAACTAGTTGTCTGCCAAGATTAAGCAGTTTGGACAGACTTCTTTCTCTATTCTATAACTGAAAATCGAAAACATGGCATGATCCAGATTAAACTGTTGGATCATCCACCAAAATTGAAATAAGGTCATCAACATTGAAACACTTTACACACCTTTTGTTCTCTAGGAAATATGGGATCTTTGTGATATCAAAGCAGAGCATATTTGGACTTTCCCTTGCCAATCATGAAATATGAAACCTATTGGTATAGGTATTCAACACTATCAATGTCATAAGAAGGGTCACTACAAAAGTGACTGTCCCGAGAATCCAAAGAATAAGAAGAGAGGAAGGGATCAAGCCAAACTTGCTATAGAAGGAGACTAAAAGAAAGTCAAGATAAAAGAACTTGGCATTATGGACGTACACTATTAAGTCCTTTTCTTGTAGCTTTATATATCTTGTTTTATATGTTTTAGAATTTTTAGGTTTTTAACATATTTTGGAAAAGGAATTTTTGTATTGTTTTATGTTTGTAGGTTTCCCTCAAACTTTGGAGGGAGCCCCCAACAAGTCCCAAAGATAAGTATCTCATGTATTTTTAGTTTTGGGTTCATGTACTCTTTATTTTTTAGTATATTAAAATACTAATCACCTTTCTCCCTGTTAAAATTGGAAACTAGGGAAAAAATTCATGTGGGCCATCTTATTCATGGTTGATAATATTTTTATTAGATTCCTCTCATAGAGAGGTGTAGGATTGATATAAAGATCATCCGATTCTGATAAGTATTCATAGAGATATGAATTTATTTTGATTATGGAATTATTATCAGGCCAGCCTACAACTCATGTAGGCTTAGAAACCCAACAGGCGCCTCTATTCAAACACCAACATTGTGTATAAATACAGGAGGACTTTTCCTCATTTGGACTCACTCATCTCATCACATCTCTCTCTCTCTCTATTGCGCAGAAAAGAGTCTCTTCTCTACTGCGTAGAAAAGGGTCTCTCCCTCACACATGTGAAGCCGGAAGCTGCTGAAACTGAAGTTGCAACTACAGAAGTAAAGATTGACCTGTGTGGAATAGAATATCTCCTCATCTGAACTACATTGTAGGTTCATCTGAACCTCCTATGAAAGCTGCAAATTTTGGTGGTGGAATCAAGTCAATTTGATGGACGGTTTGCAATATATCGACTGCCCTATTTTGAAGGAAGCTGCTGAAACTAAAGCTGCAACTGCAGAAGTAAAGATTGACCTACGTGGACTAGAAGATCTCCTCATTTGAACTACATTGTAGGTTCATCTGAACCTCCTCTAAAAGCTGCAACTTTTGGTGGTGGAATCAAGTCAGTCCGACGGAAAGTTTGCAAGATATCGACTGCCCTAGTTTGAAGGAAGTTGTTGAAACTGAAGCTGCAACTACAGAAGTGAAGTTTGACCTGCATGGACTAGAATATCTCCTCATCTAAACTATGTTGTAGGTTCATCTAAACCTCCTCTAGAAGCTGCAACTTTTAGTGGTGGAATCAAGCCAATTCGACGGTCGATTTGTGAGATATTGTCTGCCCTAGTTTGATGATGAAGCCACTAATGCTGATGCTACTGATCTAGGGTTTGCTACTGCTGATATAAATCAGATTTATTGTACTATTTCTCTCTGCTAAATTATTGAAGATAAAAGAAGATTTGATCAAAGGGTTTCCCCACACATTGTGGGGTTTGTCCCTGGCTAGCCGCCACATCTTGTGTCTCTTGTCTTGGCTTGTTTTCTATCGATCGTTTAATGTTCTATCTGCAATTTACTTTATGTACATGTGATTGCTAATTTTTGGAATTTAATAAGAAAAATAAGTAAACTGTTATAAGTATAGAACATACCATAACTTAACATGAGATCGGAGCTGAGGTGAAAACAAAGCCTGAGCAAGGGCAAGAGCGATCACCGAAGAGAAGATTGGCAAGGGTATCCTAAAAGAATGATGGGGTCCTCAACACTCTTTCCTGCCGAAGACAAGCTCCATGAGAAAGTTGACTATCACGGATGGAAGATGTCTATCAATCTAACCCTTGAGTATCAAGGAGTGTTGGATCATGTGAGAGATAATATTGTTGAGCCTCCATCAAATGCACCTCCTGCTACCAGGAAAAAATGGACAAACGAAGAAATTAAAGTGAAGAAGATCATCTAGGACTCTATCGACAAGCGCTTGGTGGCCTACATCTCTGAACTAGACACCTCCAAGGAAATCTATGATAGACTGGTGAGTTTATTTAAAGTTAATGATTCAAATCAAGTTTTGTTTCTTAGAAATAAGCTGAAGCAAATTCATAAGGGTAAAGATGAGAGTATTCAAGCATACTTCTTAAGAATCAGCGAGATCAAGAACGATCTCCTATCTATTGGGGAGACTATTACTGTCAGATAAATGGCACTCACGACTCTTGGAGGATTACCATTTGAATGGTACGTGTTCAGGACTACTCATCTGAACAATAAGGTAATTCCTGGTTTCGAGGAATTAATGGCTAGATGCATTCTAGAAGAAACAAGGGTAGAAGAGCAAGAAATGCCCTTGCCTAAAGGTCCTCCTACTGCCTTTTATTCTCATGCTAAGAAAATAAATAATTCCGAGTCTAAATCGAAAAGAAAGACTGGACCTAAGGGTGGAAGAAAAGGACGATGTTACATTTGCAATAAAGCAGGTCACTATGCAAGGGAATGCCCTGATAGAAAGGACTCTCACTGTGACGATGATCAAAATCCCTCTCATGGTAATCGAAGTGATGGAAAATTCAATAGCAGGGGTAAAAGGAATGCTGGAAATCAAGGAAGAGGACATCCATTCAAGAAGGCTAGAAATTCTAGGATGCATTAAATGCACCTGACCTCTGAAAAGAACCTGGTGTCCATCTCGGCAATGGAAGACAAAGGCTACAAGGTAACCTTCAGCAATGGCAAGGTATGTGTATCGAAAAATAACGTTAAAGATGCCTTTACTCTTGGGTTTCATGTTGATTCATTACCTCAGGTCGATGAAATTCAGGTAGGTGTCATGTCTTATGACACATCTCTTCAGTTCGAACTTTGGCATTGGAGGTTTGCCCACATTCATTATAGAGATCTACCCGATGTAGGACATATGGTAACAAGAATGCCTGGATTCCGAGTAGAAAAGAAAAGGTGTATGTTCGGGATGTGTCAAAGGAAAGCTCAAACGGGGACCATTCCTTTCAAGCCTAAGCAAGACCTCCGATATATTACAGTTGGTTCACTCAGGCATACCTAAGGTTGGCATTAAGAGGGAGACTACTACACTACATACTCTAGAGCAGAATGGTGTGGCACCATACGATTGTGGAAGCCGTCTCTATGGGTAGATGATGTAACAATGCCTGATGTGGAAGAACCGATGGATCCTATTTATCCACCTGAGCCTTCCTCTTCTAGGAAGAGGCCTTCATGGCTTAGGGGGCTACTTGATGATGCTCAAGGAAATGCTGCACCCCAATGAACCTTTCGTGAAAGTAAGAAACCCAAAAGGTATCAGGGATACCTGACTAGTATGAGCACAATCGTACAAAATGAGCCTTCATCATTCTCAGATGTCGTCAAGCATTAAGTATGGAAGGATGCTATGACCATTATGGAGAATGATGTCTGGGAAGTAGTTCCTAGACCCTAGGATAAGACAATTTTTACTTCAAATGGCTTTACAAGATAAAGCTGTAGCAGATGGAAGTACAAAATAGTATAAGGCTTGTTTTGTTGCTCGTGGTTTCTCCCAGAAGGAAGGTATAGACTATGATGTGATATTTGCACCTGTTGCCAGATATACGATATCCACTTGATCATAGCCCTTGTGGCTTCATAAGGATGGAACCTACATCATATGGATGTCAAGACCACGTTCTTGCACGGTTCGCTCAAAGAATAGGTCTATGTGGAGCAACCAGAAGGATTTGAGATTTATGATTGAAAATCTCATGTATGCATGTTGAAGAAGGCTCTCTATGGGTTGAAGTAAGCACCCCGAGCATGGTATGAGAGGATCAATAGCTACTTGATGAAGCTGGGATTCACTAGCAGTGAAGCTGATCCTAACCTTTACTTTAAGGTTGAAGATGACAAGTCTCTCATACTAGTGTTGTATGTGCATGACCTCTTTCTAACAGGTGCATACCCTCTCATTCACAAATGTAAGAGGGAGTTGGCTTCTAAATTTGAAATGAAGAACCAAGGACTTGAAGTGTGGTAGAAGCCAAGGGAAATTTTCCTATATCAAGGAAAATATGTGGTGAATATTCTGAAAAGATTTGGTATGGTGGACTGAAAGCATGTGACTACCTCGAGGATCTTAACTTTCAGAAGTTATATGATAGTGATGTCGGACCAGATTTGGGAAATGCCTCTGAGTTTCAAAAACTCATTCGCGTTGATGTTCTTGGTGAACCTTTGTCCAAACATATGTTTTGCAGTTAGCATTGTGAGCTCATATTTGGTTGAGCCTCACTAGATTGGTGCCAAGAATCTTCTAAGATGTCTTCAGGACACAATCTCTCATGGATTGAGATACACTGCCAGAAATATGAAACTGCATGATTATTCAAATGCTGATTAGGCAGGTAGTGTGGAGGATCACTGGAGCACTTTTTAGTGTTGTTTCTCTTTGGATTCTTCTTCGATATAATGGATGAGTAGGAAGCAGAAGTCAGTTTCCATAAGCACCGCCGAGACTGGATACATATCTACAAGTATGATCTCGTATGAAGCTGCCTGGTTGGGGAAGCTCTTCAGTGAGTTGTTTGAACACATACCACTATGATTCTTTATAACAACTAGAGTTGGGATTTAATTATTGAGGAATCTCGTATTCGTCGATTTCTCTAGCAGATAGACATCATCTGGGATATGGTAAGTCGATGAACAAGGAGTCTCCATTGCATTAAGATGATGTACAGGTTGATACACCTTGTCAAAGCCCTAAGGAAAGATCTAATCTGTGATTTTCCCAAATGACATGGAGTCGTCAAGAAACCCTTGTACAAGGGTCCTGCATGTTGCATACATTAAGCTCTGGGAGCTCTAAGGGTGTGCAGTTCTTACTGGAGCAACATACGACCACAGGGTGACTCACCCTCCCCTGGTGGCGCACACTAGAACAAGATGGCTCGCTCTCTTGTGGGACAAGATGATTAGCTCTCTTGTGGAATAGGATGATTTGCTCTCCTATGTAGCAGGATGATTAGTTCTCCTGTGAGGCCTGGATTGATGTGTTTTCCATGGTGATTGTAGCAGGATTGATATGTTCTCCTGTGAGGCCTAGATTGATGTGTGCTCCATGGCAATTGTAGCAGGATTAATGTGTTCTCCTGTGAGGTCTAGATTGATGTGTTCTCCATGGCAGCCTGGATTGATGTGTTCTCCATGGCGATTGTAGTAGGATTGATGTGTTATCCTGTGAGGACACGATTGATTAGTTCTCCTGTCTAGGCATCCTACCCATGTAGTCTGGGACTCATGGGAAGTACCTCTCATCTTATCAATGAGTAGGGAAATGAAGTTAGGGACCATAGTAGTATCGATGGATGCATCATTGTATCTACCATACTCTCTACCCTAGGATGACCTCCATTGATCTGGGATCAATGATACTGGTCTGGGACCACTGGTAGGAGTTTTACCATACTATGACATTGACTTCGGGTCGGTTGAGACTGGTCTGGGACCAGTGGTACATACTCTGAGACTGACTTCATGTCAGTGCAGTATTGGTCTGGGACCAGTGAGAGTGGTACATACTATGATGCTGACTTTGGGTCAGTTGATACTAGTCTGGGACTAGTGGTACACTCTCTAAGACTATGATACTGGTCTGGGATTAGTGGTAGGAGTGGTACTTACTATGAAGCTGACTTCGGGTCGGTTGAGACTGGTCTGGGACCAGTGGTACGCACTCTGAGATTGACTTTGATTTAATGGAGGATGATATTGGTCTAGGACCAGTGGAGTTGTAGTCACTATGACATTGACTTCGAATTGGTTGAGACTAGTTTGGGACCAGTGGCACATACTTTGAGATTGACTTTGAGTCAGTATAATACATCCTTGATCATTTCTTCTTCTTCATAATTCGGACAAAAGTAGAGTAGAACAGAACAATGCGAGAGTAGAGTAGAACAATACAGATTAGTACAGGGAAGAACAAGACAAAGGAGAATAGGCAGAATAGAGCAGAGCAGGGCAAGGGAAAGGCTGTATAGGGCAATGCATTTGATGGATGAATAGTAACAACCGATAGACAGATTGCAGATAAAGTTCTCCCTAGTTGAGAGGGAGTGTTAAAATTGACAACTAGAGAAAAACTTCATGTAGGTCATCTTATTCATGGCTGATAATATTTTTATTAGATTCCTCTCGTAGAGAGGTGTAGGATTGATATAAATATCATCCGATTCTGATAAGTATTCATGGATATATGAATTTATTTTGATTATGGACTTATTATCAAGCCGACCTACAACTCATGTAGGCTCAGAAGCCCAACAGTTGCATCTATTCAAACACCAACATTGTGTATAAATATGGGAGGAATTTTCCTCATTTGGACTCACTCATCTCATCACATCTCTCTCTCCCTCTACTGCGTAGAAAAGAGTCTCTTCTCTACTGCGCAGAAAAAGGTCTCTCCCTCACACATGTGAAGCCGGAAGCCGCTAAAACTGAAGCTGCAACTGCAGAAGTAAATATTGACTTACGTGGAATAGAAGATCTGCTCATATGAATTGCATTGTAGGTTCATATGAACCTCCTATGAAAGCTACAACTTTTGGTGGTGGAATCAAGTCAATCCGACGGACGGTTTGCAAGATATCGATTGCCCTAGTTTGAAGGAAGCTGCTGAAACTAAAGCTGCAACTGCAGAAGTAAAGATTGACCTACATGGACTAGAATATCTCCTCATATAAACTATGCTGTAGGTTCATTTGAACCTCCTCTGAAAGCTGCAACTTTTGGTGGTGGAATCAAGTCAATCCGATGGACGGTTTGCAAGATATCGACTCCCTAGCTTGAAGGAAGCTGTTGAAACTGAAGTTGCAATTGCAGAAGTGAAGTTTGACCTGCGTGGACCAGAATATCTCCTCATCTGAACTTATCTATAGGTTCATCTGAACCTCCTCTGGAAGCCGCAACGTTTGGTGGTGGAATCTAGCCGATCCGACGGTCGGTTTGTGAGATATTGTCTGCCCTAGTTTGATGATGAAGCCGTTAATGTTGATGCTATTGATCTAGGGTTTTCTACTCCTAATATAAATCAGATTTATTGTACTATTTCTCTCTACTGAATTATTGAAGATGAAAGAAGATTTAATCAAAGGGTTTCTGATGAGCCCCAACAATGTACAATTATTTGGGCTCATTCAACTTCCTAATTCGACTTGATCCACCATTCTCATTTGTTTATTGCATGTTTTTTATTATTTTTATGTTAATAGAGTGAATTTGGTTAGTCATTATGCCAACAAGTCTAATGGGTGCTTTGTGTAGCCTTGTTGGTCAACTTGGAGACAAAATTGAAGGTCTTAATGAGCACTTGGCAGCCAAATTCGTGGGAGAACAAGCTAGAGGATTTGTAGGAAGGTGTCCCCCTCATTTATGGGCCCTTACCTCGAATTCTCCACCATCAGCTCGGAGTTCAAAGGCCACCAAATCAATGAGCACAAGGGCAGCCAAGCAAGTCAAGTTGGACTGCTGTTAACTACAAGTCTTGGGCAGCCAAGTCCCTAAATTTTAGGAGGACTGTTGGGCCCTCAAATTGTATAAATAAGAAGGCTTGGGGCCTCATTTTGGTTAGCTAGTGGGTAGTCATTTTGTAGCTAGTTAGTCATTTTGTTTTAGCCATTAGTTAGCTAGTTTGTAGTTCGATTTTTATGCAATAGATTAGCTTTGCTTTCAGCTCATGTTCAAGTTCTCCTTGTGGACAGTTTTGATGTACTTTTCATTTCTTGATTAATAAAGATGGATCCAGCTTTGCACCAGCTCTAAATCTTTCATGGGAAGCTGTAGCCCTTGGGGTTGGTTCCATCTCAAGCGCCCAGTACCTCCCTTGTTTCTCTTTATGTGTGTTTGCTGCGTCCTTGAGAAAAATCTTCTCTTTAGATTTAATTCATGCTGTGTTACTTAGGTTGCTTTTGATGGTTAAAGTAGTTTCTTATGTTTAAGATAGATTGGTAGGAGTTATTCATGCATTTATATCTCTTTGATAATGTTTTGTTCACAGGATGTACGTGATTCTTTTCATGAATAAGGTTGCTGTCCACCGATTTCATTAACTTGTTAGATAGATCACATGATATTTCGATTGCATGCAAGAGGTAGTTGGTTTGATCAAGTAACCACTATGCAAGGCATCTTCATCACCTCCTCGTTCATTTGAGCCTCTTTCAGATCAGCTCCTCCATCACCAAGTCTGTTCCCTCATCTCCCATCTTCTCTTTTGCCAAGTAACCTTACCTTCTTCCCCATTGTTGTCTCAACTACCTTCAAGCCAAGTCAGCTTTCCATATCATCTCATCACTCCATCCATCAGTTCCTGGGTCACTTCAGACCCCCATCCTACCTCCATAACCATCCATGCATCTTCCATCAACCATCCATCCTCAAAAATCCAATTCGTAAACATCCTGTAGAAGAATTGCAGACCTTCCTGTAGAAACCCCTGCGTTTCCTATAGAATCCCCTGCAGACATCCTATAGGAGGCCACTCACTCGGTTGCTGAGCCTCTGAACGTGAGGAACCTCTGTGGACTGATGCTAAGGATCTCTGGGGACCTCTCCTAGCCTCCCCAACCTTTCCCAAGCTTTCCTTCCTTCCGCATCACATCTGCACAACCAAACCCTAATAAGCACAAAATCACAATCACTCCATCCACTTAAAGAAAAAATACAAAAACATGTCTTTTAAGATGCAAGTAGATTAGATTCATGCATTTTCACTTATTAGAAGTAATGGCATCATTGGTAGAAGTTTCCTTCACATTCTTTGCATCATAGAGGTTAGACTAGTTAAATTAGGGTTTCCTAGGGTTTCCATGTTTTGATTTGCTTTCAGTTCATTTTTGCCAACTAGATTAGTCTTCTTTGAGCTAGCTTTCATCCATCATTTAACAAGCTTCTTCTGAGAGCCTATAGAAGTTGGCTTGAGCCCTAGCGGACTTGTGCCAGCTGACCAAGTGACAGCTGCGACAAGAGCTAGTACTTGTGCATACAGAACCGTCGCTTCCAAGTTTGTACGAACTACCGGGTTGATAAAATTAAGAGACAGGAAGCCCCAGGAGTTGTAGCATTATTGCTACAATACTGGAGCCCACCATCTTTTTGGCGCCGTTGCCGGGGAAGCGGCAGAGTATTGGTGATTGTTGCTATTCTTCTATTTTCTACTACAACCTTCTGCTCAGTAGTTTATTTCATTTTCATTATGCAAAAGTAGCATAGACATTTCCTGCTTTCATAGATTAGCATTTCCTACTTTCCTAGATTAGCCTTTCAATCCTGCAATTTCAATTTTGCAAGCGTAGATTAGTATTTCAATTTTGCAAGCGTAGATTAGCATTTCAATTCTGCAATTTCATTTGAGAAAAATAGATTAGTCCTTTCCTACTTTCATTTCAATTTCGCAAGATAGTTAGTTGCAGTTCAATCTATTTCATGCCTCATAGGAATAGAGATAAGTTAGAAAAATGATTGCACAACACCCCCACTGCTTCACACAGCCAACGTTCTTCTTCGATGGCTGTGATTGAAGAACCCCTGGGTGGACATCAAGACATATTTGAAGAACCTCTAGGGGAGAAGAAGAAGAAAACATTCCTCTGGAGAAAATGGCTACAAGCAGAAATGTTGGGAGCAACATCTTGTCCAAAGATGAATTTGAAAATCAGCTGGAAGATTTCAAGAGTGATATGAGGCAGTTTCTTGCCATGCAACTGGATACCTTGCGGATCCAAAAGAAGCAAGAAGAAGCCAAGAGGGCTTTGATCATTTTTTGTCCTAGGTGCCTTAAAAAGCATCCTAGGAACGAATGTCCAATGCACTCCCTAGAAGTATGTTTTGTATGTGAAGAATACCATCCTACAGATCAGTGCCCTTCCTTGCCCAGAATCAAAGCTGCATATCAAAGAGCCAAGGGAGCCACTAAATCACTCTATTATATGAACCAAAGGAGGCCACCTGGACCTAGATCTTACCAACAGGAGCTGCAAGGGATACCCGAGACCTATTATGACCCTTATCAAGCCACTTTCATGCCTTCTTGGGATCCCCCTGCTCATCCTTCCTAGTCTACACCTCCTCCTTGGTCACATTCTCCTTGTTCCTTCACAGATCCATATTATGCCCAACTAGTTGCTCATTCATTTCACTCTTATGCTCAGCCACAGCCTCAGTGGAATGCACCTTATCAGGAGTGGAGGCCCCAGTACAACTCTCATCCCGTTCATTTTCCTCCACCACCTGCTCATCCACAACCATCGCCTCCTCCTCCACCAAGGCAACCCCAAATGCCTACCCAATCACAATGCCATCCATCTCCATCTCAATTTCACACCCCCACTCAGCTACCCGTACCATTTCAAAAACCATGCAATGGAGCAGCTCAACCCCATTGCAAATCTGAGGCACAACATGTGCAAATGATTCCTCGTGAGCTCAATGATGTTCACCAAAGCTCAGGAAAAGTAATGCAAAAAAGAGATCATCTTGAAAGCATTGAAGGATCACATCCAGCAAAAGAAGATTCAAAAGAGGAGATCAAAGAACCAAGGGCTGCACTTGATGAAGAAAAGAGATCAGAATCAGAGATCGAGAGAGTTCCCTCATGGTTACCATCAAATCCTCCATGTATTCCAGAGAAAAATCAACAACAAGAGGAAGATCAGAAGGTCATGATAGAAGGTGACATGAAGAATGATCCAAATTAGCAAGATGACCAAGGATATCAAAGCTATATTGAGATATGGTTTCAGAAGGTCACTAAGTTGCAGCAGTACTCTCCTCCTCAGCTATGTTTTGTACTTTCAAAGTCAGATCATGTTGTCTCTGAAAGTTGGATAGTTGTCAAAGCATGCATTCCGAGCCTTTACATCATCTTGTCTCTAATCTCGATGTGCACATGGCTCCATTGGAAGTATTCTTATACTTGAAAATGATTTTGTTTTTCAAGTAGGGTAGGGTAGAAAAAAAATGAAAAAAAAAAAGAAAAAAAAAGTAAAGAAATGAAAAAAAAATGAAAATAAGAGAAAAAACAAAAATCTAAGGTGAAAACCTCCTCGGAGGCGCCTTAGATTGGCTCATTGATTGAAAACCTCCATGAGGCGGTCAATGGGTTGGGAAAAAATAGAGAAAAGAGAATAAGATCTCTGGGTGAAAACCTCCCTTGGAGGTGCCCAGGGCAGGCAATTAGGGTGAAAACCTCCATGAGGCGCCCTAGTTGTTTTTCAGAAAAAAAAGAGAAAAAGAAAAAGAAAAATAAAGCTAATCTCCATTGAATAATTTCATGTTGCAGCAGTGACATTGCAGGTTGCAAGAAGGACATTGTAGGTCAGGTGGATCACTCAAAACAAAGACAAAGGAGTTTTTGTGCCTTCTACAGGAAGTTTCGTATCTTCTACAGGAAGCTTACAAAAAAGCCAAATTGATCTCCGAGGAGGACCTGAAGGCTTGGAATATGTCCATGAGGCCTACCCACATCCATGTTTCCATTCCTCACCCCTTTTCCATCATTTTTTCATGTCATTATGCTTCTTTCCTCAAAGCTGTGTCTTCTACAGGAAGCTCTGTATTTCTACAGGAAACATCCTGTAGAACCTTTGGACGAGCCAAATACAATTTCAAAAGTGAATCTAATGGTGGGAATCTGTTGATTAGGCCTACAAGCACTTGTGTGTCCATCCCTTGCCTTTCTCCATCATTCGTTCACCTCCTTGTGCTCCTCATTGTGCTTCTACAGGAACTTCCTGTAGAAATTGTGGGAAACTAGGCATGCATTTCAAAAAGTGGTTTGGCAAGCATGGTAGCTCCCTCAAGGGTTCAGAAGCCCTCATGCAATCTTCCAACTCCTCCTCCATCATCTCCATACCTGCATCACAGCCAAAATTCATTTTGTCATACCATGCAAACACATGCAAAATGCCTTGAAGCCAAAAACACATAGAGCAGAATTTGTTTTTGCCATAACTTGAGAACCATGCATCCATTTGACAAACCATTTTATGGGGGATTGTACAAGGTCGATGACAACATGCCTGAGCAGTTTCATGCAATTCCAGTGCACGGTTTCCAAGAAATCAGCCTCCATCACCATCAGCCATTTTTGCATTTTCTCCATAACCGTGCATCCGTTTCAAAACCTGTTTCATGGGGAGATGCACATGGATGATAGTAACCTACCCAAGCAGTTTCAGCCGATTCCGATGCACGGTTTCCGAGAAATCGAGCTCTGAAATCTTCAGCCATTTTCCATTTTTCTCGAAATCCGTGCATCCATTGATCACGAATTTGATATGGGAGATGCATAATGATGGTAGTAACATGCTCACCAAGTTTCAGATCAAACCGATCTACCGTTTGGGAGAAATGGCAAAAAGAAGTTCTGGTTGTGACCATGCAGCAGCAGCAGCTTGAACGGGCAGAGTTGAACGTGGAAATCAATGCACGCAGCTCAGATCCGGCCAGAGGACACCTGCACAAGGAAAAAAACAATCAAATATTAGCAGCCAAGCCACATGCAATCAGGAAAACCAATGCATGCAGCAATGACAGGCCACAGCAGCTCACGGCAACCATTTAACTTCGAGGTATGTGACTAATCTCATTCTTCTATTGCATAGATTTAATTGGGAACTGCATAAACGAATGGGATGAGGGATTAAGCCACGAATGTAGCAAGGCTCAACTGATTGTCTGCTTCAGAACTCCGCCGGCAGCCACGCAGTGCACGTGGACAATGGACTCTCGTAAAAATTAAAAAAAAAATAAAAGAAAAAACAGTGATAGAAAGTTTAACTCCAATGAACAGGATGTCAATTAATTAACAGAGAGAAGAAGACATGTATCACTACAGTTTGAAAACTAGCGCACATGTTTTTGCCACCACATCACAAATCACGGAGAAATTAAAGAGGGCTTGGCTGAAACTCATGAACTGCTGTCCATCTGCACTTTCCACGTCCTCCACTGAAGTTTCCACAATCTATTAACTTTATATCCTCCACCGATCTTTCTCGGCCATTTTTCAAGACCCTTCGGCTCATCGGCATTCTACAGGGAGCACTGTTTCGTTCTACAGGAAGCGAGAGCCGCCTACAGGATGTCGTCTACAGGAAAGTGCAGCAGAGCAGAGGAGCCTGAGTTTCTCTTCATCAAGTTTGGAGCTTGAAGAAAGGTGAAAATAGCTGAGGTGGATCATGCTATTGATTTTATTGTTTGTTCACTTGCATGTGATATTGCAGAGGGTATGAAAGCCGTAGAATTGCTTTTAGAGCTTTCAAAGGATATGGCTGTGTGTGAACAGATTGGCAAGGTACAAGGTTGTATCCTCCTCCTTGTAACAATGTCAAATAGTGACAATCCTAAAACTGCTAAGGATGCAAACGAAGTTCTGGAGAATCTCCCATGCAGTGAGCATCATGTACTGCAAATGGCATAGGCGGACTATTTCAAGTCCTTGATACAGAACCTGAGAGAAGGGTCTGAAACAATGAAGATTGTTATGGCAAGGAAGTTGTCAGAGATAGGTTTAACAGATCAAAGCAACGCTGCATTGCTCAAAGAGGAGGTTGTATTTCCACTTCTTGAAATGATTTCCAATGTTCATTTGAAGGCAAAATTAGCAGCCATTTAAACACTTCAAAATCTTTCAAGTTTACCTGAGAATGCATTACAAATGATCAAAGATGGGGTGGTCTGACCCATCTTGGACCTTCTATGCACACCACTGTCAACTATATTTGCTTTGAGAGAAAAAGCTGCTAATACCTATGCAAACCTTGCTATGTCTACAGCATTGCCCCAAAGAACAAATGACACAACAGCTGCATCTTAAAAGTGTGATTCGGTATGAAGTTTTGCTCTACTCCTGGTTATACAGCAGCTTGAAACACAACTTGGGAATTCTCATTTTTGGCCTGTTTTGAAGCAATTGCAGATTGAAGGGAAATGCTGATTCATAGCAATGATATGTGAGCAAGTCATATTTTCTCTGCCCTTGATCTATCTTATGTTCTGCTCTGCCTCTGTTATCAATTCTTAGTAGAGTTCAAATCCAAGATTAAGAATGCCATTCGATTCAGTTAAAGGCCTGGAAACACTCTTTCCCATCCAGATTTGGCATGCACTATCTATTCTCGGGCAGTTCATTGTACTTGTGTGCTTTTATAATACATTAGACTTGCCATTCATGTTGGATTCGTCAGCTTTCAGGCAGCACAGTTCAAGGAGAAGGCATCCCCAGCCAAGCAAGCAAAATCAGAGAAAATTGTTCCTACAGGAAGTTAGCAGACTGTTTCTACAGGAAGACAGAGACTGTTTCTACAGGAAGCCAGCGAACAGTTTCTACAGGAAAGTTTGAAAAGCGGGAAGCCAAAGGAGAAATCGGCCGAAATGCTAGCCAAGAAAGTCACCAAGGCCATCAAAGACAAGGGGAGAGATTTGGTTGCTCAGAGGATGAGCAACACTTTCAGTAGGGGGGTGATGATGAGCCCCAACAATGTACAATTATTTGGGCTCATTCAACTTCCTAATTCGACTTGATCCACCATTCTCATTTGTTTATTGCATGTTTTTGATTATTTTTATGTTAATAGAGTGAATTTGGTTAGTCATTATGCCAACAAGTCTAATGGGTGCTTTGTGTAGCCTTGTTGGTCAACTTGGAGACAAAATTGAAGGTCTTAATGAGCACTTGGCAGCCAAATTCGTGGGAGAACAAGCTAGAGGATTTGTAGGAAGGTGTCCCCCTCATTTATGGGCCCTTACCTCGAATTCTCCACCATCAGCTCGGAGTTCAAAGGCCACCAAATCAATGAGCACAAGGGCAGCCAAGCAAGTCAAGTTGGACTGCTGTTAACTACAAGTCTTGGGCAGCCAAGTCCCTAAATTTTAGGAGGACTGTTGGGCCCTCAAATTGTATAAATAAGAAGGCTTGGGGCCTCATTTTGGTTAGCTAGTGGGTAGTCATTTTGTAGCTAGTTAGTCATTTTGTTTTAGCCATTAGTTAGCTAGTTTGTAGTTCGATTTTTATGCAATAGATTAGCTTTGCTTTCAGCTCATGTTCAAGTTCTCCTTGTGGACAGTTTTGATGTACTTTTCATTTCTTGATTAATAAAGATGGATCCAGCTTTGCACCAGCTCTAAATCTTTCATGGGAGGCTGTAGCCCTTGGGGTTGGGCCCATCTCAAGCGCCCGGTACCTCCCTTGTTTCTCTTTATGTGTGTTTGCTGCGTTCTTGAGAAAAATCTGCTCTTTAGATTTAATTCATGTTGTGTTACTTCGGTTGCTTTTGATGGTTAAAGTAGTTTCTTATGTTTAAGATAGATTGGTAGGAGTTATTCATGCGTTTATATCTCTTTGATAATGTTTTGTTCACAGGCTGTACGTGATTCTTTTCATGAATAAGGTTGCTGTCCACTGATTTCATTAACTTGTTAGATAGATCACATGATATTTCGATTGCATGCAAGAGGTAGTTGGTTTGATCAAGTAACCACTATGCAAGGCATCTTCATCACCTCCTCGTTCATTTGAGCCTCTTTCAGATCAGCTCCTCCATCACCAAGTCTGTTCCCTCATCTCCCATCTTCTCTTTTGCCAAGTAACCTTACCTTCTTCCCCATTGTTGTCTCAACTACCTTCAAGCCAAGTCAGCTTTCCATATCATCTCATCACTCCATCCATCAGTTCCTGGGTCACTTCAGACCCCCATCCTACCTCCATAACCATCCATGCATCTTCCATCAACCATCCATCCTCAAAAATCCAATTCGTAAACATCCTGTAGAAGAATTGCAGACCTTCCTGTAGAAACCCCTGCGTTTCCTGTAGAATCCCCTGCAGACATCCTGTAGGAGGCCACTCACTCGGTTGCTGAGCCTCTGAACGTGAGGAACCTCTGTGGACTGATGCTAAGGATCTCTGGGGACCTCTCCTAGCCTCCCCAACCTTTCCCAAGCTTTCCTTCCTTCCGCATCACATCTGCACAACCAAACCCTAATAAGCACAAAATCACAATCACTCCATCCACTTAAAGAAAAAATACAAAAACATGTCTTTTAAGATGCAAGTAGATTAGATTCATGCATTTTCACTTATTAGAAGTAATGACATCATTGGTACAAGTTTCCTTCACATTCTTTGCATCATAGAGGTTAGACTAGTTAAATTAGGGTTTCCTAGGGTTTCCATGTTTTGATTTGCTTTCAGTTCATTTTTGCCAAGTAGATTAGTCTTCTTTGAGCTAGCTTTCGTCCATCATTTAACAAGCTTCTTCTGAGAGCCTATAGAAGTTGGCTTGAGCCCTAGCGGACTTGTGCCAGCTGACCAAGTGACAGCTGCGACAAGAGCTAGTACTTGTGCATACAGCACCGTCGCTTCCAAGTTTGTATGAACTACCGGGTTGATAAAATTAAGAGACAGGAAGCCCCAGGAGTTGTAGCATTATTGCTACAATACTGGAGCCCACCAGTTTCCCCACACATTGTTGGGTTTGTCCTTGGCTAGCCGCCACATCTTGTGTCTCTTGTCTTGGCTTGTTTTCTATCCATTGTTTAATGTTCTATCTGCACTTTACTTTATGTACATGTGATTGCTAATCTGTGGAATATAATAAGAAAAAGAAGTAAATGGTTATAAGCATAGAACATACCATAACTTAACACTCCCTATGTTGTTTTGATTAGGGAAAAACATCTGAAATAAGGAGGATCTCTCAAGACAAGGTTAGTCAAAGAAACAAAGGTATGCTTTGAATACATTGATTGAAAGTATTATTAATTGGATGATATACTACTAACTTTGTTATGACTAGTTGTATTTAATCTTAGTGATTATTGTTTGGGTGATTCATATCTTGATAACTATACCCACCCCACTCATATTCTTGATTGACTATGTAGAACCCTAGATAGGTTCTGGAAAACCCTAATAAAAGGGTATGCTAATGTGAATGTCTGAAATCCTAAGTTGCTTAGGGATATTGTGAAATGCTAGTTGAAGTTTTACTGATGATGTCATGCTTGGGATTTTGGTATGTTTGGGAAATCCTAACTTGTTAGGATTGGGTGATAAGGTATAAAATCTTGAAACCCTTGAAGTCTTGGTAATATAGGGTTTTCTATGTTTCTACATTGGAACCCTAGCTCATTGGGGTTTGGTGGAATGTGTGAGCAAGACCCTTATATTGTCTTAGAATTTATTTACTTGGTATGTGTGTGTTTGTCTGATAAAACCCTAGTATATTCAAGATGGTTGTGTGTCTAACTCTTATTGATATTTGTGAAGTTGCGTTTGAATAACACATGATATGAAATGTATTTTCATGATGACAAAATCTAAGCATATATAGATATGTCCTTTTGGTTGAAATCTAGTTTAGTTTAGGTCAGATATATTAATATTGTTGGACATATGATATTCTTATGAATGATTATGAATTCATATATATGTGTGTTGACCTAGTTATTTATGGTCATAAGTCTTAGGACTTAATGGAAGTCCTTGTCTTAGGAGTTAATGGAAGTCCTTAATTTAGGATTTATTGGAAGTCCTTGTCTGAGATTCTAGGATGTTGATATTTTGAAATCTAGGGTTTTGTAGCTAAACCCTAGTGTAGTTAGATTGTCTAGTATGTGTGATATAAAAATATGAAATATATTTAAATGATTATTGGAAAATGAAAATCTAGGGTTTTGCAGTTAAATCCTAGTAGTGACATTGCCTAGTGTGAAATGTAACAATTTGAGATTTATATATGTAATGATTGTTGAGATTGTGAAAATGGAATTCTAAGGTTTTGGAATTAAACCTTAGTCAAAATAACATCTCTAGAATATGATGATTTGAAATGTGTACAAGTTTGTTGAATTTGTGAAAAATGGAATTCTAAGGTTTTTGGGGTTGATCCATAGTTGAAGTAGAAATATTTGATGAGTGTTGACTATATGATAATTTTAGATTTGTACAGAGATTGTTGAAATTTGAAATTTTGGTTGAGTCTAATGATTGCTCAGAATTACAACGTTTGTGAACTAACCCTAGTGGTAGCTATTCATGTTAGTGACTGTTTGATAGTTGATTGAAAATATAGAGGTTAGAACTAACCCTAGTGGAAACTGGTCATGTTAAATACTAAGCTGTGATTGACTTTGATTGATTTGTTTGTATGAAATCTAGGATTTATATGAATACATAGTGAGAAGCCTAGAAGTGTTGTTTTTCTGGTACCTCCCTTTCAAATTCATCCAAAAACATATATACCTCATTGAGACCATCATAGGTAGGAATATTTCTTACCTCTGATGACACACAGCACAACGACTGGGTCATCATGTTACAATTCTGCGTAGTTACTTCATGTAATTGATTCTGCCAGCATTTTATTTCTTCGTCGGAGTCCGAAGTGCAGGAACTCTCACGACCCCATGTAATCCATCCGTCTGTGGTGGGATTCACCCAATCTTGGTCTCGCGCTATTATTTTAAAGATACAGTCGAGGTCATCATCACTCTCATAATCGCAGACAGGTTTAGCATAGCACGATCCTTCAGCAGGATCGAGGGCTACTATTATGCACAACGTTTTCTTCTCAAAGATCATCTTTCACTTCTTTAGATTGATTACCCTGTTCATATTAGTAGGATAGTCAATTCCTAAGAGCGCGGGATAGGGATTGATGTCATCCACTGTCTCTATTAATTCAAAGTTAGCCAACGCACTTTCTCCCTCAATATCCATAGTCACCCCCTGTAGTCACCCCATAGCGATGATCTTCTATTGATTCGCCATCCTTAGCTGAATTAGAGACCATTGCAGCATAGGTCTCCCCATCTGCTCCCAAGTCTGTTTTGGTAGGACATTCACATTTGATCCTAGGTACAAAATGACCTGATCCATTTCATACTCTCCTATTTGTGCTGTCAGTCTCATCTCCCATCCCATCCTTGTTTTATGCTTTCCAAAATATCGTACTACGCGCGGCTCACCTGGCGCAGTTCTAGCAAATATATTGATGAGCTCTTGTAACCCTTTCACAACCTTAATATTGCACAGTAACTTCATACAGGTTTCCAGGAAAGTTGTGAGCATAGAGGGGTCCATCTCCTGCTCAGGCTTATTCTTGCTTCCTGAGGTGGAGGCCTCAACGAACCTCTCCTTAGCTTCCATCAAGGATTCATGAGCGCGCTCCAAATCGTACTCAGCCTCCTTTCTCGGGGCTTTACAAATCCATGCACTGTCTTCTGGCTATTTCCCCTTGTTATCTCCTATCACGATTCCACTTATAAGCACTATATTTATATTTGGATCTTCCTCGCGTGGCTCAAACCTCATCATTTGCAAGTTCTAAGTCGGCGGAGGTGGTAGCGCCCCTTTGTCACATATCCTAGCTATCAGTGTAGGACAGTCTTCTGTTTCATGATCAAATAGTGTGCAATAATTTCACGAGGGACAGGTTGGATTAGTGCAATCACGAGCATAGTGTCCTGGTCCTCTGTAATTGTAGAAAATCGACTTTCCTTGAGCTCTACCAGGTCCTCCTCCACAGGATGGTCCAAGCCTTCTCCAACAGCATGTGTCAGTATTTCTCCCAACACTATACATGACGCATCAAAATGTACATGAAATTCTTACTTCCAGTCTGGGAAGACTAGAATCAGTGTGGTAACCATCTTTTCTTTCAATATATCCAAGCTCTTCTTACAATCTTGTTCTAGCAGAATGTGACATCCTTCCTCAACAATTTCTCCATAGGTGCAGTGATCTGGGCATAGATTTTGATAAACTTTTTGTAATATCCCGTATGTCCCAGAGTAGCACGTAGTTGTTTCACACTCCTCGATGCTTCCAAGTTTAGTATCATCATAATTTTCATGGGGTCCACCATCAGTCCTTGTCCACAAACCACATGCCCAAATAGGTTCCCTTAATATCCACAAACACACTTTCTCCCAGGTCCAAAATGACCTAGTCCATTTCATACTCTCCTATTTTTGCAGTCAGTCTCATCTCCCATCCCATCCCTGTTTTATGCTTGCCAAAATTTTGTACTACACGCGGCTCACCTGGCGCAGTTCCAGCAAATATATTGATGAGTTCTTATAACCCTTTCACAACCTTAATATCGCATAGTAACTTCATACAAGTTTCCAAGAAAGTTGTGAGCATAAAGGGGTCCATCTCCTGCTCAGGCTTATTCTTGCTTCCTGAGGTGGAGGCCTCAGTGAACCTCTTCTTAGCTTCCATCAAGGATTCATGAGCGCGCTCCAAATCGAACTCAACCTCCTTTGTTGGGGCTTTGCAAATCCATGCACTGTCTTCTGGCTATTTCCCCTTGTTATCTCCTATCACGATTCCACTTATAAGCACTATATTTACATTTGGATCTTCCTCGCGTGGCTCAAACCTCATCATTTGCAAGTTCTGAGTCGGCGGAGGTGGTAGTGCCCCTTTGTCACATATCCTAGCTATCAGTGTAGGACAGTCTTCCGTTTCATGATCAAACAATGTGCAATAATTTCATGAGGGACACGTTGGATTAGTGCAATCACGAGCATAGTGTCTTGGTCCTCTACAATTGTAGAAAATCAACTATCCTTGAGCTCTACCAGGTCCTCCTCCACAGGATGGTCCAAGCCTTCTCCAACAACCTGTGTCAGTATTTCTGCCAACACTATACATGACGCATCGAAATGTACATGAAACTGTTTCTTCCAATCTGGGAAGACTAGAATCGGTGCGGTAACCATCTTTTCTTTAAATATATCCAAGCTCTTCTTACAATGTTGTTCTAGCAGAATGTGACATCCTTCTTCAACAATTTCTCCATAGGTGCAGTGATCTGGGCATAGATTTTGATAAACTTTTTGTAATGTCTCGTATGTCCCAAAGTAGCACGTAGTTGTTTCACACTCCTCGATGCTTCCAAGTTCAGTATCTTCGCAATTTTCATGGGGTCTTCCGTCAGTCCTTTTCCACAAACCACATTCCCGAATAGGTTCCCAAAAGGAACACAGAATAGACACTTCTTGAGATTGAGCGCGATTTGGTATCTTCGACAAGTATCTAGCATCAGGTGCAAGATTTCTACATGGTGCTTAACCAGCCCAAATACAGGCTACTCATCAAAATATACCTCCAGGAACTTATGAATAAATTCCTTGAATGCCGCAACAACCACGCACTAAAATATTGTAGGCGCATTCTTCAATCCAAATGACACTACAATGTATTGAAAACAACTCCACTCAGTTGCGAAGGTTGTCTTGCTCCTATCCTCTGGCACGATTTTGATTTGGTGGTACCCAAAGAACCCATCAGTGAAGGAATATGCTTCCTAGATGCTTACATTGTCCAACACTTCATCTGTGAATGGAGTCAGGTAAGGATGATTCACACAAGCGTCATTTAGTTTTCTGAGATCCGCACATATCCTTATCTCATCCTTCTACTTCTTCTCTTGCACCACCATTGGGCTTACCCAATCAGATTCTTCCACAGGCTCAATGATTCCTGCTGCGAGCATCTTGTCTAGCTCTAAGCGGACATTCTTCTTATATTTCGGATTGAAACAGTAAGGCCTTTGCTTAACTGGCTTCACGTTGGGCTTTAACATGATCTTCATCATTCCTAGGTCCCTGATTATTCCTTTTAGATCCATGAACTTCATAGGGAATAAGTCCTGGTATTCACGGAGTAGTTTATTGACCTTATCCACTGTCACGTCGTCCTAGTAGTCTCCAATCTTTGTGAATATGGTTTGTGCCTCCACACCAGTGTTTACTTGTTTCATTTTCAACAACGCAGTTATATCAAGGTTCTCAATCTGCGGTCCTTGAACCTTGCGGTGAATTTTTGTTTCTGAAATGTTAATCTTCTATGAATCCTCATCCTCTTCTTCAGTAGTTACCTTATAACATTCCAGTGTACAACTCAGCTGAGTAGCCCATCCAGGCCAAGTCAGGTCTAAAGGATCCTACGGTATCCTAAAGATTGATGCTTTCACTTCTTGTAGCGCTTCATCAATATTGTCAAACCCATCTGCAAAACTGAATGTCATCATGAATCCTTCGCGCAGGATATCCCATTCGCCTGTCCCATGGCAGAGCTCTGTTTCTATATACCGATTCATTGGGATAACATCCAGGATATGACAGAACAAGTGCACCCACTTAGGTTGGGGCTTTTCTCCATAAACCTGGGTCCATTTGGCCAGATGCGAGCACAGATTGTTCTGCCCATCATACTTGTCTATCAGTCACTTCTTAGGCTTCCCAAATCGTGTTCTTATCATCCTCCTACATTCACACCAATCATCAAAGCTTCCCTTATGCGTACCCCACCATCTTGTGGGCGTAGTGCACAGTGCCTAGTCCAAGGCCTAGAAGTGTTGTTTTTCTGGTACCTCCCTTTCAAATTCATCCAAAAACATATATAACTCATTGAGACCATCATAAGTAGGAATATTTCTTACCTCTAATGACACACAGCACAACTACTGGGTCGTCATGTTACAATTCCACGTAGTTACTTCATGTAATTGATTCTGCTAGCATTCTATTTCTTCGTCGGAGTCCGAAGTGCAGGAACTCTCGCGACCCCATGTAATCCATTCGTCTGTGGTGGGATTCACCTAATCTTGGTCTCACGCTGTTATCTTATAGATACAGTTGAGGTCATCATCACTCTCATAATCACAGACAGGTTTATCATAGCACGATCCTTCAGTAGGATCGAGGGGTACTATTACGTGAAATGATTTCTTCTTAAAGATCATCTTTCACTTCTTTAGAATGATTACCCTGTTCATATTAGTAGGATAGTCAATTCCTAAGAGTGTAGGATAGGGATTGCTATCATCTACTGTCTCTATTACTTCAAAGTTAGCCAACGCACTTTCTCCCTCAATATCCACAGTCACCCGCTGTAGTCACCCCATAGCGATGATCTTCTATTGATTCGCCATCGTTAGCTAAATTAGAGACCATTGCAGTGTAGGTCTCCCCATCTGCTCCCAAGTCTGTTTTGGTAGGACATTCACATTTGATCCTAGGTACAAAATGACCTGATCCATTTCATACTCTCCTATTTGTGCGGTCAGTCTCATCTCCCATCCCACCCTTGTTTTATGCTTGCCAAAATTTCGTACTACGTGCGGCTCACCTGGCATAGTTCCAGCAAATATATTGATGAGTTCTTGTAACCCTTTCAAAACCTTAATATCGCACAGTAAATTCATACAGGTTTCCAGGAAAGTTGTGAGCATAAAGGGGTCCATCTCCTGCTCAGGCTTATTCTTGCTTCCTGAGGTGGAGGCCTCAGCGAACCTCTTCATAGCTTCCATCAAGGATTCATGAGCGCGCTCCAAATCGAACTCAACCTCCTTTGTCGGGGCTTTGCAAATCCATGCATTTTCTTCTGGCTATTTCCCCTTGTTATCTCCTATCACGATTCCACTTATAAGCACTATATTTACATTTGGATCTTCCTCGCATGGCTCAAACCTCATCATTTGCAAGTTCTAAGTTGACAGAGGTGGTAGCGCCCCTTTGTCACATATCCTAGCTATCAGTGTAGGATAGCCTTCTGTTTCATGATCAAATAGTGTGCAATAATTTCATGAGGGACACGTTGGATTAGTGCAATCACGAGCATAGTGTCCTGGTCCTCTGCAATTGTAGAAAGTCAACTCTCCTCGAGCTCTACCAGGTCCTCCTCCACAAGATGGTCCAAGCCTTCTCCAACAGCCTGTGTCAGTATTTCTCCCAACACTATACATGACGCATCGAAATGTACATGAAACTCTTTCTTCCAGTCTGGGAAGACTAGAATCGGTGTGGTAACCATCATTTCTTTAAATATACCCAAGCTCTTCTTACAATGTTGTTCTAGCAGAATGTGACATCCTTCTTCAAAAATTTCTCCATAGGTGCAGTGATCTGGGCATAGATTTTGATAAACTTTTTGTAATATCCCGTATGTCCCAGAGTAGCACGTAGTTGTTTCACACTTCTCGATGCTTCCAAGTTCAGTATCGTTGCAATTTTCATGGGGTCTACCATCAGCTCTTGTCCACAAACCACATGCCCGAATAGGTTCCCAAAAGGAATGCAGAATAGATATTTCTTGAGATTGAGCGCGATTTGTTATCTTCGACAGGTATCTAGCATCAGGTGCAAGCTTTCTACATGGTGCTTAACCAGCCCAAATATAGTCCAGTCATCAAAATATACCTCCAGGAACTTATGAATAAATTCCTTGAATGCCGCAACAACCACGCACTAAAATATTGTAGGCGCATTCTTCAATCCAAACGACACTACATTGTATTGAAAACAACTCCACTCAGTTGCGAAGGTTGTCTTGCTCCTATCCTCCGGCATGATTTTGATTTGGCGGTACCCAAAGAACCCATCAGTGAAGGAATATGCTTCCTAGATGCTGACATTGTCCAACACTTCATCCATGAATGGAGTCGGGAAAGGATCATGCACACAAGCATCATTCAGTTTTCTGAGATCCACGCATATCCTTATCTCATCCTTCTGCTTCTTCTCTTGCACCACCATTAGGCTTACCCAATCAGATTCTTCCACTGGCTCAATGATGCCTGCTGCGAGCATTTTTTCTAGCTCTAAGCGGACCTTCTTCTTATATTTCATATTGAGATAGTAAGGCCTTTGCTTAACTGGCTTCGCGTTGGGCTTTAACATGATCTTCATCATTCCTAGGTCCCTGATTATTCCTTTCAGATCCATGAACTTCATAGGGAATAAGTCCTGGTATTCACGGAGCAGTTTAGTGACCTTATCCACTATCACATCGTCCTAGTGGTCTCCAATCTTTGTGAATTTGGTTTCTGCCTCCGCACCAGTGTTTACTTGTTTCATTTTCAATGACACGGTTATACCAAGGTTCTCAATCTGCGGTCCTTGAACCTTGCGGTGAATTTTTGCTTCTGAAATGTTAATCTTCTGTGAATCCTCATCCTCTTCTTTAGTAGTTACCTTATAACATTCTAGCGTGCAACTCAGCTGAGTAGCCCATCCAGGCCAAGTCAGGTCTAAAGGATCCTGCGGTATCCTAAATATTGATGCTTTCACTTCTTGTAGCGCTTCATCAATATTGTCAAACCCATCCTCAAAACTGAATGTCATCAGGAATCCTTCACGCAGGATATCCCATTTTCTTGTCCCATGGTAGAGCTCTGTTTCTATATACCAATTCATTGGGATAACATCCAGGGTATGACAGAACAAGTGCACCCACTTAGGTTGGGGCTTTTCTCCATAATCCTGGGTCCATTTGGCCAGATGCGAGCACAGATTGTTCTGCCCATCATACTTGTCTATCAGTCACTTCTTAGGCTTCCCAAATCATGTTCTCATCATCCTCCTACATTCACACCAATTATCAAATCTTCCCTTATGCGTACCCCACCATCTTGCGGGTGTAGTGCACAGTGCCTAGTCCAAGGCCTAGAAGCATTATTTTTCTGGTACCTCCCTTTCAAATTCATCCAAAAAGATATCTACCTCATTGATACCATCATAAGTAGGAATATTTCTTACCTCTGATGACACACAGCACAATGATTGGGTCATCATGTTGCAATTCAGCGTAGTTACTTCATGTAATTGATTCTGCCAGCATTCTATTTCTTCGTCGGAGTCTGAAGTGCAGGAACTCTCGCGACCCCATGTAATCCATCCATTTGTGGTGGGATTCACCCAATCTTGGTCTCGCGCTGTTATCTTATAGATACAGTCGAGATCATCATCACTCTCATAATCGTAGATAGGTTTAGCATAGCACGTTCCTTCAGCAGGATCGAGGGGTACTATTACGCGCAACGATTTCTTCTCAAAGATCATCTTTCACTTCTTTAGATTGATTACCCCATTCATATTAGTAGGATAGTCAATTCCTAAGAGCGCAGGATAGGGATTGCTGTCATCCACTGTCTCTATTACTTCAAAGTTAGCCAACGCATTTTCTCCCTCAATATCCACAGTCACCCCCTATAGTCACCCCATAGCAATGATATTCTATTGATTCGCCATCCTTAGTTGAATTAGAGACCATTGCAGCGTAGGTCTCCCCATCTGCTCCCAAGTTTGTTTTGGTAGGACATTCGCATTTGATCCCAGGTCCAAAATGACCTAATCCATTTCATACTCTCCTATTTTTGTGGTCAGTCTCATCTCCCATCCCATCCTTGTTTTATGCTTGCCAAAATTTCGTACTACGCTCAGCTCACCTGGCGCAGTTCCAGCAAATATATTGATTAGTTCTTGTAACCCTTTCACAACCTTAATATCGCACAGTAACTTCATACAGGTTTCCAGGAAAGTTGTGAGCATAGAGGGGTCCATCTCCTGCTCAGGCTTATTCTTGCTTCGTGAGGTGGAGGCCTCAGCGAACCTCTTCTTAGCTTCCATCAAGGATTCATGAGCGTGCTCCAAATCGAACTCAACCTCCTTTGTCGGGGCTTTGCAAATCCATGCATTTTCTTCTGGCTATTTCCCCTTGTTATCTCCTATCATGATTCCACTTATAAGCACTATATTTACATTTAGATATTCCTCCCGCGGCTCAAACCTCATCATTTACAAGTTCTGAGTCGGCGGAGGTGGTAGCACCCCTTTGTCACATATCCTAGCTATCAGTGTAGGACAGTCTTCTGTTTCATGATCAAACAATGTGCAATAATTTCACGAGGGACACGTTGGATTAGTGCAATCAGGAGCATAATGTCCTGGTCCTCTACAATTGTAGAAAATCAACTATCCTTGAGCTCTACCAGGTCCTCCTCCACCTCTGCCTCTTCCACGCCCCTAAAATCCTGTTTGCGCCATCACTGTGCTCTGGTTAAGGGGCCATGTTTCAGCTTGAACCCTATAGGCAGGAGTTCTATCCATCATCAGTTCATAGCTATTGCATGTACGCTAATCATGCCTTATCGACCTACAAAAGTTGCAGAACAACTATTGCAGTGTCTGTACAAATTTTTGTAGCAATTGACATTTATCTGTGGCATGTTTTCCGGCTACCTGGCAGATAGCGCACCATAATGTAGGCCCTGCGCTAGGTCCTTCTTGAGCTTATACCCTTAAGGGCATCGGTCCTCCTCGTGCAATATAGTTTGCAAAGGCTGGGCAATGGTCTTTGTCATGACCTTGACTCTTGCATTTCAAGCACCATACCTCCTTGTGTACCTCTAGTCGAACCGTCCTGTCCTTGCTTTAGAATTTGCATCTCAAGGCACAGATTCTTCAGTTGTGCATGGATCTGCTGAACTCCTAGATTAAGATCTTTCATCAGTGTTTCATGTAGTCTCATGGAAATCTCCAAGGCCTTTTCTTGAGTTGTTATCTTCTGTTGCGATAGTGCACTCCTTAAGTGTGGTAGTAGCGAAGCCACAAACCACTCGCGATGCTATCCATCTATCAAATTCATGTTGGCTTCATGGATTATACATTTTAGCCTTTGATCTAGTTCCCAAGGCATCTTTCTTAGTTGCATCATGATCTCTTTGAATCCCACAATCAATTGTGCCTTAGATTTAGGCCTACTAAATTCCCTATTTAGTGCTGCCTGGATGTCTGCTACTCCAACATTCGGGTTATCATTAGAATACTTAATATACCAGGTTAGCGTGTAATCTTGTAGAGAACTAACCAGTTTTTCCTTCTTTATATGATCATCTATAACACCTTGATCTTCCCGTACATCCCTCACAATGAACCAGAATTGATTTTGGTCCTCATTTCCCAAGCCTTTGAACAAAGACAACTTCACTGTATTTACAATACTAAACCATGGTGGAGGTGGAGGTGGTACGGGTGAAGTTGGAGGTGAGGGTGGTGAAGTTGGAGGTGGCATGGGTGGAGGTGGTATTTATAGGAATCCTTGTCTTATTAACTAAATAGAACTTCATGGAGAAACCTTCACTATCCCTTCTTCGTCACCTCGCAGAGATGAAATCAGGGGACTATACTCTGGACCCTTTTTTCCTTCGTTCCTATAAGTTTTTCTGCTTCATGTTGTTTTGAACATCAAGGTAGCTGCATAACCCATTTTTTGCACAATATCATTTTAATCTAGGTATTCAAAGATTTTACGTACTTACCTCGCAATCCTTTGAAAAAGTGTCGCTTAGCCTCACTATAGCTGATTGAGGTCTCGATTGCGAATTCAGTCACAAATACTCCTATGACATGATTGAGCCAATGATCGACAGCATGGGTAATTTTATCCTCTCATGCTTCCAATGTTCACACTAACTTTGGGGTCCACACAATAGGATCATCAATTTTCCACCTTCCTTGGCTATCTGCTAGCTTCACAATCCACTTGTATAGCTCGATAGGGAAGGAGAAAAAAAATATCTCGTGGATCTCTGTATATAGGTATTTATCCAACCATTGTTCTTTTATTAGTCAAGGGTTTCTATTCTCTTGTGCCGTGAATCCATGGATATTTCTATTTAATCAGTCTCCAATATCCTTCTTAGTTGGATTCCAGTGATATGACATCACACATCTCTTATGCAGATTTCAGTCCTGGCAACGAAACCATTTGTTGGCTTAAGGGGGCCTGACCCAGGTTAAACATTAATTAGCCAAACAAATCCCTACACTACTGGCCCTTTTGGCATCATCCCGTGGATCATGGACGAAAGTCTCACCCGAAGTAGTATGGGGGGATGCTGGAACCATGTTTCTGCACCCTGGGATGGTTGGATGTCATTTGATTTCTTTTATCCCTACCTTCGTGCAGGTGGGCTCACTCTAGGGCTTGTAAGACAAACCCTCTATTCCAGCCTTCAATACCTTCGTGAAAGTATATGATCAACCTTCACACAACCCTAACCTGTGGCTCAGGTACTTTCGTGCTACTATAGCAACGTGCTACGAAGATTCCTCAATTATCCTAAGTGATTTGATTATCTTGTCAAATACTTGAAGTTATTACCGCGTAAGTAGAAATTCTTATTTGCGTTCAATTATTCAATGTAATTGCATTCATTCATGCATCATATAAGCATAATAAAGGAAATTCATACACAAAATAGCCAAACCCATCAACAGAACAAATACACAGAAATTGAAGAATAAATCCTTTTATTAATATCTTCCAAGTGTTACATACTATGTTCACCCTGCGCACATAGCTACAGGGGTCCATGCACTCAGCTACGGACTTCTACCCTAGGCCTCAACACAATCAGCTGCGGAGCCTCTATCTACACTACAACCCAAGACTTAGACTTCTTGCTTCAAAGCTATGACCTTATTCCATGTTCGATTCCTTCCCTAAACTACTTAGATCTTAGCTCTTTTTATACAATCCCATGGTCCGTAGACCATGGGTAGGTCTCTTACAGCCGACTTTACTTTACAAAAATAAGGGCAGACTACCCTTTTTGAGACATAACACCTTCATGCTCTGTGACCACAAAATGCAGAGTATTTACAATTATATTACAAAAATTGACTTCACATGGGCTCTTAGCCCCAAAACTACCCTTGGGGTATCTTTCTCCCAACATGATGGAAGTAGTGTTAGAACTGGCAGGTTGGCTTGCCTCACAAGATGGTACTTACCTCAGAGTTTTTGGTGGTCAGAAGCCTCCACATCTACTATTGAAGTATGTTGTCGACAAGTTGGTCATGAAAAAATTTTCTTATCATCTTTCCATATGGTTATCAAGAGTGTTGCAAAGGAAGAATAAATAACCTTGGCCCACTCTTTCTTTCCAAGTTATATTGTACGAGATCAAGAATTTGAAGGCTATTGACACTGAAGGCAAGGAGATAGATAAATTCACATTTGGTCATTTTGACTTCAATCCATAAGATCCTAGGAATTTTTGTAAACAACACTACACAAAGATTCATTTCTAATGGCCAAGCAAGAATTTTGTTAAATTTGAGGAGGAAAGGATGAAGAGTTGTTACAATGCAGCAAATCCCCACCAACCAATCATCTTTGCAGGTACATCACAAGCTACTCCTCCAAAATAACTCACTCCAAAGGAAGAACCATCAGAAACGTGCAACCTAGGCACGAAAAGGGAAAGAGGAAGGTTTTGCACAACCCAACGGAAGAAAAAAGTTGCAAATGGAAATTTTGGCTAGCGGGGGCCTGACCCAGGTTCAATGTTAGTTAGCCAAACAAATCCCTACACTACTGGCCCTTTCGGCATCAGCCCGTGAAGTGCAGACTGAAGTCTCACCCGAAGCAATATGGGGGGATGTTGGAACCAAGTTTCCGCACCCTTGATATGGTTGTGATGTCAATTTATTCCAACTATGCCCGCCTTCATGCAGGTTGTTTATCCCTCTGCTCTACCCTTCAGTACTTTCGCACTGCTAGGGCAGCGAACTGTGATATCTCCCCCACTACGCTAAGTATATTACTTATCTTATTAACAGATCTTGATGTTCTTACTTGTGTTCACTTAACCAATACATTTATACACATTCACGCATCATATAAGCATTAGAAGTGAAATTCATACCCAATATAACATATGCATAAACAAGAAATAAAGACATAGAAATTATAGAGTACTTCTCTTTATTGATAATTTCAAATGATTACAGACTCGACTCGCCCTGCGCACTCAGCTGTATGGGTCCGCACACTTAGCTGCGGACTACTAGGCCTCTGTTCACTTAGCTATAAAGCCTCTACCTATGCTATGACCCAAAACTTAGACTTCTACTTCATAGTTATCTCCATATATGTTCGATCCTTGATTCCATCCTAATTTCCTTTAACTACTTAGAGCTTAGCTCTATTTATCTACAGTGACATTAAATTTTCAAAATAATGGCAGACAACATTATTACTCTTTAAAAACTACGTGCTTTGTGACCACAAAATGCAGAGTCTTTACACTTGGATTACAAAATAGGACCAAAATATGGGCTTTAAGCCCAAAAACCACTCGTAGGGGATCCCATGCCCAACAGGCCCCCAACACAAACATTGTGACTCACCCTCGAGTCACTCTGCAGGTGTGGAGATCTTAGCGCGAAGACCTCCCAGCTCTATTTGGATCATCACAACTTTGGCAGCACACTGAGCGACCGCTTGCTGGACTTCTTCAACGCACTATTTGATGACTGCTATTGAACTGCTACTCTGAATATTCTGCTGAGATGCCCGCAATTTTGCAATATTTCCTTCAATGGAGGTTGTGATCGCATAAGGCTCATCTATCCATGGCTGTAGGTGGAATTTTAGGATCACTTATTTGTGTCGAGCAACATGCACCTGTTCCTTGAGCACCTTTGGCTCTTGCATCTGTGCAAGCCTCTGTGTAAGGGAAACCATCTGCATGGTCCCTTTTACCTCGTCATACCTCTGTTGGAGCTCGCACGCCTCTGTCTCTAGGTGCTCTACATTCAAGTCCTCCTGCAGGGTGGTTAGGACCTCAAATGACTGTTCGAAAAGCTGCATGCAGTCTGCCACTACACTGTCAACCACCGCTATTGCTGTTGTAACAATGGTGGTACATTGTTCCTTGATCTTCGACATATTTGAAGGCTGACCCTTCAATTGCAGTTTTGCGATCTACAGGTTCAACTCCAGCTGAACCTTGGCCATCTCTACTCGAGTGTTGGGCATCCCTGTGGTTAATCGGTGGACACACGCCTCCACTAATTCTTCTGCCTGAATGTCTAACTCCGGGGCCATCCTGCAGGCTTCCTCTACCACCTGCATAAACTTCTTATTCTACTCCAATACCTTGTTGTGTTGCAGGCCCAACTGCTCGATGTTGATGCGCTGCTCACTCATCACCTGCAGATCACAACTCTCTCGGGCCCTGAGTTCCGTGGTGACTCCATCCTGTAAGAGGTAGAGTATCTCCCGAGGGAGCACAACCATGTTCAATCCTACCCACTTCAGACTGCTAACCATAGGCCTGTTAGCCTCATTTTTTGTATTGAGTGCCCCATTAGGTAGTAGTACCACGTTGGTCACCCTTGTGCGCAACATCTCCTCGACAGCTGAAGTGCCAATCGCGAGGCACATGGACACTGTGCCAACCTATGGAGTGCACACCTGCAACTCCTATAGCTCTGTCTAGAGAGCTCCCAATACCAACTGTTGTTGTTCTTTGAACTGTTGGAGGGCCTCCGCAGTGACATCCCTCACCATTTCTCTGATATCATGCAAATCCCCCTCAGTGAGGGTGATTGGGTCAAAGGACATTTTTGATGCCTTTGTTTTCTTTCGTGGCCTTGTCTGCTCTCATGATCACTAATGCTTGAGTTGGTTGGATGTCATCTACAGGTCCACGCCACCTTGTTATGTCTCTATTTCTGCCTCAGTTCTGGGTGAAGGTCACTTCTGTCCTTTGCGCTCTTCTCCTCTTGTTGTTTGTTGTTCTTCTAGTTTCGCGGCGTCACTCTTTTCTATGCTTCTCTGCTAGCTGCGCCATTCAAAGCTTTGTCTCTTCCTTCTTGCATTGCATGATGGACTTGTCTATTTCCATTGCAGAGCCAGCTGGAGCGCGCCACTACGGTGGCCAAGATTCAAGGACTGCGAAAATTACATCATTAGTCGCCAGGTACGGTAGGTTATGCCATGTCTTTGTAGGGTACTTCCGCGCCCTGATAAAAACATGGTGGAAATCCACTTTGAACTCTGGAAAGCTCTGTAGACTATCATATACTGTGGATGAAAACCATGACTTGCGATTGATCCCCATGCAGATATTCATCTCCATCAATACCCAAAAAATCTTGCTTTCTTTTATTCATTGCACGTCCTTGGTTGCCCACAACAAAGCGTACTTCGCTGCCTCTGGAAGGTCCGATGTGACTGAAGGGAATTGGCTATCTTTGGGTAGCTCCCATGCCACCAGTACTATGGACAAAAGGAGCCACGTGTGGTGAAATGTTTTTCCCTGCTTCTGTGCCTCATGATAGTTCGCAAGGAACTTGCCGCATAGATAGTTCGCCCAGCTGAACTGGACTCCTTCAGTACATTGGGCTGCTAGTGCAACCATGGGCATGAGCACCTCATCCATGTGACACTTCTACATCACCTTCCCTGCTAGTATTTGTGTCGTGACCTTGACTATAGGGTTGTTAATGTTAGAGATGGTGTATCCTCTCTTCTTCTTCTCCAACTTGAACTTCTTCTTCCTCGCTTCCGCGAGGGTGAACTTGGCACCTTTTCCTTCGGAAATACTAGATGGATCCTCCCCTGAGTAAGGCAGCCGTGTAATTCGATGAATCAAATGGTCTATGATGGGAATGGGCTCCTCCAGCCACAAACACCTATCATGCACCAAGAATACTAGCTGGCTGATGATGAAGATGGTCACTAAGGTGTGGTGATAATATGGCACCCAGAGCAGGTTTAGAAACCTAGCTTTTTCTACTCCCTTGAGCCATTTGTGTGGCTCCAATTCAATCATTCCAACCGTCGCATCAATCCGACGAAACATTAGCTGCTCAGTCGCTAAATGTGGGAATTTCTCATGATCCATGAGGTCCCAATCCTCAAACTTCAGTAGAAGAACTCGTCCTAAGTTCGGCCCCTCAAAAACAATATCATCTAGGAGAAACAAGGTTTGTAGGGAGCTCTCTTGCTCTCGTCTATGTCCTTCAGCACCTTGGCTTTGCCCTTGACATATTATGGTAGCTTGGTAATAGGGTCCGCACCCTGGGTTTCAACTTCCATTTCTTCGCCCTCCTCATCCACCAGTATTTCTTCAAACTCCTCTTTGTCGGACTCCAGATTAATGGCCTTCCCCTTTTCCTGCATGGTGAGCTTTGTCCTCTATGGGTTTCTTGGTGAGACGCGTATCAGTATCATAACTTGCTTATCCTTCTTAGGTCTTAGTTTTCTAGGTGATTTAGGGACCTCAACTATCATTCTAGTGCTCTCTGGGGCTTCTACTACCGCAATTTCTTGCACAGCTTCTTCAATTGTCACTAATTTTGTGTCCATGGCTTCTGCGGGTGATGACATATCGTTGTTCCACAATTCTTGCAATGTCTCTGGTAGTTGCTCAAACAATGAATTCAATTTCAGGGTCTCAAATAGGCCTCAGTTCATGTATACTTGAGCGCACAACAACTTAGTTCTCAAAATGCCAAGATTTGTTCGCTAGACAACCACTTGTAATTTATAGGGCCTTTTGAATTCAAATTCGACCATTCCCCCCACATTGAGTCCATTAATGCTATATTGGCGACAAATTTTCAAGAATATAACCCATAAATATCACCTTAAATTCCTACTGCCCACTCCATTTGTCCTCAAACCAACCATCAAATCATGAATAGTGACTTTAACGATCACTTTCCAGTAGACCTGCATGTTAGCGCAGCTGTCTTCACGTTGTCACGGACCCTATGACACTTCGCTGCATCGCAGAGTCCTGACATCGCGTAGCTCCTAGGAAGTGTAGTTTATAGTCCTGCACCTCCTTTTGGCTACCTAGAGTGCTAATACTATGCTTCTGTCAAATAGTCAAATGGCCGAGCCACTTGTGTATGGCTTCAAACAACTGCCATTCACTTTTCCTGTGAAGGGATCTCCATTCAACTTAACTAGCTAGACCGCGTCACCGTCGGTAATCTCCTTAATAACATACGGCCCCAGCCAATGCATTTTGAGTTTCCTTGGAAATTGATCAAACTTACTGTCATACAACAACACCAAGTCATTCACCTTAAAGGTTCGCAGCTTAATATGTCGATCACGCCATGCCTTTTCACACTTCTTTTGGACCTGCTGGTGAAATCCAGCCAAAAATCTCTTTTCTTCCAGCTCATCCAACTGCACAAGCCTCTTTTCTGTGGCTCTGCGATCTGTCATACCTGTGAGTGCTGCTATGCATAGACTAGGCATGATGTATTCCATAGGCATCACAGCTTTAACCCCATATACCAGCCTAAAGGGTGTTTGTCCCGTTAACTTCTTGCACGTTCTCTGATAAGCCCACAATACTGTAGGTATGTGTAGGACCCAATCATTTCACTGAGAATTGCATACCTTGGTCAGCGTGGTATCCAGTAATTTGTTGAAATATTCCACTGTCGCATTAGGATGTGGGTGTAAGGTGTGCTCTTTTGGTGATACACTTGAAATTCCTCCATTAGTGCATTGATCATCTCATTCAGGAAGTGCATACCACGATCACTCATCAAGATCTTTGGACAACCAAATCACATCGGCAAATGATCAAATAGAAACTTCGTAGCAGTTGCACCTGTGTAATCCTTCATCGATTGCGCTTCTGCCCAACAAGTCGAGTACTCCGTCGCAGTGATAATGTACCTCGTGCCTGTCTTCCCTTAGGGCTGAATAGGCCCTACAAAATCTATGGCCCACTTTTCGAAAGGTTGCAAAGTCATTTTTTGATTGAAAGTCATTTCATCCCTCCGCGATCTCTTACTTTTTCTTTGACATACATCGCATGCCTTGTAATATGGTTTTGAATCCTGATGAAGGGTTGGCCACCACAACCTTGCACATAGAATCTTCTGTGTGGTTTCTCTCCCTACATAATGTCCTCCCATGACGCCCCCATGAGCATCCACAAGGATGCTACTTCCTTCAAACTCAGGTACATACCTTTGTAGTATCTCATCAGTCCCCATCCTGTATAAATTCCCAGCAATGACAAAGAAATCTGTCGTGTGCACCACTGACCCATTCTTTTACTGGACAGAGTATCCTTCCGACATAGTTCTAGTTGTTATAAAGTGTATTATATCCTCAAAATGTCCATCCGCGATGTGCACAACAAAGAGTTATGCATCAGACAATTCTTCCTCCAAATTAGTAGGTTCCTCCCCTGTCTCGATGCATGACAGGTGATCTGGTCTTGTGTTCAATCGTCCAAGCTTCACTACAACTTCAAAATCATACTCCTGGAACAATAAGATCCACTTGCAAATCCCCCCCCCCCAACATAGGCTTATTGACCAGGTACTTTAGCACAGAGTGGTCTATATACATCTTAAAGTGGCCTCCTAGCAAGTAGTGTCGATACTTCTAGAGCGCATATACCATAGCTAGCCCCTCATGCTCACTAGTGGAATAGTTCTTCTCTGCTTTGGATAATCTTCGGCTTGCAAACGTGATAGGGTGGTCCAAGCGTTCTCCGAAATCCTGTGTTAGTATTGCTCCCAGTGCTATACATGATGTGTCAACATGAACATGGAACTCTTTCTTCTAGTTCTAGAAGACTAGAATTGGCACGGTAACCATCTTTTCTTTCAATATATCCAGGCTTTTCTTACAGTCATCGTTTCAGCAGAACGAGGCATCCTTTTTCAACAATTTTTCCATTGGTGCGGTGATTTGGGCATAGATTTTGATAAACTTTCTATAATATCACGTATGTCCCAGAGTAGCATGCAGTTGTTTCACACTTCTCGACGCTTCCAAGTTTAGAATCACTGCGATCTTCACAGGGTCTACCATCAGCCCTTGTCTGCAAACCACATGACCCAATAGGTTCTCAAAAGGAATGAAAAACATACACTTCTTGAGGTTGAGCATGATTTGGTATCTTTGACAAGTATCCAACATCAAGTGCAAGCTCGCTACATGGCGCTTAAACAATCCAAATATAGTCCAGTTATCAAAATATACCTCCAAGAAATTATGAATAAATTCCTTGAATGCCACAACAACCACGTGCGAAAAGATAGCAGGTGAATTCTTCAACCCAAACAACATTACAATATATTGAAAGAAACCCCACTCAGTTTCGAAGGTTGTCTTGCTCCTATCCTCCGGCACGATTTTGATTTGGTGGTACCCAGAGAACCCATTAGTGAAGGAGTATGCTTCCTGGCCATCTACATTGTCCAACACTTCATTTGTGAATGGAGTTGGGAAAGGATCATGCACACAAGCGTCATTCAGTTTTATGAGATCCACAGATATCCTTATCTCATCCTTTTGCTTCTTCTCTTGCACCACCATTGGACTTACCCAATCAGATTCTTCCACAGGCTCAAGGATGCCTACTGCGAGCATTTTGTCTAGTTCTACGCAAACCTTTTCCTTGTATTTCACATTTAAGTGGTAAGGCCTCTACTTGACTGGCTTCACATCGGGTTTTAACGTGATCTTCATTACTCCTAGATCTTCGATTATTCCTTTCAAATTTGTAAACTTGGTCAGGAGTAAATCCTGATAGTCGTGGAGTAATTAAACAACCTTATCCACCGTCGCATCATCCCAGTAGTCTCTGATCTTTGCGAATTTGGGTTCTACCTTTGTACCAATGTTCACCTATTTAGTTTTCACTGGCATGGTTATATCAGGGTTCTCAATATGTGGTCCTTGAAGCTCGTGGTGGCCTCCTGTTTATGGAATGTTAATCTTCCATGGATCCTCATCCTCCTCTTCAGTAGTTACATTATAACATTCCAGCACGCGACTCAGCTGAGTAGCCCATTCGGGTCGCGTCAGGTCTAAAGGATCTCGTAGTATCCTAAAGATGGTTTCTTTCACCTCTTGTAGCGATTCATCAATGCTGTCAAACCCATCCTCAAAACTAAAGGTCATCATGAATCCTTCGCGCAGGATATCCCATTCACCTGTCCCATGGCGGAGCTCTCTTTCTATATACCAATTCATTGGGATAACATCCAAGGTATGATAGAATAGGTGAACCCATTCAAGTTGTGGCTTTTCTCCATAGGCCTGCATCCATTTGGCCAAATGTATGAGCGGATCATTTCTTCCATTGTACTTGTCTGTCAGTTGAATCCTAGGATTCCCAAATCGTGCTCTCATCATTCTCCTACATTTGCGCCAATCATAAAAACTCCCCTTATGCGTACCCCACCATCTTATGGGCGTAGTGCACAGTGACCAAACCAAGTTATGGAAGCGTTGTTTTCTAGAACATCCCTTTCAAATGCATCCAAAAATATATCCACCTCATTCAGTCCATCATAAGTAGGAATATTTCTTACCTCTGACGACACACAACATAGCGATCGGGTCATCATGTTGCAATTCAGCATAGTTACTTTGTGTAGCCAATTTTTCCAGCATTCTATTTCTTTGTCAAATTCTGAAGTGCAGGAACTCTCGTGTTCCCATGTAATCCACCCATCCATTGTGGGATTCACCTAGTCTTGGTCTCGCGTTGTTATCTTATAGATGCAGTCAATATCATCATCACTCTCATAATCACAGACCAGTTTCATATAGCGCGATCCTTCAGCAGGGTCCAGGGGTATTATCATGCGCAGTGATTTATTCTCAAAGATCATCTTTTGCTTCTTCAGATTGATTACCCTGTTCATATCAGTAGACTAATCAATTCCCAAGAGCGTAGGGTAGGGATTGCTGTCATCAACATTCTCTATTACTTCAAAATTTTCCAGCGCGCTTGCTCCCTCAATATCCACAGTCACTCCATGCAGCCACTCCATGGGTATGATTTTTTGTTGGTTCTACATGCTTAGCTAAATTAGGGACCATTGAAACGCTGGTCTCCCCATTCGCTCCCATGTCTATTTCAGTAGAACATTCGTATCCGATCCCAAATCCAGAATGACTTGATCCATTTCATATTCTCCGATCTGCACGGTGAGTCTCATTTCATGTTCTATCCTTGTCTTATGCTTTCCGATCTTACGAACTACGCGTGGTTCACTTGGCATGGTCCCAACACATCTATTCATAAGTTCCTATAACCCTTTCACAACCTTATTGTTGCATACTAATTTCATACAGGTTTCGAGGAAATTTGTCAGCATAGAGGGGTCCATCTCCGGCTCCTGTTTATCCTTGTTTCCTGAAGTGGAGGCCTCAGCAAAGCTCTTCTTAGCCTCCATGAATGCTTCACAGGCATGCTCCAAATCGAAGTCAACCTCCTTTACCTGGGCTTTTCAAACCCATGTACTGTCTTCTGGTTATTTCCCCTTGTCATCTCTTATCGCGACTATATCGCACGGCTCATACCTCATCATCTGCAGGTTTTGAGTCAGGGGAGGTGGTAGCGCTCCTTTTTCACGTATCCTAGCTATCAGCATAGGAAAATCTTCTATCTCATGATCAAACAATGTGCAATACTTGCACGACGGGTGCATTGGATTAGTTAGAAAATCAACTATCTGCGACCTCTACCAGGTCCTCCTCTGCATCGGCCTTGTCTGTGCCATCCCTACATTTTGGTCAAGGGGTTGCGTTTTGACCTGAACCCTATAGGTGGGAGTTCTATCCATCATCAATTCATAGCTCCTGCAAGTACGCTCATCATGTCCTACCAATCTACAAAAGTTGTAGAACAACTGTTATGGAGTTTGCGTATACTTTTGTAACAAGTGGCAGTTATTCATGGCATGTTTTCCAGCTATTTGGTAGATAGTGAACCACAAAGTAGGCACCACGCTAGGTCCTTCTTGAGCTTCCGGCCTTAAAGGCATCATTCCTCCTCCTACAGTAAAGACCAGGCAGTGGTATTTGTCATGACCCTGACTCTTGCATTTCACGCACCATATATCTTTGCGTACCTCTCGCCGAACCATCCTATCCTACTTTAAGCTTTGCATCTCAAGGCACAGATTCTTTAGCTACACGTGGATTTGCTGAACTCATAGATTAGGATCTTGCATCAGAGTCTCATGTAGTCTCATGGAAATCTCCAAGGCCTCTGCCTAAGTTGTTATCTTCTACTGCGACAACGCACTCCTTAAGTGTGGTAGTAATGAAGCCACAAACCACTCGCGATGTTGTCCATCTGTCAAATTCATGTTGGCTTCATGGATCATACATTTTAGCCTCTGATCTAGTTCCCAAGGCATCTCACCTAGTAGCATCATGATCATTTTGAATCCCATAATCGACTATGCTTCAGATTTAGGCTTGCTAAATTCCATATTCAGTGCTGCTTGGATGTCTGCTACTTTAGCATTCAGGTGATCGCTATAGTACTTAATATACTAGGTTAGCGCGTGACCTTGCAGAGCACTAACCAGTGTTTCCTTCTTTATGTTATCATTTGTAACACCTTGAGCTTCCCATATAGCCCTCACAATGAACCAGAATTGGTTCGGGTCCTCATTTCCAAAGCCTTTGAACAAAGGCAACTTCACTGTGTTTTCCATACTAAATCAAGGTGGTGGCGGAGGTGGTACAAGCGAAGTTGGAGGTGATGTCAGTGAATATAGAGGTGGTGTGGGCAGAGGTGGTATTTGTGGAAATTCTTGTCTTATCAACTGAATAGCACTTCGTGGAGAGACCTTCGGTATCCCTTCTTCCTCCCTTTGCGGTGGTGAAATCAAGGGGCTATACTCCAAACCCTTATTTCCTTCGTTCCTGTAAATTTTTCCACTTCGCGTAGTCCCAGACATCAAGGTAACTGCATAACCCGTTTTTCACACAATTTTTTTTTAATCCAAGTATTCATAGATTTTACGTACTTACCTCGCAGTCCATTGAAAAAGTGTCGCTCTACCTCGCTATAATTGACTGAGGTGTCGACTGCGAAATTAGTAACAAATTCTCATATAATCTGATCGAGCCAATGATCAATGATGCGCATGATCTTATCCTCCGATGCTTCCAACCATCGCACCAACTCTGGGGTCCACACAATAGGACCGTCAAGTTTCCAACTTCCTTGGCTATCTACTAGCTTCGCGATCCACTTGTATAGCTCAGTAAGGAAGGAGGTGAAAAATATTTCATGGACCTCCATATACAGGTATTGGTCCAACCAATTTTCTTTTGATAGTTGTAGGTTTCTGTTCTCTTGTGCCGCAAACTCGTGAATCCTTATGTCTAACTAGCGTTCGATTTATTTCTTAGTTGGATTCTAGTGATACGACATCACACATCTCTATGCAGATTCTGGTCCTGGAAACAAAACCATTTGTTGGCTTGCGGGGGCTTGACCCAGGTTCAACGTTAGTTAGCCAAACAAATCCCTACACTACTGGCCCTTTTGGCATCAACCCGCGAAGCGCAGATTGAAGTCTCACCTGAAGCAGTATGGGGGGATGCTGGAACCAAGTTTTTGCACCCTTGAGATGGTTGTGATGTTAGTTTATTCCAAATATACCTGCCTTCGCGTAGGTTGCTTATTCCTTTGCTCTACCCTTCAGTACCTTCATGAAATGTTACAATCAGCTTCCATGCAGCCGTAACCAGGGGCTGAAGTCCTTTCGTACTGCTAGGGCAACAAACTACGATATCTCCCCAACTAAGCTAAGTATCTTACTTATCTTATTAACATATCTTGATTTTCTTAATTACGTTCACTTAACCAATATATTTATACACATTCGCGCATCATATAAGCATTAGAAGTGAAATTCATACCCAATATACCAGATGCATAAACAGGAAATAAAGACACATAAATTATAGAATACTTCTCTTTATTGATAATTTTAAATGATTACAGACTCGACTCGGCCTGCGCACTCAACTGCAGGGGTCCACACACTCAGCTGCGGACTACTAGGCCTCTGCACTTAGCTGCAGAGCCTCTACCTATGCTATGACCCAAAAATTAAACTTCTACTTCAAAGCTATCTCTCATACATGTTCAATCCTTGATTCCATCCTAATTTCCTTTAACTACTTAGAGCTTTGCTCTATTTATATGATCCATGGTCCACGGACCATGGGTAGATCTTCTACAGCTAACATTACATTTTCAAAATAAGGGCAGAAAACCTTATGAATCTTTAACAACTACACGCTTCGCGACCACAAAATTCAGTGTTTTTACACTTGGATTACAAAATTGGACCAAAATATGGGCTTTAAGCCCCAAAACTGCCCTTGGGGGATCTCATGCCCAACAAGAAAGCAGACCCAATCATTTTGAAAGTGGCCATAGAAACAAAAAAGAAGAGGAAATAGAGGAAGCAGGGGGGGGGGGGGGGGGGGGAAGAGAACACAATATTAGAAGAAGAGCAACATGAACAAGAGAAGAAGAACAAAGGTGGAGAAGAGAAGAAGAAGATGCGACATGAAAGGAAGCAGAAGAAGAGGAACAAAACCAACTACTAGAAGAAGAGAGAAAATGATTGCAGGAGAAGGAAATTTCTTAAGAAATTGAAGATCTGATTGTAATTCAAGACATGGAGGTGGAATCAGAGCTAGTAAACTGAGATTTTGATCTTATACTGAGCACTCAACAGGTCACCATTCTGTCACCCCCTCTTCCAACAAAAGAGCAAGCTCCAAGCGAATAAGAGGAAATTGTTCCTATCAATGATGGTCCAATCATGGATACCTATAATCTAACTTATGATGAGATTCAAAAGAAGATTATACAAGTGAGAAAGAAGCATTTCCCAGACTTGCTTACATCTCCTCCATTCATCAAAGAAAGGGTGATTGTGGCAAACACCAGAAGGAATCCAAAAGCCATTTCCATAGAAAACTTGGTCTTCGCAGGGGATTCCAAGTCACATACGGAGTATCTAATGGTCAAGAATAGGAATATGGCAAATAACTTGTAGGTGACAAGGAAAAAAGTGGAATAACTCCAAGTAGAGGTTCAAAAAGCAATTCCCGCACAGGTGTATCTAGAAGAACTTAAGGTAGCCATATTGGGTGAAGTATCAGCATTGGGAGAGACCATGAGAAGCCTCTATGAGGAGCTTGTCAATGTGCATAAAGCAGTTGTTCACTTGCATGAAATGCAATAGAAGTGAAAAAATAATGCTAAATCCCTAAATGTTATTCATACAACCATCACTATCATGCATGAGTGGTCAACGCAATACAAAGGGGCATTTTCCAAATTGGTAAAGAAAACAAGGCAACATGTTGAGTTGGAGAAAGCACAAGTTCAGATGCTCAACTAGAGTAAAAAATAGCTTGGGTCATTCATCGCCAACATTCAAGCCTCATATGCATGATTATACAATAACGTGGATTTCATGGTGAAATCACACAAGATCCCTTTAGTTGGTTCACTCACTGAAGCCAAATGTAGGAATCAGGTTAGATAGGAGGTTGAAGAATACTTGGACTAGCTGAGACGGATCACTACCAAGGAATATCTTGAGGTGAAAAAAAATAATATGTAGAAATATATTGGTGGCCCTGTTTAGATCAATAACATGTTGCTCCTGCTAGGAAACTCAAACTAGTTCCAAGGCAGTGTACTTGGATGCAATGGAGGCTAGAGTCTGATTTTAGCTTGATGCCATTGCACAACTTGGGGAAGTCATTGCATAGTACAAATCTTGGTACCACTATGTGATTGAGAAAATACAAGTTGAAGTGGATGAGCTGGAGTTTCCCAAAACTCAGGCTTGACTTGTTTTGTCTTAGTAGGCTGTCTAGTTGACTCTACCCAATTTTGTCTTACATGGGTATGAGCGATATTGTAATATTATTTTGTAATTAATTATAAGTGAAATTCCAAGTGTCAATTGTGGAATGTGAAGAGTCATTTTCTAATGAAGTCCAAAGGTCATGGTTGAAGGAAGTCAAACATTCATGAGGGAAGTCAAATAGTCACAAAGGGAGACGAATAGTCACCCATTTTGTTATAAATATACCCTCATTAGTTATGTAAATGGAATTTGGCTAGGATTTTGGCTTAGAATCAAAAGCTTGGGAGTTTTGAGCCTTGGATTCTCTGTAGCATAAAGGGAGTATCTTTCTTTGGAGGAGTAGGTGTATACTTCATGTTCCACTATTGGGACTAGTGGTTCGTCAATTGTATATGTATGCTTCGGACTTTTCACTTTAATAAAAGCTCAGAGCCGACACACTTTCATGCATATGTTGTAAATATAATAGGAATAATATTGTTATGTTTGCAATATATGTTGTTTCATGTACACTAATGCTTATGAACTATTTAGTGTGCATTGGTATGAATCTTGTTGAATGTGTGTTGTTATGTATTTCAATCATCACTATCTTGTGAACTATTTTACAGGCTAACTTATGATTCCTTTTCTAATCGTGTGCTATTTTCAAGTTGAAAACTATTATAGGCTTCTAAGGGGCTCAGTTGATTTCCCCTTCTTGTGTTGGAACCTATCATGCATTGTAATTGACCCTTCACAGAGTCATACAGTTGTCTCACCAAATTCATGGATACATCATTCTATGCATTATCACAGCCAAGGCATACCACTAAAACCCACTATTTTAGTGACCGGGTCATATTCCGGATGGGGATCCTACTCCAAATGGTGTGAGGTTTAATTGGAAATTCATATTGGGGAGACCCCTTGAGTGTTGGTGGGTCCAACACCGTTAATAATAAGTAAGCTCCATGAACATTAAATTTAGTTCTAAATTTAGTTCTATTAATTTTATTCATTTACTTGTCATTGATATGTTTTATTTATTCCATAATATTGAGTGATTCTTGATAAATTTTTTGGGATTCCTGTTTACTTTATACATAATAGTGTCTTTCAAGGGCCCTTGTGCTACTCCTAGTTTGTTATGTAATTGATTCTTTTTCAAGATGATGTGAGTAGGTTTTTGGTCAATGAAAAATAAGATTCTAAAGTTCTCATACATTATGGCATAGAGCACATGTCCCAAAGTAGTAGCCAAAATGTTACCCCCCAAGGGTAAGTACTTGAAAGGTCACCCCCATGGGTTTGTGTTGTTGATTCAATCTCAATCACATATCACTACACATATACATGCTCTCTCATTTCTCATTCTCACCTATGTTATCTCAACCATGGTGCATAGAATGAATTCCACAACTCAAATAAGGGTATGACGATTGAAGAATTCATATTTGGATGGTTTATGCTTCTAACTGTGGGTTGTGGTGATGCTTTCCTCAATAGGATTTGTTAATATTTCATGACTCCTAATTTTTTTTTTGACTCATCATACCACAATTGCATATATTTTAATATGTAAAGTGAACCATTTCCCATGGTTAGGGTGTATCATTGGTAACTAGATAAATTACTATCCCATATCCCCTCAAACATAACACTTTCTATTATTTTCCCTTCATATCAACTCAATTCATGAAAAGGGACTACCCCCCTTCTTGTTTGGTTCCTCAATGTCATCCATAAAGGGTGTATGTATGAAATAAAGACATGAATTGATAAAACCTAGTTGAATTTGAAAATTATAACACACAAATAAAGATAGAAAAAGCACCATATCATTTTTCAGCTCTCCTTGCTGGTTTAAGTGGGCTTGACCTAGGTTCAGAGTGCGTTGTGCACCAACAAAACCCTCAACCACTGGCCCTTTTAGCAATGACATGCAAGCATATCGCAATCTCATCTGAAGTGGTTATGGGAGGTTGCAGAACTAGGTTTCTGTAGCCAGAGGGATATGCACGTTTTTGCATCTTATATTTACTTATGCTTTCTACCTTCCTATAACTTCACATATGTTAATAACTTTGCGCTGATGTTTAATCTTATAGGTTTATTCTTAACATATAGACATAATAGAAAACAGCCTAACATGTATTATTTCACATAATTTAGTAAACAATATGCATAACTATGTCAATAACAACAGAGAATCAACACATAAGGCTACACAATACTTCACCAAATTTTTTTCTTTATTAATAATGATCTTCAATACATGCTCTTCCCTGACCTACACACCTAGTTGTAGGTGGTCTATGCACTCAGCTGCGGAGCCTTCCCACCAAATACATACTCAAGATAGAGAATACAAATAATCTATCCTTAGTTCTTCTATCATGATCTCATTTACAAAGTATTACATCTTCTTTAAATATATTTCCTTACTACAAGACCATGGTCCAAATACCACGGATCCAACAAAAAAATGGACTAATACCCAATACTCGTTACAAAATAAGGGTCTTTGACCCACCCTAAAGCCACTAAAACACCGCACGATGAATATAACTTCATTGGCTCCGCATGCTCTGCTCCTCAAAATGTGGAGTCTTTGAACCAAAACTTGGACCAAGTTGGGCTATGCCCAACAGGACCCCAACACTCACCTTTACTTGTCTCGAGTCACTCACCTTCAGTTCCCTTGATTTTCACTACAATTCCATTGTAGACTACATTATACTGCCAGACTGTCTCTACCATTTGTTTCTCCTGTTTGCGTGCTTCCTCCGACAATGCCTCTCCAGTTGGGCTAGCATCCTTATGTAGTATTTATGCCTCCCTTTTATTCAATTATTTGAGGCTTTTTTCCACTGCCTAAGATAGTTTCAGGGCATCATCTTGCCACCACTGAGTCCCTGCTTGCAAAATTTTCTCCTTCCTTCGAAGCTCATCTATCTGCTTTTGGAGGTTCTTCCCTTCAGTAATACTGGTGAGTTTTTGCAAGACTGGTAGGGTCTTTACAACTGCCAAGATTTTTTCGTACTACTTTTGCTTCACCTATAATTCCTCCTCGATATTTTGGATGTTTGGATCCTCCTATAGTGAGGTCCATATTTGCATCGTATCATCTAATAATTTCCCACTGTCCACCACTCTGTCAAAGATACCTTTCAATGCTGCCTTTAAATCTTTCTTCCTCTGCTCTCGCACTTTTGGTGGTGTGGCTGGCTACAACCTTATTTGCAACTCTGATATCTACACTTCATCCTAAAACTTTATCTTTGCTAGTGTATTCTTCGATTCCTTTATCGTGAGGGTGAGCTTCACGACCTTTTGTGCTAGTGGTTCCTCCTCACCAACCTTTACATCCAGGACTATGCTGCAACTTTCCTTGATAGATTTTTCCAAATTTTCTTGTCATTAATATGCTTTGTCTCTTTTATTAGCCACCTCCTCCAACTACTTATTCAATGCATCTTTCTCCTTTTTTGTCTGCATCGTTATCACTGAGGTTCACTCCTCTCATTCCCACAACTCAATTTTTAGACTTTAATGGAATTCGTGCAACATCTGAATGGCCATCGTAAAAATATTTATGTTGACATTATTCCATGCTTTGGATTGCTCTTTTTCCTCAATTGAGTATTAATGAAGTGCCCCATCTAGCACCTGCACAATTCTAATTCCAAATTGAATTTCTATTCTTTGCTCTACCTGTAGTGACTGAGCTCTTTGTTGTGGTTGTTTTTCTACTTGCGCTAGCTCCTTCAACTTTGCAATTGCCTTCTATAATTAAGTCAAGATCATTCTATATCGGTCATCAATTCTGTCTCAAGTATCTGTCATGACTCCTTATACCTTCTCTCTAATCATTTCAATGTCCCCATTAGTGAGGACAAGCACTTCTACGCCCTTGGACTTATTTGCCTTTAACTCTTACCTACCACAGTTGTTGTATCTCTCCTTTCGAAAATGAAAGGTGACTTCTTTGATATGCATCACTGAGGGGTTCCTCATGCTCCTTCTCTGTTTGCTCTATTTCCACCTTTGCATCCTTTCCACTTGTACCTACATCCTGCGAGGTACCCTTCTTTGTTCCAACTGCTCCGCCATGTAAAGTCATCCATTCTTCTAGACATTGTTGTACTATGGTGAGAAAATTGTATTCAGTTACTAAGTATGGAAATGGGTGCCATATCTCAGTTCGGTCCTAAGTTACCTTCACATAAGCTTTGTGTAAGTCTTCTTTGAAATCTACAATGTGACAATACTACTTATAAAAACTAGGTGACAACCTTGGATGCTAATTCACCACCATGTGTAGATCCATTTCCATCACCACAAAGAAAATCCTATTTTTCGTTGTGCATGTCAGATCCTTAGTAAACTAGAGGGAGGCATATCTTTCTGCCTCGCAAACATCCACCTCGATAGATGGAAACTTGGAGTCTTCTGGTTCTTTCAATGCAATCAACGCGACAAGTATTTATAATCCAGCATAGTGGAATGACTTCCCCTCTCCTTGTGCTTCCCTACAGTCTGTCAAAAATTCCTCACACAAATAGGCAACCCAGTTGAAATGGACTCTTGCATTGCACTACAAAACCAAATATACTACCACTGCAGGCATCTCATTGGCCCTACACTTCCTCATTATCTTACCTGCCAATATGTGCGTGGTGAAATGCACTCCCTAGTCATCAATGGAGTTGATGTCATATCCCCGCGACTTCTTCACTAAGTCGAACTTTTCCTTCATCATTTGTGCCATCTCCTTATCCTTATTCTTTCCCACAAATTCTTCTATAAGGTCTTTTCCCTGATGAGGCAACGCTATTCTTTTTCTAATTAACATCTCATCAATCGAGATCCTTGTCCCTAGCCAAATCATCCATCATGTACTAGTGCGAGGAGATACCACACATAGATTGTATTGATTGTGCTTTGACCTAAGTGTGGCACATTCAGCATATTCAAGAGGCCCACTCTTTGCAATCATGTAGCCCAGTAGAATGGCTCTAACCTAGTGCCTCCACTATCTGGTTATCGAACTTAGTTTAAATGTCTACTCAGTTCAAATTGAAGGTATTTTCTTTGATCGTTAAAATCCCAGTCTTCCATCTTTTGTTGGGGTATTCTCTCCAACACTTCACCCTCAAATGGTACTTCTTCTAGCAGCAATGGAGTGAACACATCCAAATTTCCATCCTTGGGCTCCTTAATTGGGTTTGCATTTAGTTTTCTGGTGGCATGTAAGGTGGGAGCACAGTGGGAATCTCTTCGTCCTTTGTCTGCATGCGTTAAAATTCAGCCTCCTCTTCACTATCATTGATCTACTAAGGCACTTTCTACTCTATCAACTTCTTTCCTTTCTACACCAGCTTCTTCCCCTTATCTTATTTGTTCTTCGTGCATACTTCTATCTATGTTTTCTTCCTCGAGGATGTTCTGAGTTCCACCCCAGAGACCTCACCTAGTCTCTTCTCCTACTTTTTCTGTGGTTGTGGTTCTATGGGTACTTGCTTTCTTGGCGACCTATAACATCTTGGGGACATGGGTGCCTTCACTCCTTGTGCCTCCATAATACCTACTAATCCTTTCTCTGTAAATATTCCAACAAGATCTTCAAAGCTCCTCTCAGACATATTGTAGCTCTCTTCTATACAATTTCTCAATTTCTTCAAAGAGGAAAGTGTAAAATTTGGTGCAGGATGTGCTTTTTATAAAAAAATCGAATTCTAGCCTCATGATTACTTCAATATTTTCTCATTTAATGTAGGTATGGGGCTAGATACAACCATATGTGATTCATAAATGCTTTTTTCTTATGTCCCTTAATGAAAATTTCCTTTTTAACAATATCTTTTGCCTTCCAATGGTCATATTTCTGGCCAACTTCGATGAACCTTCCCTCGTAGTACAATCACCTTTTCTTTGTCATAGTTCCTTCGGAGTTCATCATATTCCTGAATATTGCACAATAATATTCCTTCGACGAAGTCCCTTTCTGCATAGTAGTTTATAGTCTCATGCCCACTTTCAATTGTAGGTTCCACTAAGACTTCCTTCCCTTCAATTTTCAGTGTGAAGTTCCAGGGACAACGTCACACCTATATATCTTCAATCTACTACCATTCACTTGTCCTAGGATCAACCGACCATTCAACTTTACGAGTTGAATTGCACCACCATCAGAGATGTGCTTGATGATATATGGTCCTAACTAATGTGTTTTAAATTTTCCTGGGAACTTCGTGAATTTGATGTCATACAATAATACAAGATATCCTTCTTGGAATGTCTTCTTATTGATATGCCTATCATTCCAGATTTTCTCCCTTGATTTTTGTACTTGTTGATGGAACCCTGATACGGACTTGTCTTCTTCTAGAGCTAGCATCTACGAGATTATTTCCTTCATAATGTCGGGGTCTACCATATCTGTGACAGTTGCAATTCTCAAACTTGGCACATTGTATTCCATAGGTATAACTACCTCTTGTCCATATACAAACCTAAACGGTGTCTAACCTGTGAATTTCTTGCATGTTGTTCTATATCTCCACAACACCACTCGAATTCACAAATCCCAGTTATCTATGTTCACATTTCATACCTTGGTCAATGCATTCTCCAAAATCTTAATGAAAGCTTCAACTATTCAATTTTCCTAAGGATGATAATGAGTGCTCTTCTCATCATAAACCTAGAATTCCTCAGTTAGTGCTTCAATGATTTTGTTTAAGAAATTTGTGCCTTGGTCACTCATTAAGATATTCAGATAGCCAAACTTAGACAATATATATTCAAATATGAACTTCGCAGTAGTTTATGTGCTACAATCCTTCACTATTTGTACCTTTGTCCATCTTGTAAAATAATTAGTTGCAGTGATTATATACGTCACACCAGTCTTCTTTCTTGGCGGACTAATAGGTCCAATAAAGTCAATCGTCCATTTGTCAAAATCCTACAAAGTTACCTGTGGCACTAGTGGCATCTTGTCTCTTCTAGATGGCTTTCCTATTCTTTGACATAAATCACATGCTTGACAAAATTCTTTTGCATCCTTATGTAGTGTGGGCCACCATAACCCAACTCTCAAGATTTTCTACAGAGTGGCTTTTCCTGTCTAGTGCCCTCCTATGACTCCTCCATGAGCTTTTGTCATAATACTATGTCATTCATGTTTAGGGATGTATCTGCACAATACTTTATTTGGTCCCATTTTTTACAAGTGTCTAGCAATCAATGAGAAATCAACTGCTCGAATGACCAACTCCTTCTTTTGCTTCATAGTGTACTCCGCAGGTGCCATTCCTATGGTCAGAAACTGAATAATATCCATGAAATGATCATCTGCAACTCTAATTACGAATAACTGTGCATCAAGCAAGTTATATTTGATATGTGTGGGTTATTCTCCTATTTCTATTCTTGATAGATGACTGGGTCCAACATTCAATTTCCCTAGATTTACTATAACTTGGAAGTCATATTCCTAGAATAATAACAACCATCAACAAATAATTCCTCCTAAAACATGCTTATTCACAAAATATTTCAGTGCAGAGTGATTAATGAACATTTTGAAGTGCACCCCTAACAAATAGTGCCTAAACTTTTGTAATGCAAATACCATAGCTAATCCCTCTCTTTCTGTCATGTTATAATACTTTTCCGTGTTGGATAATTTCCTTCTTGCAAAAGCTATGGCATGATCAATATCTCCTGCTCTTGGCTGTGCTAGCACTACACCCAATGCTATGCAAGATGCATCAACATGTACATGGAACTCCTTCTTCCAGTCCAGGAAAACTAGAATAAGAAAATTTACCATTTTCTCTTTTAGTACATCCAATCTCTTTTGGAACTCTTCGCTCCATTGAAAAGTCACATCTTTCTTCAGAAATTTCTCCATCTGTGCAATTATCTACACATACCCCTTTATAAACTTTTTGTAGTAGCCAGTGTGCCTTAATGTTGTGCATAGTTGTCTCACTATTTTTCGTGCTGGAAGGTTCACAATGTTGGCATTATGGCACATGTGTGACACTATGGTACAGGTGTTGTCCTTGATGGCAACTCTCTCTGATGATAGATCTCAGTTCAAACTACAAGAATGAAGAGAAAATTCATATACGCAGTTTCATTAAGATCAAGTTGCGTATACACGCAGGTTGGACTTTATAAAAGTGCGTATGCGTATACACGCACTTTCATGCAAAGAAAAGCACGTATATGTTGGAAATCTTACCTTTGGTCCATGGCAGTTAGTCCTTAGAATTTGAACCTATGGTTTTGGACCATGGTATCTCGACAGAAGTGTTGATCCCTAGTATTGAGTTGATGGTATTGGTTTATTATGGTTTTGGACCGTGGTATTGAGGAAGGCCTAAAAATATAAAAGAGGAAGGAGATCATGTGGCAAGGCATCATCTGAATTATTGAATATCTGATATTGTGATAGATCTGGAATACGGGTGATTGGGTTATGGTGTAGATCTAGATCTGAATGAAGGAGGAACTTGAGCGCAAGAAGGATAAGGACTATTGATGGATCTAAATCTCAAGGCTTGAACATTGGTATCTCTGTATGATTTTGATCTGTTATATGTGGCGCACTCTTGATCTATAAATCTAGGCTAACTAATGTCTGAATGCTTAAAAGAATAAATTATCCTTTATAGATTTGTACGCAGGTTCAGTGAATTGAAGGTGCGTATATACACTTTTTATGTGAATGAAAGGCTCGTATACGCAGGTTGGTTGTGGTACAGAAGCATATACTCGCAGGTTGATGAAAAGTGAAGTAGCGTATATATCTTGATTTATGTTCTAGCTGCTTCTGTTTTATTGTTGCAGTGTTCTGGGTTCAGAATGTGTGTTTGATTACAGTTACTGTGTTCTGGGTTCAGTGGTTAGAGAAGTGCTTATTTGTTTCAGCCTTTGATTGGTGAAAAGGAGTTTGGGTTATGCATAAATTCTTGATGTTTGATTGATGTTACTTATGGATCCAGTCTGATAATTAATGAAACGAGGTCCCTGAAAGCAAAGAGAAGGTTGCTGCCTTCAGCAGGTAGGAGCCTGCGTACTAGTATCTCAAGCTAGTACAAGAACTAAGGGGGTTGGAGCTCCCTTCCAGGGAAGCTGGAAAACGAGAGAGAGTTGTAGCTCTCTGGAGGTTGTAGCCTGCGTACTGGTAAAGTCTGCTCCAGTACAAGACATTGTAAAGAGAAGTTACTAATTAAAAAGAAGATAGAGACGAATTGCAGCAGGGGGTTTTCACCCACTTTGGGTTTCCTCCTTATATCTTGTGTTCTTGTGTGACTGTCTTCTGCTCTGTTTCACTGTTTCTGGTACTGTTTATGTGCATCTGAATCACAGATTAATAACTGACATCTGAAAGATAATTTAAATTATAAGTTTGATTTATATACGCGGGTTTCTTTATCTGGAGTTGTGTATATACACGATTTTTATTAACTGAAGTAGCATATATCATCTGGAATTTAAAAAGGAATTATTTGGCTTGATAATACTGATTCACCCCCCCTCTCAGTATTATTTCCAACAATTGGTATCAGAGCAGGTCCTTCAGAGAAGCTTGATCGCTTGAAGGAAGATCATTCATCATGAGCAACTACGAGAGGGAAGCATCAATTAGGCCACCAATTTTTGATGGGACAAACTTCAATTATTGGAAGGTAAGAGTTACTGCCTATCTTCAATCTCTTGGTACAGAAGTTTGGGATATCATAGATACAAGCTACACTTTTCCTTCAGCTACTCCTACAGATCCGGCCGAGAAGAAGAAATATGAAACAAATGCTAAAGCAGTCAATACTCTGTTGGGATGCTTATCTCAAACATAATTCATGAAGGTTATGCAATATAAATCTGCAAAAGAAATATGGGACAAGATTGTCCTGAGCTACGAAGGAGATGAACAAGTAAAGCGTGCTAAACTTCAAACCCTCAGGATTCAATATGAGAATCTCAGAATGTATAATGATGAAAGTGTGGCTAACTATTTCCTTCGGGTAGAAGAGATTGTTAATTGCATGAAAAACTTGGGTGAAGAAATAAAAGAGGCTATTGTGGTTGAAAAAGTCCTAAGATCATTGTCCCCCAAGTTTGAATCTAAAGTGTCTGCAATAGAAGAAAAGGAAAATCTACGAACTCTTACTATGTTTTAGCTACAAGTAATTCTAACTGCTTATGAAATGAGGAAAGGAGGTCCATCTGACAGGAGAGAAGCTGCCTTCAAGGCTTCAAGCAAAGAAGAGTACTATGAATCAAGACATGGGTTAGAAGAAGAAGAAGAATCAAATTTTGTCAGAAATATTCAACGGGGTGCTGGACAGTTCATAGGTAAGTTGCCCTTCAAATGCTTTGCTTGTGGAAGAGTAGGTCACTATGCTGCCAAATGTCCTCACAAGGATAAGATCGACAAGGGAAGGGAACCTATTAGATGGAGCAAGAAACAGAATGCAAATAAGAAAAGCTACTACACTCATGAATACAGTGATGGTATATCAAATAGTGATGAAGATGAGTGAGGTAATGACTATAAACTTTTAATGGCCTTTGAAGATGATGATTACATGGATGCTATAGATGTAGATAGTTTTTATGAAGAGATTTCTAGACTCAAGACATGTATAGAAGAAAAGAATGTGATCATTGATACTCTACAATTTCAAATTGATGAAAAAGAAAAATTTCTCGAAAAATTAGAAAGTGAAATTGTTGGCCTTAGAAAAGAAATTGAGAAAACAAAGGCTATTAATCTTAATTTTGTCAAAGGATCTGAAACTCTGGATGAGATCATCAATGTACAACGTTCTCCGCTAAACAAGACAGGTCTGGGGTATAATGGAGAAACATCTCAAGCTTCCACCTCAAATATTTATCTTGATGCAGCAAGAAGGAATGAGCAAAAGCACAATGGAGATCACCAGGTGAAGCAGGGACAAATTACATCAAGAAAAAACAAAGACTATCAGGTAAATCAGGGGCAATCTATCTTAAACAAAAGCTACAACCAGCCATAGGTAAAATCCTCTAAATTTTCTTCAAGAATGAATGACAATAGAAATTACAATCATTCGGCTAGTAGATTTGATAACCACAGAAGTTTCTTCAATGGACAATGTTTCTCTTGCCATAACTTTGGTCACAAAGCAGCTCAATGTGTTGCATATAAAACAATCATGACTAAAGAAGCTCAAAAACAAAGAAGTATGACTGGGATTACAAAAAGGACCTATAACAACTTTTCGGCTCTTGAAAATGAAATTGAATGTTCTATTTGCAATAACTTCGGTCATGAAGATTCTGAATGCAGGAGCAGGTTTCAGCAGACAAAGGAACAAGCCTCAAGCACAAGAACATGGAGAATAAAGGAACCACAAACAGAAAGATGTGGGATAGCCTTTTATGCAGAGGGACAGGAAAATCTATGGTACATTGACAGTGGATGTTCGAAGCATATGATAGGTGATAAAGAAAAACTTGAATCATATTCTGCTTTAGAAAAGGAAAAGAAAGTTTCTTTTGGAAATGATACTCCTGCAGCTATAAAAGGAAAAGGCACTTCTCAGTTGAAAGAAAAGGTCAAAGCTCGAAATGTTTTGTATGTTGATGGCTTGAAGCATAATCTTATAAGTGTCAGTCAGATGTGTGACCAAGGAACCGAAGTAATATTTCGATCAAATGGGTGTAGTGTTCGTGATCTTGATACAGGGAAAACGGTGATCAAAGGTAGAAGAACTCCAAATAATCTATACATATTTGAAGAAGGACAACAACAATGCTATTTGAGCAAGGATGATGAACATTGGTTATGGCACCGAAGGTTGGGGCATCTAAGCTTTTCACAAATAAGGAAGGCATGCAAATATCAGGCAGTTCTTGGTCTTCCAGATATCAAAATTCTAGACAACACCATATGCAAATCATGTCAGTTTGGAAAACAAACCAGAACTAACTTTCCGGAGAAGGAAGGATCAGCTAGCATGCCTCTTGAGCTAGTCCATACAGATGTATGTGGTCCCTTTAGGAAAAGGACACCTCGAGGAGAAGAATACTTGATATTATTCATTGACGATTTCTCCAGGTTTGTTTGGTTAGGACTTATGAAGCACAAAGATGAAGCATTCAAAAAATTCAAATCCTTCAAAGCCTTGGTTGAAAATGAATCAGGTTACAAAATTAAGTGCCTCAGGTCCGACATAGGTGGGGAGTTTACCTCAAATGAATTTTTTGATTTTTGTGAAGAACATGGGATAAGAAGGGAATTCTTCACAGCTAGAACTCCTCAGCAAAATGGAGTGGTAGAAAGAATGAACAGAACAGTCCAACAAATGGCTCGTGCTATGCTTGATGAATCCGAAACTCCCGCAACTTTCTGGGGTGAAGCTGCATATGCTGCGGTTGTTATTCTCAACAAAACAAATGTCCGAGTGAACAGCACTCAAACTCCTCATGAGCTCTGGTATGGTGAGACTCCTTCGGTAAAGCATTTCAAAATTTTTGGGAGCAAATGCTATATTAAGAATACTGATGAGCAGCTTGGCAAACTTGAACCTAGAGCAGATGAAGGCATTCTTCTTGGTTATTCTCCCTACAACAAAGCATATAAGTGTTACAATAAAAGACTTGGAAGAATTGTTGACAGTATTGATGTAGTGGTTGATGAAAAAGGATACATCCCCAAGCAAGTATATCATGAAAACATTGATGAGGATGAAGACTACTCTCCAAATCAAGAAGATGATGAAGAAGAACCCCAAGAGGCACTAGAGGAACATATAAGGATAGAAGAGAAGACTCCATCCAGATATGTTCAAAAGAACCATCCAGAATCTCAAATTTTGGGGCAGAAAGAGGCAGGTATACAAACAAGAAGAACAATAGCAAAAGCTTCAAGCTATTTGGCATTGCTCTCTTCCACTGAACCAAAAATGTAAAGGAAGCATGCAAAGATGAGTGTTGGGTTAAGGCAATGGATGAAGAGCTTGAGAAGATAAAAAAGAACAACACTTGGGAGTTGGTTCCTAGACCAAAAGACAAGAATGTCATAGGAACAAAATGGATCTTCAAGAACAAGTTGAATGAAAATGGGGAAGTTATTAGAAACAAGGCCAGGCTTGTTTGCAAAGGGTATGCTCAATAGGAAGGAATAGACTTTGAAGAAACTTTTGCTCCTGTTGCTAGACTTGAGGCCATCAGAATGTTCCTTGCCCTCTCTAGCTTTCAAAATTTCAAAGTATTTCAAATGGATGTGAAGTCAGCCTTTTTGAATGGAGACTTAGAAGAAGAAGTGTACATTGAGCAACCAGATGGCTTTATCCTTGGAAATGATCCAAATCTTGTATGCAGACTTAAAAGAGCTCTCTATGGGCTTAAACAAGCTCCGAGGGCTTGGTACTATCAGTTGGACAAATACCTTCATCAACAAGGATTTTCAAAAGGATCAGTAGATAGCAATCTATATATAAAAATTGAAAATAACAAATTGCTAATACTTGTTGTGTATGTAGATGATATTATCTTTGGGAGCAATGAAGAAGCTATGAGTCAAAGCTTTGCCTTGGTGATGCAGAAAGAATTCGAAATGTCATTACTTGGAGAATTGACATATTTTCTTGGATTTCAAATCCAACAAAATGAAGGCAGTATTTTCTTATCTCAAACCAAGTACCTCAAGCAGATCTTGAAGAAGTATGGCATGGAAGATTCGAAACCTGTATGTACCCCCATGGTTACAGGATGCAGCCTTGGTGCAAATGATGAATCAGCAGCAGTGCATCAACCAACCTATAGATCCATGATTAGGAGTTTGCTTTATTTGATAGGTACCCGACCAGATATTATGCATGCAGTGGGAATAGTTGGAAGGTTTCAGGCAAATCCAAAAGAAACTCATCTTCAGGCAGTGAAGAGAATCTTCAAGTACCTTCAAGGAACTCAAAACTATGGCTTATGGTATCCTAGAGATTCAGATCTCATACTTCATGCTTACACAGATGTAGATTGGGCCGAAAGCATGGATGACAGGAAGAGCACAAGTGGTGGTGCATGCTTTATGGGTTCCAGATTAGTATCTTGGTTCAACAAGAAACAGAGTTCGATTGCTTTATCTACAGCAAAAGCAGAATATGTGGCTGTTTCATCTTGTTGCACACAACTCCTTTGGATGATGCAAACCTTGCAGGATTTTCAAATCACTTGTACTCCACCTGTCTCTATCTTATGTGATAATACAAGTGCAATAAGCATTTCAAAGAACCCAGTCATGCATTCAAAGACCAAGCACATACCGATCAAGTATCACTTTCTCCGGGAAAAAGTGTTGGAACAAAAGGTCAAATTGGAGTATGTTCCTTCTAAGGAACAAGTTGCTGATATTCTCACCAAACCACTGCCTAGAGAAACTTTTGAATATCTCAGACAGAAGCTAGGAGTCATTGATGCTTCATCCTGCTGTTGAAGCTTGTCTGTTCCAAAGAAAAGTTGGTTTATGCGAGTTGGATGAGGGTAATCCGCGTACATACGCTGATTTGTGCAGGTGCAGTCGCGTATATGGAGTTCTGAAGAAAATCAGCAAGGGCAGACTCTGGTTGAAGAGCATCTGATATGGGTTTGTCAGAGATCATCAGGCACAGGTTCAGGGGGAGCAATTAATCTTCTAATAATGCATTGTTGGCATTACCTTAGAAGTTCTTGATTCTAGTACTCAAGCTGTTTTGGTTCAGGTGGATCAGCTGCAGAAAGGGATCAGAAGGAGAACTTGATTGCTAATATCGACAGTGATTGTCAGATGATAATTGTCATTGGTGTTTTGCTTAGTCTTGATATTTCGTCTCTATGTCATGTATATTTTTTTTATCAAGGTCATGTAACGGCCTATTTTGGTTTCCCCACTATGCCTGGGATGATTGATGCAATTGATTGTCATATGTGAATTTCTGTTGTATCTCCACTTGGTTGGATGGATGATCCCCACTTGGTTGGGTGATGGTTGTATGTATTGAGTCTTTTGGTGATAGGAAGGTCCTTTATGATGTTTAAGTCATGGTTCTTCTTGAAGAACATCTTTTTGCAGATCTTGCCTACAGTCAGGGGGAGCATGTTCAGCACAGCAGAGCAGAGATATCAGCATGAACTCAGGGGGAGCACAGCCCTTTTCCCTTGATGACAAAGGGGGAGAATGACTTTGAGGATCTTGGGGTTGCCATCAAGTCCAAAGGGGGAGATTGTTGGCATTATGGCACAGGTGTGACACTATGGTACAGGTGTTGTCCTTGATGGCAACTCTCTCTGATGACAGATCTCAGTTCAGACTACAAGAATGAAGAGAAAATTCATATACGCAGGTTCATTAAGATCAAGTCGCGTATACATGCAGGTTGGACTTTATAAAAGTGCGTATGCGTATACACGCACTTTCATGCAAAGAAAAGCACGTATATGTTGGAAATCTTACCTTTGGTCCATGGCAGTTAGTCCTTGGAATTTGAACCTATGGTTTTGGACCATGGTATCTCGACAGACGTGTTGATCCCTAGTATTGAGTTGATGGTATTGGTTTATTATGGTTTTGGACCGTGGTATTGAGGAAGGCCTAAAACTATAAAAGAGGAAGGAGATCATGTGGCAAGGCATCATCTGAATTATTGAATATCTGATATTGTGATAGATCTGGAATACGGGTGATTGGGTTATGGTGCAGATCTAGATCTGAATGAAGGAGGAACCTGAGCGCAAGAAGGATAAGGACTATTGATGGATCTAAATCTCAAGGCTTGAACATTGGTATCTCTGTATGATTTTGATCTGTTATATGTGGAGCACTCTTGATCTATAAATTGGGCTAACTAATGTCTGAATGCTTAAAATAATAAATTATCCTTTATAGATCTGTACGCAGGTTCAGTGAATTGAAGGTGTGTATATACGCTTTTTATGTGAATGAAAGGCGCGTATACGCAGGTTGGTTGTGGTACAGAAGCGTATACTCACAGGTTGATGAAAAGTGAAGTAGCGTATATATCTTGATTTATGTTCTAGCTGCTTCTGTTTTATTGCTGCAGTGTTCTGGGTTCAGAATTTGTGTTTGATTACAGTTACTGTGTTCTGGGTTCAGAATGTGTGTTTGATTACAGTTATTGTGTTCTGGGTTCAGTGGTTAGAGAAGTGCTTATTTGTTTCAGCCTTTGATTGGTGAAAAGGAGTTTGGGTTATGCAGAAATTCTTGATGTTTGATTGATGTTACTTATGGATCCAGTCTGATAATTAATGAAACGAGGTCCCTGAAAGCAAAGAGAAGGTTGCTGCCTTCAGCAGGTAGGAGCCTGCGTACTAGTATCTCAAGCTAGTACAAGAACTAAGGGGGTTGGAGCTCCCTTCCAGGGAAGCTGGAAAACGAGAGAGAGTTGTAGCTCTCTGCAGGTTGCAACCTGCGTACTGGTAAAGTCTGCTCCAGTACAAGACATTGTAAAGAGAAGTTTCTAATTAAAAGGAAGATACAGACGAATTGCAGCAGGGGGTTTTCACCCACTTTGGGTTTCCTCCTTATATCTTGTGTTCTTGTGTGTGACTGTCTTCTGCTCTGTTTCACTGTTTCTGGTACTGTTTATGTGCATCTGAATCACATATTAATAACTGACATCTGAAAGATAATTTAAATTATAAGTTTGATTTATATACGCGGGTTTCTTTACCTGGAGTTGCATATATACGCAATTTTTATTAACTGAAGTAGCGTATATCATCTAGAATTTAAAAAGGAATTATTTGGCTTGATAATACTAATTCACCCCCTTATTTCCAACACACAATAACTATGATCTTTGTGGGATCCACCATTAATCCCTGTTTAGAAACTACATGTCCCAATAATATACCAAATGGTGCACAAAAGATACACTTCTTCAAGTTCAATGAGATCTAGTACTACCTACATGTATCCAACATCAACCTTAAGCTTGCCACATGCTTCTTTAATAAACCAAAGACTTTCCAATCATCAAAGTATACTTCAATAAACTTGTGTATATATTCCTTGACAGCCGCAATTACAAATCTAGAAAATATAGCACGTGAATTCTTTAATCCAAAAGGAATCACCATGTACTGATAAGAGCCCCACTTTTTCAAAAAAAGTCATTTTATGTCTATCTTCTAGCGCAATTCTGATTTGATGGTATCCAGAAAATCCATCTGTGAAAGAATAAGCCTCCTATCCTCCTACATTGTCCAATACTTCATCTGTAAATGGTGTAGGGAAGGGGTCATGTAGGCATGCATCATTCAATTTCCTTAAGTCGACACAAATTTTGATTTCCCCTTTTGCCTTCTTTTCCTGAACCACCATGGGATTTACCTATTCAGACTCTTTGACATGTTCAATTATCCCAGCTGTTAAAATTTTGTCTAATTATTTTTTCACCTTCTCCTTCTATTTTGGACTAAGTCTATAAGGTCTCTACTTGACAGGCTTCACATCTGGCTTTAGAGGAATCCTCATTACTCCCAAATCTCCTAATATGCCCTTCATATCTGAAAACCTAGTAGGGAACAACTCCTGATATTCATGCAAGTTAACTATTATTTTTCTAACTATGTCTTCATCCCAACAATATCCTATTGTTGCATACTTTGGTTTAGCCTCTGACCCTTTATTCAATTTCCTCGTCTTCAATGGCTTCCTTATATCAAGCATCTATATCTCAGGTTCATTTACTTCATGATGACCTTCTGATTCTTTGATGTCAATATTGTGAGGACCTTCATCCTCTTCCACAATGAGATTATAGCATTCCATTACATTACATATTTGTGTAGCCCAATCAGGTTGTCAGATAACTTGAACTTCATTTTAAAAAATATTCTTCTTAACTATATTCAGAGCTCCATCTATATGTGGAAAATCATCTTCAAATTTGAATGGCATTATGAATCCATCAACCATTTCTTCCCAACTAGCAGTACCATGTCTAAGCTCGATTTCCAGATACCAATTATGAGGAATTATCTCCAAGGTATGGATGAAGCCATGCACCCATTCTTCTCATGGAATTTCTTCCCAAGATACCATACAGAGCTATATGTGGTCCGTAGGATCATTCTGGCCATCATACTTGTCTATGAGCTTAGTTTCTACTTGACCAAATCTTACCTACATCAACCTTTTACATTTTTCCCAATCTCCTATATTATTTTGATGAGTACCCCACCATCTAGCAAGAGTAGCCTTGAGTGCTTGATCTAGAGCTAACAATATCTGACATTCAGGTACCCATATTTCATAATCTCTAAAGAAAGTATTTACATCACCCAAACCATCATATCAAGGTAAATCACGTACCTCAACTATCATGTAGCACACCACTTTAGTGATCCTTGTACATCGCCTTGTGGACACTTCATGCAACATTTTCTGCCAATTTTCCAATTCCTCTTCTGAATCTGAAATGCATGAACTATATTTCTCCCAAGTCAGCTTTCCATCTGCAGTAGGGTTAATCCATTCTTCTTCTTTTGTTGTTATCTGATAAATGTTTTTGATTCCATCCGTATTTTATTCTTCTCTCACAGGTTTAGTACATCTCACTCCCTCCGATGGATCTAATGACACAATAAATCTCATATTATTACTTTCAAATCATTTTCCTTTTCTTCAAGTTAATTATAGCCATGTTATCAAAATTCCCAATCAAATCCAATCAACATGGGGTATGGATTACTATCATCCACAATCTCAATCACTTCGAAGTCAATGGTAGTGCGCACTCCATCAATGTCTACTGTGAATCCTGACAATCTTCCTAGAGGGACAATATTATGTTGATTCGCCATCTTCAACTGGATAGTTGACCATTGCAGATTCAACTTACCCATCAATTCCCAAGTTTTCTTTGGCAAGACATTGGCCTCAAATCCTAAATCCAAGATAACCTAATCCATGTCGTATTCCCTAATTTGTGTTGTAAGCCTCGTTTACTTTCCAGTCCACTTCTTTTGTCTATGTAGATTACTCACTACATGCATATCACTCTGCGGTACCTCTTTAGGAGCACAAGAATATATCAATTCTTGCAATCCGTCTACAACCTTCAGATTTATCAGTAACTTCATTCAAGTCTATAGAAAATACTTCAAAATATTCAAATCCACATTTTGTGTCGCAACCAGTACTATCTCACAGTTATCCTTTTGAGTCAGCTCCGCGGTAAATGTCGAGGCTCCATCATCCATAAAGGTTTTCCTCACCTCCATGAATACTTGATTTTCCTTTAGGATATCAAATGAATGAGATTTTTCAATAATTTTTCTTACCCATGTGGCTTCATCTTCCTTTTTCCCATTGGATTTATCATTTCCAGTATCATCTCTGGTTCTTATTACAATGTCGATGCACGGTTGATCTTCCCTTGGCTTAGTTGTCATCATTTGGATATTCACTGTAGGCTATTAGTTTCTTTCATCCTCCATCTTCGCAATAAGGAAAGGGCATTTTTCTATCACATGATAAAAAGACTTATAGTAACTACAGGTTGTCATAGGGTTTTGACAGACTCTTGTGAAGTGTCTGGTCTGTCCATAGGTGTAACAGATAATTTGGCTACATCCTTGACCAGATCGTCATCCTCATCCTCATCCTCATCCTTGTCCTTTAAATCCTCCTTGACCAGCATGATGACCTTACCCCTCATGTTAATGTCCCTCATCTTGCAATCTATAAGTATCGACAGTGCGCTCCATCATTAATTCATAACTTTGGCAATTTTTATCGTCATGGCCTATTGATCTAAAAAAGTTACAAAACAACTGCTTCGGGGTTTGTACATACTTTTGTAATAGGTAATAGTATTTAGAGCGATGTTGGCCTCTCGTTCTACAAATATTGCACCACAGACCTGGATTTACTGGATTAGGTGCTCCACTTGAAATATAATCCCTGAACACAGATCATTGATCCTTATAATGACCCTCTACTTTGCGTTTTGTACACCATACTTGTGATTTGGTTTCTTTACCTTTATTAAGGTCCTATAATTCCAAGTTTAGATTAGCTATCTGAATTTGTATCTGGTATACTCCTACATGAGTATTTCCAATAGATGAAGCTTCCAACTTCATCACAATATCCAATCCGTCAACTTGAGTCGTGATCTTTTGTTGTGTTAAAGGTAACCTAATATGTGGCAGTATCACGACTATGAACCACTCTTTATGCTATTGTGGGGGTATATCAAAGCTTATTCGACCCATCAGCACCTTGAATCGCTGATTTAAAACCCCACACAGATTCAGTCATTGTCTATTTGATTTATTTTAGTTCTGTGATGCATTATGGTTCTGATTCTGGCTTTTTGAATTTTGATACTAATGCTTTCTTGACTTCATCCAATAAAGCAGTTAGGTTAGTCACAAAGTATTTCATATACTAGGTTAGTTCTCTTTCTCGCAGTGACATAATGATCTGCGCCTTCTTTACGTCATCACTAGTGATATGTCTTGTTGTCCATACTGCATCAAATACAAACTAGAACTGATCAGGATCCTCTAATCCTACTCCTTTAAAAATAGGTAGCTTAATGTCATCAACCATTTTCCTTCTCGAGGGGCTATGTGGAGGGGAACGGGGTGGGGGTGTAGGGGAATTATGGGGAGGGGGATGGGGTGTAAGGGGATTGGATGGATGGGGAATCCAAAATATGCCCTAATTCTTCTCAACCCCTAAATTTGACGCGCCTTCAGGATGGGCAGTGGAATGTCGTGGGGTTGTAGGGTTACGTCTTTCTTCTTCACTCTCAGATCCTCCTAACAAGGGGGTATAGTCAGTTTCAATAAAAAAATTAGATCTGTTCTATATCATTTTCCACTTTGCGTAGACCCTGGTTCAAGCTTATTTCCTCTTCGCCCAAACATTAATCTAACTACATTTGTAGAATCCCCTTTTCACCCAATAACATTTTAATTCAGAGATTAAAAGATATTAAGAACTTACCTTGTGGTCCTTTGAAAAATCTTTGTTCAGCTTACTATAGGACACAATCACATCTATCGTGAATTCAATGATAAATCCTCCCAAAATTCTATTGATCCAAAAATCAACAGCCCTAGAGATACTGTTACTGATGTTCTTGAGTCGTGGTATCAATATAAGATTCCACTCCTTAGGTTCGTCGTTGTTGAAACAAGTCTTATGCTCAGTCAACTTTGATACCCACATGTATAATTCAATGTAGAATGAACCAAAGAAGATTTATTATTGATCTTCAAAGATATAATTCTGCAACCAGTCTTCAGCTAATAATCGAGGGTTTATGTTCTCCTTTTCCAAAAATTCTCTTTCTTTCTGTTAAGCCCACTCCTGGATTTCTTTCTTCGACAGATGCTAAAACATATCCCTTAAGTAGATCACAGTCTCGACAATGAAACCATTTGTTGGTTTAAGGGAGCTTAACCCATGTTTAGAGCATGCTGCGCACCAAAAAAACCCTCAACCGTTAGCCCTTTCGACAACGACTTGCAAGTCAATCGCAGTCTCACCCAGAGCAGTTATGGGAGGTTGTAGAACCAGGTTTCTACAACTAGAAGGATATGTACGTTGTTGTGTCTGTGTATTTACTTATGTTTTATACCTTCCTACAAATTCGCATACATGAATAAATTCGCGCCGATTTTTAATATTACAGATTGATTCTCAACGCATAAACATAACATAAAATAGTATAACATGTATTCTTTCGCATAATTTAGTAAACATTATGCATAACGATATCAATAACAACAAATAATCAACACAAAAGGGTACACAATACTTCACCAAAACTTCTTCTTTATTAATAATGATCTGCAATACATGCTATTCCATGACCTATGCACCCAGATACAAGTGGTCTATGCACTCAACTGTAGAATCTTCATGGCCTCCGCGCACTCAGCTACAAAGCCTGCCCCCAAATATAGACTCAAGAGAATCTGAAAAGTCTATCCTTAGTTCTTCGATCATGATCTGATTTAAAATTTATTACATCTTCTTTAAATATAATTCCCTACTACAAGACCACAGTCCACATACCATGGATCCAACAAAAAAATTGACAAATACCCAATAACCATTACAAAGTAAGGGGCTTTGACCTGCCCTAAATCCCCTAAAACATCGTGCGATGAATATAACTTCATTGGCTCCGCGCACTATACTCCTCAAAATGTAGAGGCTTTGACCCAAAACTTGGACCAATTTGGGCTATGCCCAACAATCCTCTAGTCCTTAACTCATATATGGAACATCAAACTAAAAGGGATAGGTTCAATGAATGAAACACATAAATTAATTATGGTCCATATTAATTGATTTTGATGATTGACCTCTTAATACTTTGTGTTCCCTCTTGAAAGTATATTGATAAGGTTCTCGATGAAGGTAGATATAATAAAAGACCTATTCTATAAATCCCTTGAGACCTCTATAATGAAGTTATTTCCATTCATTTCTCTACCATAAATCCATAAATAACATATCCTAGTTGAGCCTCTTAAGAAACATGCTTTTTCCTAGTTTGTGATTTCATGTCTAGAAGTATGTGACTGTGTGTCATGGTATGACATAGGCAAGTCAACAAATTATTTTCTGCATGATATGTTAAGAATATTTATTCAATATTGCATCACCTAATAATCACAATGAGCTACCAATGACCATTTCAAGTAACTACGTCAATAAAAAATTACACAAAGATGGAGACATAAAAAAAATTCTCTTGGATCCTTCAAATTTAGTCAAAAACAATAATTGAGGAAGATGGTGAATTATTGATATTTCCCCAATTTATAGCTACATTTGAAGTAATTTAATCCATAATTTAAGGAAAAGGTGCCTAATTTGGCCCATAATTTGTAATGTTTCCATTCTTCAAAGGGAATTTATCATTTTTTATTTTTAAAAGCCCTTGATAATTATTTCGAGGGTGGTATTTGTGAGTTGTATTTTACTTCTAGCCTTTTAGCCCATGGATTGAGTGTTGACTATTTGAGTTGTCACTTGTAACCAATTTTATTTTTAATCAGACCTCCACTCTATATAAATACATATTTTTCTTATTTTCTGTGGTAGTAGATGAAGAGCTTGTTTGATGCATATTGAATGCACTATTGGTTTCTTGATATTTATTATTATTCATTAAAGGGACTTAAATAAGGTATCTCTTATTTTTCTATTGAGGACAAATCTATTCTCGTGGCCAAAAAAGGACATCTAGTTCCATGGGAGGGACATTCCAAGTTGTGATATTTTCCTAGCTCTTTCTTGATCATCAGAGTTAAGTATGTATATATTGAGGTCTAACATCCCTAGCTTGGTCCTCTTATATTTACCTTTATCTTAGTTCACATATCCAAACATGGGTGTAATCTTGAATAAGGCCACCCCCAACTTGATCTTAAGATTCTATCCTTCTTCCCTAATGGCGCTTAATAGGTAATCCTCATAATACCTACAACACCATTCCATCCCAATCCTTTAATGGTCCATTCTAAAACCTTTCACTACAACTCCATAGGCCTCTTGATAAATCTAGGAAAATCAATTAGGGTGATTATTAAATTGATTTCTTCGTATTTATTGACATTTTCTTGTGAGCTTTATTAGAGCATTAACATTATTATTTAGTTTTGTTCATAATCAAGATAAATGGCAATAAGAAAATCACAATGAAAACATAAGAACACCAGATGTAGGATACTAGCCATAGCCAAAACCTCTCCTAGAGAGGAAAAACCCACAAGAACATCTTCTTATGTAATTTCAATGAAGACTTCTTTACCTTGACCTTGACCTTGAACAAACCTTTGAACATTTGAGCCAATCAAACTATCAAACGACTTTTCTGCAAAACAAGAATGAGGCAACGCTAGGTTATCCTCCAAAACTTTCACATGTGGGCAACAAGGATAGAGATTTTCTTCCTTATTCAGTTCGATCTCCAAAGGAATTCACTAGATTCAAAGAGAAATTTGCTCTCCTTCTTTATTCTTTTCCCATACTTCACTAGAAAACAAAGATACTTCAATTGATCGATGTCTCACGAATGCAGTGAGGCTCTTCTTTATATAGTCTTAACAATGTAAACTTTGAAACGGGAACTGATACTGTTACCTGTTTCGTAGAGATAGCAAAAAAATGACCCGATTTTCAAAAGTGGTGATGGAGAACACACATGTTTTTTTTAGAACATAGTTTTTGGAACTTTAATTTTTTTCATGTGCATTAAGTTTTAGAATGGTAGTGATTTTCATGCCGATTTTAAAAAGTGAGTATTCTGCATCACACCCTTTTTTTAAAAGACCTATTTTTTGACTTTAAATTTTCTAGTGTATGAAATGTAAATAATTATTTTCTAAATTTGATAGTTTTTGAAGTGGTCATTTTATTCATATTTTCTTGTTCTCTATCTTAATTTTTTTTTTAGTGGGGTTTTTATTGTTTTGCGTTTTTAAATTAGAAAGTCGATAGTTTGAATTTTAGATAATCTACATATTTATACATCCTTAATTAATTTTTGAATCCACATGAAATAATTGTTTATAAAAAACAACATTTTTTAACAATGGACATAAAAATAACCATTTTTAACATAAATATAACAAAAAAACTAAACGTTTTGATAATTTTTTGCTAGAATTAACATGTCAAAATCACAATTTTTATACAAAAATATTAACTAAAAATGGTCAAATAATAGTTTTTTTTATGAATTTCATGTCAAAATAATAATAACAACAACGTTTTTCTCAAAAAATAATAATTAACTTAAAAATCAATGCGAAAATCACAAATTACAAATATTGAACACATAACAACTTTAATTCATTGATTATTCTTTTCATGAAATGTCAGAGTCAAAACATTGCAAAGCTTGATTTCCAGGTATAACCTAAATTTAATCAACAATGTCACGTAATCCAAACTCTTCGTCCTCTAGAGTTTCATCATTGTCATCTTCCACAATATTTTCTGCTTCCTTTTGCGCAATTTCCTCTTCTAATGGGTCTTTGATGTCTGCAAATCTCCCAATATATGTCTTTCCAAACATTCCATGTAATGGTGGTTGGGGTTCCTTTGCTTTTTTTTCCACACGTGATTCACTAAAGCCCCCTTTCTTCAACCCAATTTCTTGCATTGCATCTGGAAGAAATTGAAGAGCATTAATTCTTTGCTGAATGAAATTGCATTGTAATGGATCTTTCTCAATTGCAATGCAATTTCTTCCTTTTTGAAGGCAACATGCTAGTGTTGTACCTAATTATCAAGCACAAAAAAATAATGAAGTAAATTAGTACAATGACACATTAATTAAAAAAAAAGAACATATTGAAATTCAATTCCATGTGGCAAAACCTACCTGAGCCAGAAAATAAATCCAGAACCCAATCTCCTTCATTTGAACATATGTCTATAAGATAGTTAATCAATAATTGTGGTTTCTGATAAATTTTAACTATCTCTCCTTTCGTTTCTTTGTCTTCATATGTTAGTTTTCTCACAACAGCATCATAAGTCAGTATTTGGCTATGACTCTTTCTATCCACCCGATTAAAAATCATAGACATATGGCTATCATCTTTTGCCCAACTATCAATATGAATGAACTCACAGTCATTTATAAATTGTTTATCTTCATTGTTAAGAAGATTTGACTTTTGCCTGTAACATAAAATAGTAAAAGTTCAATTAACTTGTACATAAATGAATTTTTCAACATTAATCAAATATACCTTTAAGCATCTTACCATGTACGCTGCATCCTTGAATTTTTTTTCCCCTTGAAGCTTGACAATACCATTGCCAATTGTGTGTCTGAATGAAATGTCACAAATCTCCATAATGGTGATGACGTCACTTCCATAAATCCCGCCACCACTTTATTAAAAGCTTGATAAGTATAAGGGTCACTATCATAGTAAATGTTTGGAATATTGAAACCATGGGGAATATCTGCAATAACCAGGGCATAATCCCTTTTTGGTACGAGTTTAGCAATGTCTTCACAGTCGCCTTGTATTACTTGATATTGAATAGTGTCTAGCCCATTCCAAATGAAATGATTAAGAGTTGGATCAATTTCAACATTCTTAATACTTTGCTTTCTCAGTCTTTCAATCTTTATTTTTTCAATAAAAGTCTTGAAACTGTCTCGTGCTCCATTATCTTCTTTCCTCATCTTTTACCAAACAAACAAATGTATGTGTAAGTTTTAAATTAAAAATAGTACACAGATGATTAAAACTGAATGTATAAATCAAAGTTACCTTTTTAAATGCAAGATAAAAAGCTTTTAATGTTGATGTAGAACTTGAATCTGGATAGTTGCGTACAACATCATCCCAACTATCTTCATTCAACAATCTAACCATTTGTTCCTAAATTTTCATGTAAACTTTGTGACTGCATAGATAAAGTAAGAAAAAGTTAATATAGTGATATGTATAACAAATACTACCAATAACAACATGTTTTATTTAAAAGATAACTATAATCCTGGAAAGAAGTAAAAATAATTCAACAAACTTACTTTTGAAATTCTTCAGACATTTCTTCCAATGATAATTCCCCTGACCTCACACGAGATAATATTGTTTTGACAATTTTTTCATCTTTCACTCCTTGCATCGCCCTCCAAGGCGTGATGGTCATATCATCTGGAAGTTGCTTCTGTTCAGGAGCTGATTTATTGTTGCTACATATGAATGGCTTAGACTTTTTGACCCTCTGGTTTTTAATGCCAATGTCTTCCCACATGCTAAAAATGTCATAAATCAACTTCCAAATATCTCCAGTTCTAAATGCCAATTGGAAAATGTTATCAACACCTCTGAATAAATCGCTATATCTACTGTCTTTTCCACCTTTTGAATTGGTTTTCTCTTCAATTTGATAGCCTATTTCTATACAACATTCCTTTCGGAAATCTGCAGTAATATTCATCCTATCCCCACCACATTTTTCTAGGAATTCACTATGAATAAATCTAACCCTTTGGATGAAAGTCATAGACATCCTATATTCATTATCTGAATTATGATCCCATGCCACTAAATTTGCTTTTTTTTCATTTAAACCAGCATAAATGATACATTTCATTGTTTCAAAATGTGGGTTATTAGGATATTCCTCCATCAATTGTCTTTGAGCTTCAACAGAATGGTTTCCCCCAAGCACATAATAATTGTATTCAAAACATTTTGACTTATCAAATGCTTCTTTGTTGGGAACTTGAAGTGGATCAACAAGAAGCACATAACTAACCACATGAGCATATGGATTGTACCTCATCAATGTCTTCAAGTTGTGAACATGCAGATGATGTGGCTTTCTGACTTGATATTGGCATTGTCCTTCACTTGCCTTATAGGTTTGTCTGACATTTAACTGAAATGTACGACCACCATCAATTAAGTTTCTCTTTGTCAAATTCTGTCGAATGGCATTTTGTTTTGTTTTGATAATGCCATCATCTAAATCAACTCCTGGTGTAATGATTTCTCTGCTTCCTTTTGAAGTTTCACTAGGTTCTTGACTGCTGGTAATGGTAATGACTACTTCAAGATCTTCAACTCTACTTTTCTTCGTCATAACATTCTCAAGAGATCTATTCTTGGGCATTGTTACTTTTGGTCTTTTACGACCTTCCTCAGTTCCAATGTCATCTTCAGTAATGGCAACATATGCTTCATTGTCAACTTCAACTTCATCGTCCTCAAAAGTAACTTGTTTACCCTTGCTAGATTTATCCACCAGAGGCCTTTTTTTCTGATTCTTTGGATGTAGTTTTGTAGCATCATCAATTACTACATTTTCCATGTTTTCCATATCTTCTTCTGACACTGAGTAAAAATGCCTGACAACTTTCATGATATCATGCTCTATGAAATGAATGCCTCCCAACCTAATTGAACAGCTTTCAACAAAATTCTGCTAAACAAAATATCATATGTTAATATAAACAAAGTTAAAAAAATATAGCGAGACACTTTCAAAACGCAAAATAAAAATACAAATAACAATACTTACGATGTTTTGTGTCATCTCATTTACGATTTGTGTACACAACTTTGTAGATACCTCTCTCGTGTCATATAATGAATATGATAGTCGGTATTTAATCCTTTCATGTGACTTGGGAGCTTTTGTAAGTACGTACACAACTTCAGTGTTTGGTGCCGAACACATATCTATGACTCTTTCCATCACCTCCAAATTTTCATTATTATGGGGTATATCAATGTATAGATATATATTCACATTTGTGCTCTCTCTTTCTTTAACATACCAAACTCTTGATGGAAATTTCACCTCTTTTGAACTTTTCCAATCTGAGATTATCTTCTTATCACTTAAGGCACTTGAAATATTTGTAGCCATGAGCTCAGGTGGAGTTCGTTCACCAATGTTTTTTGAAGATGCACCTTTAAGAGTCTTTGGTCCAGAAAGATTCACAGAAATTTTCCTTGACGCCATATTCCTAAAAAATAAAAACACATAAATTAGTAAATAAAAAAACATATTAACTTAAATTAACAACAAAAATATACCATAAATTTTTTATTTGTATAATCAGAATTTCCCAGCCACCTCTAATGGGCAGGCGGGTCGATGGGCGAGCGGGAGGTCAGGTGAGGGATGATGAGGCTAAGTGGACATTTAGGCAAGTATGGGCAAGCCCCTACCCACGCGCCCCCCACAACCCCCTACCCAACCAACCTATCCCCTACCCATGCCCTCCCCTCTACCCCCCATAACTCCCATACATATTCCCCCCTCTACCCAAATGACCCGCCAAGCCCCTTACACATGCCCCCTCCCCTCAACCCCCTTACCCATGCGCCCCCTACCCATGTGCCCCAACTCTCCACCTCCCCAAAACCCCCTACCCACGCCCACACCTCTACCATCACCCTCACCCCCAACCCCCTCACCTCTCGGCCTTCCAATCCAACTCACCCCCCTCTCCTCCTTTTTCCCTCCCCACACTCCCCGCACCCCCTCAGTCGCTCCCCTCACCCCACCCTCTATACCTCTCCCCCGCCCCGGCCGCCCCTCTCCCCTCCTCCCCTGCCCCCTTCGTCGGCCTCCTCCTCCCTTCCCCCTCCACCCCCGCGGCCCCCTCGGCCACCCTGACCCTTCTCCCTCCCCTCGCCCCTCCACCGGCCTCCACCGCCCACACCCTTCCCTCCCCTGCCCCCACCCCTCCTGCGGCTTCCCCTCCCCCTCCCCTCTCCTCCCCTCTGCCGGCATCCTCCCCCCCCCCCCCCCTCGGCCTCCGCCCGTGCCCTTTCACCCTGCTTACCCACCCCCCCGGCCGCTCCCCTTCCCTCCCCCACCCTCCCTTTCCCACCCCCTCCCCTCTCCTCCCCTCTGCTGGCATCCTCCCCCCCCCCCCCCCTCGGCCTCCGCTCGTGCCCTTTCACCCTGCTTACCCACCCCCCCGGCCGCTCCCCTTCCCTCCCCCACCCTCCCTTTCCCACCCCCCGCGGCGCCCCCCGTCCAGTCCCTCCCCCTACCCCACCACCCCCCCGGCCGCCCACCACTTCCCTCCCTTCCCCACCCCCCCACGGCCCCCCTCCCCTTCCCTCATCCTACCCCCTACCGTCCCCCCACACCCCCAAACCCCCGCCCCCCTAACCCCCTACACCCCCCACCCCCTCCCCGCGGCCGCCCCTCCCCACCGCGCCCACCCGCGCGCCCCCTACCCACCCCACCCTTCCCCCACCCACCCCCTCCCCCGACCCCCTCCGCCCACCCCTCCCTCCCGCCACCCCCTCCCCCGGCCCCCTCCCCTCCGCCCACCCCTCCCTTCCCCCGCCCCCTCAGCCCACCCCTTCCTCCCCCGGCCCCCTCCCCCTCCGCCCACCCCTCCCTTCCCTCGCCCCCTCCGCCCACCCCTCCCTCCCCCGGCCCCCTCCCCCGGCCTCCTCCGCCCGCACCGGGCCACCCCCGAGGCGCCCCGCCCCGCCCAACTGGCGGCGGGTCGATTCCGGGAAGGGTGCGGAGGGGGGCGGGGGAAGGGTGGGGTGGGCGGAGGGGGTGCAGGGTGGGGAGGGGTGGGCGCGGTGGGGAGGGGCGGCCGAGGGGAGGGGGTTGGGGGTGTAGGGGGAATGGGGCGCAGGGGGTAGGGGGGGTGTGGGGGTAGGGGGGAGTAGGTGGGGGGATGGGGGGGCAAGGTAGGGGGGGGATGGGGGCAGGGGTGGGGGGGCGAGGTAGGGCGGGGGTGGAGTCGGGGGGGCGGCCAGGGGGGGGGTCAGAGTTAGGGTGTGGGTGGCGAGAGAAGGGCGTGGAGGGAGAGGGGGCACGAGGAAGGAAACAGAGGGGGAAGGAGTTAGGGGGTGGGGCCCATGGGGTCGACGTTAAGGAAGGGGGGGAGGAGTTGAGATTGGAGGGGAATGGGAGTTAGGGGGTGGGCTTATGGGGAGGAGAGTTGTGGGGTAGGGAAGGAAGAGTCGGGGAAGGTGTTGTGGGGAAAAGTATCCGATGCGGATGACACTAACCCTTTCTAAAGGTGACAGACTTTAGCAACAACTGAATGACAAAGTTTTCATGTTCATCTTTATGAAAGCACAGAGAGAATAGAAAGAGGATCAACCAACCTGGTGTCTTGCGCTTAGTCGATCCTCTTTCTATTCTCTCTGTGCTTTCATAAAGATGAACATGAAAACTTTGTCATTCAGTTGTTGGCGTATACCATGAGCAATGGTATCAGAGAGGAGTTCGATCAACGCACTATACTCAGCGATATTGTTTGTCGACCGTCCAATACACACACCTCTGAAACTCACTAACTCGCCGCTTGGATAAAAAATGGCCCAGGCAGCGGAGGACAAATTCCGCGTACTACGACTCGCTCCGTCGGCATATCCACATATGTTTCAGAATAATTCGACATCTGCAACAAATGAGAAGGGTGGATTACTACCGAAACAAACATTTTAGCGAAAACAAAATACAACAAAAGCACTCAGGTTACTATTTAGGCATAGTAACGCTTGAGGTACAACCCGTTACGGGGTTGCGCCAGTGGTATTCCGTCATAATCCATTAACTCATAGGCTCCTTTTGCTAACACCCTTTTAACAATATAAGGACCCATCCATAAGGACTGAAATTTTCCTACTCCTAATTTATCGGATTCTTGGTCGTAAAGCAAAACCAAGTCACCCTCAGAGAAGTTGCGCGGTTTGACATTCTTATCGAACTGTGCTTTGACTTGTTTCTTATGAGCCTCGTTCGCCAAAGCGGCGTCACGACGGTTTTCATCCAACTGGATCAATTCCAGGAAACGAGCCTCTTCTTCTGAGGTTCCGGGGAGGAGGTCAATTGCGAGTTTAAGTGACGAAATTTCGCACTGGATCGGTAAAACTGCCTCTAGGCCATACACCAATTGGAATGGTGTGAACCCAGTGGCGTTTTTTACCGAGGTTCGGTAAGCCCATAGTGCTGAGTACAGGATTAGATGCCATCTTCTTTTATGAACCCCGATCATCCTTTGCAACATACGCTTCAGGACCTTGTTGATTGCCTCAACTTGTCCGTTGGCTTGTGGATAATACGGAGTAGAGCTGTCGTGAGATAGCCCTAATTTGGCAGCTAATTCGATCATCATGTGATTGCGAAAATGCGATCCATGATCTGTCACTATAGCTTGCGGTACGCCGAACCTGGCGACTACATGATTGAAAAAGAAAAGGGCAGCTATTTCACCAGTGTTATCCAATGTAGGCATCGCCTCGGCCCATTTGGTAAAATAGTCAACAGCGACTATAATATACCCATGCCCCCCGGTCGAGGTGGGGTTACATTGCATGAAATCAATGCCCCACTTGGCGAAGGGCCCAACAGCAACTATCGGCTGTAAGGGTGCGGGTGGTCTTCTGGTTTTGCTATCAAAGATCTGACATGCATGGCAACTTCTGACAGCTATTATGCAATCTTTAAACATAGTTGGCCAGAAATATCCTGCTCGTAAGATTCTTTGTGCTGTCGCATATCCAGATTGATGCCCCCCGCACGCGCCTGAATGACAATCATTCAGGGCTTTTTCGGCCTCCTCATGGGTAAGGCACCTCCTCAGAACCGTATCGACGCCACGACGGTAAAGTGTATCACCGACGATCATGTAGTCTTTTGATTGGTATCGTATATGTTTTCGTTCCGAGTGTGAGGTATTAGGCCTAAAATTTTGGGTTTGGAGATAAACAATGATATCTCCATACCACTCATCGCTTACTGATATCAGAAACAAATTTTCATCCACGATTGACTCTTCTGATGTATCATCATTGGACGACGATGGGAGATCGCATAATAATTCCGCGAAAACTAGGGCTTTCTTCGATTTGGATTTTACAAAATCTAAATCAAACTCTTGAAGGATGGCTATCCATTTTGAATATTTGCCCCCAAGCAACTGTCGCGACAGTATATATGTCATGGGATTGCAATCTGACAAAACGGTAGTTTTCCTAAAGAGGACATAATGTCGAAACCTTTGAATCGCTTGAACAGCAGCAAGCGCTAGTTTTTCAACATAGGAATATTTACTTTCTGTGTCATTTAAGTTTTTACTTAAATAATAAATAGGATGTTCAATTCCATCGACTTCTTGCACTAAGACCATCGCAATGGTCGTATCTGCTGCAGCAATGTACAGGTTAAAATCTCTTTGATAGTCCGGGGCGTACATTAATGATGCTCTTACTAGACAATCTTTCAGAGCGTCAAAGGAAGCTTGCGCAACCTGGTCCCAGACAAAAGGTACATCCTTTTTCAAAAGACGAGTATAACCTTTGGCAAGTTCTGCGTAATTAGGAATGAACCTCCTCAGAAAGTTTGCTTTCCCTTGGAGTTTCTGAATCTGAAGGAAATTTGAAGGTGGAGGCAAATTAATGATTGCCTGAACCTTACAGGGGTCGAGACGAATCCCGTCCTTAGAAACTACAAATCCAAGTAAGCGACCAGAGCCGACGCAAAACACACACTTATGCGGATTGAGTCTTATCTTGTAATGTCGGCAACGTAGAAATATTGCTCTCAAATGCCGCGGATGATCAGTCCGCTTCCGCGAATGAGCCGGAAGATCGTCGAGGTAAGGTTGAACGATGTTCTTGATGTCATGGAAGGCATAATTCATTGCCCTCTGAAACGTCGCCCTTGCGTTCTTTAAACCAAAGGGTAATTTTCGATAAGCGAATGTGCCCCACGGACAGATGAATGCAGTCTTAGACTGGTCCTGTGGGCGGATATTTATTTGATTATACCCGGAAAATCCATCCATAAATGAAAAGATTTCACATCCGGCGCATTCATCAATTATCTGGTCGATGAAGGGTGTAGGGTAGTTGTCCTTTGGACAAGCTTTGTTTACATCCCTATAGTCGACGCACACTCTTATCGTCCCTTGTTTTTTCATAACAGGGACAATATTCGATACCCAATCGGTTAGAGGAACCGGGTAGATGAATCCAGCATGGAGGAGTTTTTCAACTTCCGCCTTAATGGCAGCGGATTTCTTCGGATGTACCTGCCGAAGCCGTTGTCTTACTGGTTTGACATCAGGATACATTTTAATTTCATGTTCAACTATGCTCGAGTCAATGCCTGGCATTTCATCATATGACCATGCAAAGACATCTCTAAATTCGCGAAAGAGAGCACTATATATTTCTAGTTCTGAAGGGGAACAACTTTTGCCGACATGAATATTCTCAACAACATCAGATTTTGTCGAGATATTTATGGCTATGGTCTCTTCAATATTGGATAGGTTTCTTTCTGAATCCACCGTATTTACAGTATTTGTTAGGAATTCAAACACTGAAGGGTGGTATAGGTCGTGATGAGTTTCTTCTTCACACTCTGGAAGAAGGGAACGATGGTGGTTATCATTCCATGGTGCCCCCTTAATCATCATTGATTGCAAGATTCCTTCGTCAGTCCCATGAACTTTTGACCATGGATCTAATGGGGTACCATATTCTTCGGACCTATCTACCCAAACGCTTGACGAGCGTTCTTTTGGGCTCGCCTCCCATGCCTGAAACATTGACACTAACCCTTTCTAAAGGTGACAGACTTTAGCAACAACTGAATAACAAAGTTTTCATGTTCATCTTTATGAAAGCACAGAGAGAATAGAAAGAGGATCAACCAAACTGGCGACTCCGCTGGGGAGATCCTAGTATCTTGTTGTTGTAGTATTTTGCTATTCATTTCTTGAAGAAAGGAGTACCGAATCGAAAAGCTTTTGACTCTATCAAAAGCGAAGTAGAGGGTTTTTGCTACTCTTGCTCCTTTGCTGAGCAAATTCAAGATTTAAAGAGCTAATCTACAGATGAATCCTTACTCTTTGTGATAGATCTTTATCCTCTTGATCATCCCTTAGCCTGTACTTAACCCATAGCATTTTATTTCAGTCAAAACAGTACATTTTTGAGCTTTTTATGACCCGGAATTCTTAGCAGACGTAACTCTCGTAAGTCAGTGCAGGCTGTCCACAGGCAGTCTGCATTACAGCGCAGGTGCTCCCTTCGGGAACTGCGCTGAGAGTGAGATTGGCAGACCAGTGCCTGCGCTGGTCCAGTTGGCCTTAGTCTAGCTCAACTCTTCCTTTGTGTCTTGGCCCTGTTTGCACTTGTTTTGACTGATTGCTTGCTGGTTATTGTATTTGCTGTAGACCACTTCTCCTTGACATTATTCCGCCTCAGTTGTGTGATGAAATTGTAAACGTTCTTTCAGTATTTCTTGTTTCAGTTACAATTTCCCATTGTGAAAAGCGAACCTAGTAGCTGTGGCCTCTTAGATTGCGATCTTATGAGTTAGTGTTATTGCTGTTCATAGCTGTTTTGGATTGGTTTGCTTCTCACTTTATGGTTTGAATCTATACTTTTCCTGTATTTAAAACAAGTCTTTCATAAGGTGTTCTTTTGATTGTGGACAAGCTTGTTTATTTCTACTTGAAAGTTGATTCAAAAATCATACAACAGTTTCCTTTTGTTAAGCATCAACATTAAGGATAACGAAAAGAAATACATGCATTGTGCATTTTGCATTTGACTGTATGCTTGACGATTTAGGAAAATGTGCATTTTAGTGTGTGTTCTTTGATCTGTGGAAAAAGTTGTGTCTTGCTCTTTCCTCAAGTAGATTAAGGTTTTCAAAGTTGAAAGATTGAAAAGATTTTGTTTCTCATTCTTAGATTGCATATAGGAAGTTGTATATATACATCTCGTGGCAAACCTGAAAGGCAAACTGTTAAGGAAGATCAACATTAAAATAAACTCAATTTACATAACAACGCTTTGGAATTTAACGCAAACATCTAGAGGTCTAGGTAGAGACGTGTTCCGGCGTCGTTAAACATAGTGACTGTCGATCTCTACGAAGGTGGGTGATTCCTCCTGAGAGTCGGTGGCACTAACACGGATTTGAGCTCCCGCGTACCGTCGCGTATATTGGGAGACCCCTATAGGCTTTTATCCTTTATCCTTAGGAAACCGTGTCGGCCGCCCTACTGATCGCGATGCAGTGAACACAACATTCACGAAGATCGACCACCCGTACCGTAAAACGTATTCTGTGGTTTCGCGAAAGGTTTGGCACACCCTCTGCCTAGATCTCCAGAGCAGTTTCTTTTGGCCCTTTTCAAACTCTATAACTGAAAAGGTCCAACCGAGCATTTGTCACTTCGGGCTCGTTAATACATCGAAGGCGACTAGAGTCATCTTTAGCTTTTTCTCGACTCTTAAAACATGAAAAAGCAAGTTTGTGTCTAAAAGCGTCGTAAATAAAACTTATTTTAAAACGGAACATAATCACCTGTTATTCCCACGTTGATCTTTTAGTTGAAAAGTATGGAGCCCACCAACCAAGGAAGTAACCTTGGCGGAAGTCCAAATCCCTTCTCCTCTTGGGGAGATGTTGGTGCGCCTCATATGGCTACATTGTCACTTCCAAGATTGACAATCGGCCTTCCTGTTTGGCTCTTTTCAACTAATGTTGTCCAAATCGCCACTAATCCTGAGCAGTCGAATCAACTGTCAGAACAATCTAGAACTACCCACCAGCCTTCTACCTCTTGTGATACTTCCTCTGATCCTTCATCTTCGCAGGGTAGAGCCGGCAAAAGTCAGCCTCCCAAGGAGAAGAAAGAAAAGAAGAAGAAAGGGAAGAAGCAGAAGGAGCCTCTGGCGAAGGCGACTGGGGGCAAGCAGAAGAAAACTGACAAAAACCCACACACTGCACCGACCGAGCCTAAATCGCCATGTGTCATTTGCAAAGGGATCCATTTCCATCGTGATTGTCCTTGTATTCCCCGGATACTAAGGGACTGGTCCCCGAGGTTGCACAATCCGGTAGCATCAACCTCTGGTTGTCAAGTTGATTGCATTCCCTCAACTAGCGAGAGTGAAGGACGAAGAAGGGGACCAAGATCACCCTGTCTATTATGTGAAGGTCACCATGCCATCCACAAATGTCCATTCTTAGATGAAGCAAAGAGAGTTTTGGAAGATCGCCCGGTGTCACCGGTGCAACTTCCGCCTGGATACCGAAAACTCGCGCCTAATCCCTCGATAGTTGAAAATCCAGTTGAACCACTCAAGTGGTCAGCTGATGTGTCAGTCATTGAGAATGAACCTACCGAATCTAGACCAGACGAAAGTCTAAAGGTCGAAACGGCAGTTGACCCGGTTCTTCCTTCAAAGGTTCTATCGTCCAATGACTCCGTCATTGAAGACCTGTCTTCAAATGACACCGTCACCGAAGTGTCGTCTTCATGTAACACCCTCACTGATGAGAACAAGGATGACACCATCCAGGTTCTCTTTATCAGCACCGACTCCAACGAGCATCCGGGCAATGCGCACATTCCTTTATCGCAGGAAGGAACATCATCTGAGTCGTATCCGGCCGTATATTCGGTCCCACCACCAAGCAACCTGGTTGTATCCTTTGATTGGAATCAACTAGGCAGACCCCGGTTACCAGCCAGTACACCATTTAGAATCATTGTCCAGATCTATAGAATGGTTATGGCTGGTACTATCATTGATGAAGGGGCGTCTGTGAGTATCCTTTCCTCTATTGCTTGGAAAGCACTGGGTTCCCCAGTGCTTTTACCTGAGTTGAGAAATCTCTCAGGTTTTGATAAAGGAACCAGTCGACCATTAGGAATCCTCCCCGATGTACCTGTTACATTGAAGGGGAAGACCGTCAGGATGAACGTGTTGGTAGTTCAAGGACCCTTGGATTATAACCTACTCCTTGGACGCGACTATATTTATTGCATGGGAGCGATAGTCTCCTCACTCTTTAGAGTAATGTGTTTTCCACACGAAGGAAGGGTGGTCAAGCTCGTAGACCAGCTTTCATTTCCGGGATCTCGCATCGCAAATAGTCAAATACCAATCCTAAATGGTCTGTTCACTCAAGATTCGCCTCCGCCCCCAGTCCTCCTTCCCGATGAGCGCGAGTAATTCGGAAAGAAAGACTAGGACCCAGGGGGCATGCACCCTGGTCTGCTTCGGGCAGAAGAAACTCCGGGTACAAGGAAGAATTTCCACAGGAGAACATGACTAGTCCGTACCCCGTCCGAAGGAAGTGGGGTTGTTCTGGAATAATGATCTTTTGTTAAAGTTATGTGTTTGGGAATCATTCACCTTTGTCTAAAAAAGTGGGCAATGCCCAAGTAGGAATTCCCTTATTGTAACAAGTAGTCACCATCTTTAAATTCAAGCCTCGCCCATCGAAACATATGTTTTGAAGGATAAGCAGGGGCAGTAAACTAAGAAGGAGACCGTATTGTTGTGACAGAGGGTAACCATCTTTGGACAACCCAATGATAGACACCGCCGAAGAAAGAGATTGATTTGCGGCAGCGAATAGAACCACTCTTCGGATAATAAGAAAGAGGCAAGCCTCCCTCGATAATACAAATGTTTTATCTTTGAGTAGTGTTCTTCTATTGTCACAATAGTTGTTTGTTAAAAGTGGGCCGACAGGAAGTCTGAGTACTGCGTAAGACCCCATAAAATAACGAGAAGACAAGTATCGTTAGCATTAGATTAGCAAGATGACAAATAACTGTGAACACCCAAAGAAAAGCAGAAGTAGGAGAGAGGAGGGGCAACCTCGAAATTCTATCCTATACCTGGGGGCATGCAAACTTTCTGGAGTGCAAGCTAGGGGCGGTTATTTATCTGGTTTTAAGATTAACCGTTTCCAAACTTGCATGAAAGAAAGCCTGTGGGGCAGAAGTAAAATTTGCCAAAATAAGAGCATAGCTGTAGTAAGGCATAAGCTCTATAAAAATTGGTCCTTATAGGAGGCGTTCTTATGACTGGTATATCGAGCAGTTTTAGCATATAGTTCATGCTCGTTAAAAAATAAACGCGAAATTCGAGCAGTTTTAGGCCTGAATTTATGCTCGTTAAAAAATAGAAAAGTGTGAGCAAATGTTTCCCCCAGAGTTCAAGCTCATGGAAAAAATGAACCGGTAAATAACCTTTTGAGATCGTAAATTCATTAGCCATAAGAACCTTGATCGTGTTTTCATCCACCACCTCCACCGTTCATTTGGCCGATCATTCACTTCCATTTGTGTGTTTACCTCTTTTGAGAAACAGCTGCGAAGAGTGATTTCACCTAGCCATCCTTGTGACACTGCCGTGATTGGAAATTCCAACCTATACCTGGAATCTATAGCTATCCCTGTTTATCACTCGTTCCTCAAAAGACGAGTCTTCTTTCAGCTCTTTTCACTGACTCGTAAAATATGAAAAGTTTGCCGAGTTTTGGCCTTCCAGCTCGTTAAAATGACCGGAACGCTATCCCTCCTCTAAATTTTAATCTTTTTGGACTTGAGGGATTATTGCACAAAAGGATCGAGCGCTTGCCTGGTTCAGCTCGTTAAAAATACCGAACAGCCATCCCTTCTGTATTGTTTTATACTTTTTCGGACTTAAGGGATTAGCTGACGAAAAAGGAATTATGGAGTTGACTTTCTGTACCTTTTTAGACTCTCTAAAAATGAAAAGGACCGAGTTTTCTTTGTCGTTAGACTCGTTAAAATGATTAAATAGCGACAAACTTGTCTTTAGACGAGAACGAGTTTCCCTATCGCTAGGCTCGTTAAATCTTAGCGATGGGCTTGCCCGAAGGGCAGGTTATAGAACAAGCATATGTTATCCTCCTCAAGCTTGACAAAAATAAAGAGGTACTGGTCAGAAATGACTGGGGAAAAATTGGGAGAACATCAAAGTTTAGAGGTAGCAAGTCACTCTTGAACATGACACTTTTCTTCCGTATCACATCGGGTTGGGTTGTCTCATTCACCGGTCTCGTCACCATGGTCCTCGCCACACCATCCATTCGGGGTAATGCTACCGATCCATCGCATCAGTGTTGTTATATGTTCAAGAGGGGTCATTCAGAAAGTGTCAACCGTGTCCCATCCACTACCATACATTGTCCTTCATCCATTTCATGATCGCCACCCTGAATCATATGTCACAGTTTGTTTCCACCTCCACTAAATCATTAGCTCCGTTCCGTGTCATTGATGTGGGATTCATTAAGGCCCTCCTTTGACGGATCACTTCTTGTCGACTTCAGCTCATTATCCAAGAAGTCGATCTAGGAACACCCCCATCAGTACTTTGAAGCTTGCATGCCTCAATGGCAAGTTTCTCACTTCCGGCGACAGGTATACATCAATGACCTTCGACCAGAAGATTTTGCGTGGCGTTCGACGCCAAGTCCTTTATTCACGCCACGTGAATTGTACTGCCATACCTTGAGGGTCATCGTCATTATTGGTGATTCCTCTCGCGCTTGTTAACGGTTTTCATTATTGACCGGTAATCAAGCGATGTCTTTCCATGTTCGACTTCAGCGTAATTCTCACATGGATCGACTTGTACTTAGAGTGAAGATCGAACGAGTTTGAAGACCCCGGATCTAGTTTCATCCATCCGGGCTGCCATATATATTCAGGAAATATAAAAGCATTTGCCATGTACATCATTGCAGCAGATGATCATCCTCCTCAAAGGATGATAATTTTAGCGGAAGATTATCAGTCTGTCTTCAGACGATCGTCTGTCATATGTACCAAAATGTATTTATAGAAAGCTGAGCATGGGAATACCCGCCTCAGCTAGATCATGAGAATAATGATGAATGAAAGATAATGTATTGTATTGTATTGTATTACAGGGCACTCTCCTCGGCACTGGAACGAACTTCGGACCCTCTAGCTAAAGCATTTCACCCGATTAACGGCCTCATACTTTAGGGGGCAACTGTTATAGACATTTTTGTGCCTCGCGTCAAGGAGCAGGAAATGTCGATAATTACAGGGATCCTCAGTCCCTAAACATGTTGTTCTTACCCCTAAAAGAACAAGGTCATCAATCAATATCACTTCCAATCAGTTCTCCACCTGAAAACACTTCAGAACAGGCTTATTTTGGATCATGTCAGCTGCTTAACTGAGCTTCTGCGCTGTATTGCAACTGTCCCACTCTGTACCTGCGCTGGAAGTCAAAAACAATGAAGGCTACCTGCGCTGGGCGAGATTGGCCAAGTGGCACAGTCCTCCTGCAAGGTGTCAATTGCCCAGGAAGCTTCCAAACTGACACTTGGGTCATGAGATTCACCCTGTGATGAGTAAGAGGTACTTGATCACCATGTGTAAGCAAGGATCTCCAAGTGGACACAGGAACTGAAGATTAACTGGAGATGGAGAGGACACAAGGTAGCTTCATGTCAGTCTCAAGCTGACTCATCCTTTTCTCTTCTCTCCTATATATAGAGCTCTTCTATGAGGTCTATAGAGGCTGGAATTTTGGTATAAGCAAGGAGGTGCTGTTGGTATACTGCCAGGATTATTGGGTGATTGTTTTACTAGAGGTGAAGAAGAGAGTTCTTGCTGCCGAGGAGGTGCTGCTGGATTGGGGCCAACATCATTGGTTGTAACTTCCTCTGGAACCTTGTTACTTTCTATCAATAAAGTTTGCATGTTCTTCTATATACTTGTTTTACATAGATGCTTTTGTGTTTACATGTATATTTGATGCAACCTAATCCATGCTTCAATTATGATTGCTTGTATCTCGTAGTTTGCTCCCTTTTGTTGTGCAGATTCTGTGTGTAGCTGGATCGGCTTGGAGAGTAAAGAGCTGGGAACGGGATACAAAGCGAGAAGGACAAGGATCGACTAAGCGCAAGACACCAGGTTGGTTGATCCTCTTTCTATTCTCTCTGTGCTTTCATAAAGATGAACATGAAAACTTTGTTATTCAGTTGTTGCTAAAGTCTGTCACCTTTAGAAAGGGTTAGTGTCATCCGCATCGGATACTTTTGTTGTGGGGAAAAGTATCCGATGCGGATGACACTAACCCTTTCTAAAGGTGACAGACTTTAGCAACAACTGAATGACAAAGTTTTCATGTTCATCTTTATGAAAGCACAGAGAGAATAGAAAGAGGATCAACCAACCTGGTGTCTTGCGCTTAGTCGATCCTTGTCCTTCTCGCTTTGTATCCCGTTCCCAGCTCTTTACTCTCCAAGCCGATCCAGCTACACACAGAATCTGCACAACAAAAGGGAGCAAACTACGAGATACAAGCAATCATAATTGAAGCATGGATTAGGTTGCATCAAATATACATGTAAACACAAAAGCATCTATGTAAAACAAGTATATAGAAGAACATGCAAACTTTATTGATAGAAAGTAACAGGGTTCCAGAGGAAGTTACAACCAATGATGTTGGCCCCAATCCAGCAGCACCTCCTCAGCAGCAAGAACTCTCTTCTTCACCTCTAGTAAAACAATCACCCAATAATCCTGGCAGTATACCAACAGCACTCCCTTGCTTATACCAAAATTCCAGCCCCCATAGACCTCATAGAAGAGCTCTATATATAGGAGAGAAGAGAAAAGGATGAGTCAGCTTGAGACTGACATGAAGCTGCCTTGTGTCCTCTCCATCTCCAGTTAATCTTCAGTTCCTGTGTCCACTTGGAGATCCTTGCTTACACATGGTGATCAAGTACCTCTTACTCATCACAGGGCGAATCTCATGACCCAAGTGTCAGTTTGGAAGCTTCCTGGGCAATTGACACCTTGCAGGAGGACTGTGCCACTTGGCCAATCTCGCCCAGCGCAGGTAGCCTTCATTGTTTTTGACTTCCAGCGCAGGTACAGAGTGGGACAGTTGCAATACAGCGCAGAAGCTCAGTTAAGCAGCTGACATGATCCAAAATAAGCCTGTTCTGAAGTGTTTTCAGGTGGAGAACTGATTGGAAGTGCTGTTGATTGATGACCTTGTTCTTTTAGGGGTAAGAACAACATGTTTAGGGACTGAGGATCCCTGTAATTATCGACATTTCCTGCTCCTTGACGCGAGGCACAAAAATGTCTATAACAGTTGCCCCCTAAAGTATGAGGCCGTTAATCGGGTGAAATGCTTTAGCTAGAGGGTCCGAAGTTCGTTCCAGTGCCGAGGAGAGTGCCCTGTAATACAATACAATACAATACATTATCTTTCATTCATCATTATTCTCATGATCTAGCTGAGGCGGGTATTCCCATGCTCAGCTTTCTATAAATACATTTTGGTACATATGACAGACGATTGTCTGAAGACAGACTGATAATCTTCCGCTAAAATTATCATCCTTTGAGGAGGATGATCATCTGCTGCAATGATGTACATGGCAAATGCTTTTATATTTCCTGAATATATATGGCAGCCCGGATGGATGAAACTAGATCCGGGGTCTTCAAACTCGTTCGATCTTCACTCTAAGTACAAGTCGATCCATGTGAGAATTACGCTGAAGTCGAACATGGAAAGACATCGCTTGATTACCGGTCAATAATGAAAACCGTTAACAAGCGCGAGAGGAATCACCAATAATGACGATGACCCTCAAGGTACGGCAGTACAATTCACGTGGCGTGAATAAAGGACTTGGCGTCGAACGCCACGCAAAATCTTCTGGTCGAAGGTCATTGATGTATACCTGTCGCCGGAAGTGAGAAACTGCCATTGAGGCATGCAAGCTTCAAAGTACTGATGGGGGTGTTCCTAGATCGACTTCTTGGATAATGAGCTGAAGTCGACAAGAAGTGATCCGTCAAAGGAGGGCCTTGATGAATCCCACATCAATGACACGGAACGGAGCTAATGATTTAGTGGAGGTGAAACAAACTGTGACATATGATTCAGGGTGGCGATCATGAAATGGATGAAGGAAAATGTATGGTAGTGGATGGGACACGGTTGACACTTTCTGAATGACCCCTCTTGAACATATAACGACACTGATGTGATGGATCGGTAGCATTACCCCGAATGGATGGTGTGGCGAGGACCATGGTGATGAAACCGGTGAATGAGACAACCCAACCCGATGTGATACGGAAGAAAAGTGTCATGTTCAAGAGTGACTTGCTACCTCTAAACTTTGATGTTCTCCCAATTTTTCCCCAGTCATTTCTGACCAGTACCTCTTTATTTTTGTCAAGCTTGAGGAGGATAACATATGCTTGTTCTATAACCTGCCCTTCGGGCAAGCCCATCGCTAAGATTTAACGAGCCTAGCGATAGGGAAACTCGTTCTCGTCTAAAGACAAGTTTGTCGCTATTTAATTATTTTAACGAGTCTAACGACAAGGAAAACTCGGTCCTTTTCATTTTTAGAGAGTCTAAAAAGGTACAGAAAGTCAACTCCATAATTCCTTTTTCGTCATCTAATCCCTTAAGTCCGAAAAAGTATAAAACAATACAGAAAGGATGGCTATTCGGTACTTTTACGAGCCGAACAAGACAAGCGCTCGATCTTTTTGTGTAATAATCCCTCAGGTCCAAAAAGATTAAAATCTAGAGGAGGGATAGCTTTCGGTCGTTTAACGAGCTAGAAGGCCAAAAACTCGGCAAACTTTTCATATTTTACGAGTCAGTGAAAAGAGCTCAAAGAAGACTCGTCTTTTGAGGAACGAGTGATAAACAAGGATAGCAACTGATTCCAGGTACAAATTGGAATTTTCCAATCACGGTAGTGTTACAAGGAGGGCTAGGTGAAATCACTCTTCGCAGCCGTTCCTCAAAATAGGTAAACACACATGGGGGTGAACGATCGGCCAAATGAAATGGAGGTGATGGATGAGAACACGACCAAGGCTTTTAAGGCTTATAAATTTACGATCGCAATGGTTATTTACCGAGACAGGTTCATTTCTTAATGAGCTTGAACTTTGGCGAAAAACCTTGCTCACACTTTTCTATTTTTTAACGAGCATAAATTCCGTGGTAAAACTGCTCGATTCATGGTCAAATTTACTTTCATTAGCTTTTCTCTTTTCAAATGTAGTACTTTATTATCAATTGCTGCAACAAATTTTGTTAGAAATGGATAATAATTGCATGAAAACGAGAATATAACCCTAATATTTAACTTTAAACGGTGTAAAAAGTCATAAAAAGGGGTTTTTACCTCTCATTTACCATTTCATTTGTATTTTGCTTGTTGGAGCTCTGGAGGTGCCTCTTCTTCCTTGATTTTCACCAGCTGATTCCGGGAGATTCTGTGGATGATTTTCGGCGCCGTTTGGACCAGGTAGGAGCTAAACTTCAGCCCTTCACTTTCATGGTTTCCTTTTTCAGTTTCATGCCTGTTTTTCAGTGTTTCTGGGCCCCAGGGGTTCCATTAGGGCGCCCTGGCATCAGCGCAGGTTCCCCTTTCGAAACCTGCGCTGTATTCCAGTCAGCTTTGAGGCAAACTGAATTACAGAGCAGGGGGAACACTCTCTGCCTGCGCTGGGCCTAAAAAGACTGAGTTTGCATGAGTTTTTTGATGTTTTTTCGCCAGATTTTCATCAAATTCAGGAACTTACTCATTCTCTTGTTTGATTGTAGGGAACTTTGGACAAAATGTCCCTTACATGGCGAGAACGAGAACATGAAGCAGAGGACATGGTTGCACTCCATGACCCAGTCACGGTGAACGCGCTTCGGAACTGTGGCCTGCTGAAGTTCTTCCGTATCTCTAGCATGAGAGCACAGATTTCTTTACTGCAGTATATGCTTGATGCTTGGGATCCTGTTAACCAAGTATTCCAGATTAGGGGGAAGTCCTTTCCCTTGACCATAGAGGACATGTACTTCTTGACTGGGTTGTCAAGGCGGGGTGCTCCCATTTCTTTGTCAGGTACGGCTCGAGGGACTACTTCCACCAGAGACTATATACGTCAGTATTGCCAGGAAGGTTCACAGCCGAGCAAAGACGGCAAGATCAATATCCGTGACATCACTGACAGGTCTCTCAGATCCATTCTGTTTACTATTGGTAGGATGGCCGGTAGCGCAGCTTTGCATGTTGCCAACAGATCTTATATGCAGCACGCCTTGGAGTGTCTCCAACCGAAAGTGTTTAACTGGTGTGACGCAGTACTTGTTCAGATGAAAAGTCAATTGACCAAGGTAAAGGACGGGGGGCTGAAGAACTTTGGATTTGGTTCTATTCTTACTGCCTTTGTCTTGGAGAAAATCCCATTGATGCAACCTCAGTACATCTTGCTTGATATGCCTTCTCCGACCGAGCCACGCATGCAGAGGTGGGTCGACCATATTTCCCGGCATGCTGGTCAACCTCATATTACATTCACTGAGTCCTTCTTTAGGTGGTTCGAGCGTCAGGAGATGGCATTTTCTGAGTATCCATACGTGGTTATGGACTACCGAGGTGATCCGGACTTGGTGCTTCCGGATGGCGAGCAATGGGGTGCTATTGGTAAAATCTCTGACCATATCACTGTTTATTGTTTTCATTCATGATGTTTACTGTTCAAAACTGATCAAACTCTTGGGTGCATGCAGATGTTGGTCCTGTTCGTCCAGTAGCTCGTCCACGGTCGCCAGTTGCTGCCCCAGCAGCAGAGCCTGCTAGGAGAGTTGTTATTCGCGACCTTGGTGATACTGAGATACTTGCAGCTGTGCAGGAGCAGGTTGAGAGCCTTACTCGTGGCCTTCCGGATGTACAGATTGACGAGTTACCTTTACAGTTGCAGCGACACACCATCGGCGTGCCTAGACGATGGACTCGTCTCTTGCGCATGATCGCACAGACCGTGACGTACTTTCATGAGCACCATTAGGCTAGGGTGCCCCCTAGCATCTTTTTGAGTTCTAGGTCGTATGACCAATTTTGTTTTGATTACAGCACATTATGTACAAACTATAAACAGCTTTATATATTTTGATTTTCGGAGTTTATTTCGGTTTATTTGTGATCCACTTACATAGCACCGATGCATCTCTTTTTATATATGTTGTAAATGTCTATCTAATACATAGTTTGCCAATGAATCTGTTAATGTGTTCAAGTTTCTGGAAATATGCTGGTATTGAATTGAATCAAACTCTCTTTCCAAAATCTTAACTCTTAGAAACATACGATAAATAGCTGGATTGCGGACTGAGTATATACCAGTGAGCTGTAGTATCACAAGTTGTGAGTCTAGCCTGACAATTAGTCGGCGTATACCATGAGCAATGGTATCAGAGAGGAGTTCGATCAACGCACTATACTCAGCGATATTGTTTGTCGACCGTCCAATACACACACCTCTGAAACTCACTAACTCGCCGCTTGGATCAAAAATGGCCCAGGCAGCGGAGGACAAATTCCGCGTACTACGACTCGCTCCGTCGGCATATCCCACATATGTTTCAGAATAATTCGACATCTGCAACAAACGAGAAGGGTGGATTACTACCGAAACAAACATTTTAGCGAAAACAAAATACAACAAAAGCACTCAGGTTACTATTTAGGCATAGTAACGCTTGAGGTACAACCCGTTACGGGGTTGCGCCAGTGGTATTCCGTCATAATCCATTAACTCGTAGGCTCCTTTTGCTAACACCCTTTTAACAATATAAGGACCCATCCATAAGGACTGAAATTTTCCTGCTCCTAATTTATCGGATTCTTGGTCATAAAGCAAAACCAAGTCACCCTCAGAGAAGTTGCGCGGTTTGACATTCTTATCGAACTGTGCTTTGACTTGTTTCTTATGAGCCTCGTTCGCCAAAGTGGCGTCACGACGGTTTTCATCCAACTGGATCAATTCCAGGAAACGAGCCTCTTCTTCTGAGGTTCCGGGGAGGAGGTCAATTGCGAGTTTAAGTGACGAAATTTCGCACTGGATCGGTAAAACTGCCTCCAGGCCATACACCAATTGGAATGGTGTGAACCCAGTGGCGTTTTTTACCGAGGTTTGGTAAGCCCATAGTGCTGAGTACAGGATTAGATGCCATCTTCTTTTATGAACCCCGATCATCCTTTGCAACATACGCTTCAGGACCTTGTTGATTGCCTCAACTTGTCCGTTGGCTTGTGGATAATACGGAGTAGAGCTGTCGTGAGATAGCCCTAATTTGGCAGCTAATTCGATCATCATGTGATTGCGAAAATGCGATCCATGATCTGTCACTATAGCTTGCGGTACGCCGAACCTGGCGACTACATGATTGAAAAAGAAAAGGGCAGCTGTTTCACCAGTGTTATCCAATGTAGGCATCGCCTCGGCCCATTTGGTAAAATAGTCAACAGCGACTATAATATACCCATGCCCCCCGGTCGAGGTGGGGTTACATTGCATGAAATCGATGCCCCACTTGGCGAAGGGCCCAACAGCAACTATCGGCTGTAAGGGTGCGGGTGGTCTTCTGGTTTTGCTATCAAAGATCTGACATGCATGGCAACTTCTGACAGCTATTATGCAATCTTTAAACATAGTTGGCCAGAAATATCCTGCTCGTAAGATTCTTTGTGCTGTCGCATATCCAGATTGATGCCCCCCGCACGCGCCTGAATGACAATCATTCAGGGCTTTTTCGGCCTCCTCATGGGTAAGGCACCTCCTCAGAACCGTATCGACGCCACGACGGTAAAGTGTATCACCGACGATCATGTAGTCTTTTGATTGGTATCGTATACGTTTTCGTTCCGAGTGTGAGGTATTAGGCCTAAAATTTTGGGTTTGGAGATAAACAATGATGTCTCCATACCACTCATCGCTTACTGATATCAGAAACAAATTTTCATCCACGATTGACTCTTCTGATGTATCATCGTTGGACGACGATGGGAGATCGCATAATAATTCCGCGAAAACTAGGGCTTTCTTCGATTTGGATTTTACAAAATCTAAATCAAACTCTTGAAGGATGGCTATCCATTTTGAATATTTGCCCCCAAGCAACTGTCGCGACAGTATATATGTCATGGGATTGCAATCTGACAAAACGGTAGTTTTCCTAAAGAGGACATAATGTCGAAACCTTTGAATCGCTTGAACAGCAGCAAGCGCTAGTTTTTCAACATAGGAATATTTACTTTCTGTGTCATTTAAGTTTTTACTTAAATAATAAATAGGATGTTCAATTCCATCGACTTCTTGCACTAAGACCATCGCAATGGTCGTATCTGCTGCAGCAATGTACAGGTTAAAATCTCTTTGATAGTCCGGGGCGTACATTAATGATGCTCTTACTAGACAATCTTTCAGAGCGTCAAAGGAAGCTTGCGCAACCTGGTCCCAGACAAAAGGCACATCCTTTTTCAAAAGACGAGTATAACCTTTGGCAAGTTCTGCGTAATTAGGAATGAACCTCCTCAGAAAGTTTGCTTTCCCTTGGAGTTTCTGAATCTGAAGGAAATTTGAAGGTGGAGGCAAATTAATGATTGCCTGAACCTTACAGGGGTCGAGACGAATCCCGTCCTTAGAAACTACAAATCCAAGTAAGCGACCAGAGCCGACGCAAAACACACACTTATGCGGATTGAGTCTTATCTTGTAATGTCGGCAACGTAGAAATATTGCTCTCAAATGCCGCGGATGATCAGTCCGCTTCCGCGAATGAGCCGGAAGATCGTCGAGGTAAGGTTGAACGATGTTCTTGATGTCATGGAAGGCATAATTCATTGCCCTCTGAAACGTCGCCCCTGCGTTCTTTAAACCAAAGGGTAATTTTCGATAAGCGAATGTGCCCCACGGACAGATGAATGCAGTCTTAGACTGGTCCTGTGGGCGGATATTTATTTGATTATACCCGGAAAATCCATCCATAAATGAAAAGATTTCACATCCGGCGCATTCATCAATTATCTGGTCGATGAAGGGTGTAGGGTAGTTGTCCTTTGGACAAGCTTTGTTTACATCCCTATAGTCGACGCACACTCTTATCGTCCCTTGTTTTTTCATAACAGGGACAATATTCGATACCCAATCGGTTAGAGGAACCGGGTAGATGAATCCAGCATGGAGGAGTTTTTCAACTTCCGCCTTAATGGCAGCGGATTTCTTCGGATGTACCTGCCGAAGCCGTTGTCTTACTGGTTTGACATCAGGATACATTTTAATTTCATGTTCAACTATGCTCGAGTCAATGCCTGGCATTTCATCATATGACCATGCAAAGACATCTCTAAATTCGCGAAAGAGAGCACTATATATTTCTAGTTCTGAAGGGGAACAACTTTTGCCGACATGAATATTCTCAACAACATCAGATTTTGTCGAGATATTTATGGCTATGGTCTCTTCAATATTGGATAGGTTTCTTTCTGAATCCACCGTATTTACAGTATTTGTTAGGAATTCAAACACTGAAGGGTGGTATAGGTCGTGATGAGTTTCTTCTTCACACTCTGGAAGAAGGGAACGATGGTGGTTATCATTCCATGGTGCCCCCTTAATCATCATTGATTGCAAGATTCCTTCGTCAGTCCCATGAACTTTTGACCATGGATCTAATGGGGTACCATATTCTTCGGACCTATCTACCCAAACGCTTGACGAGCGTTCTTTTGGGCTCGCCTCCCATGCCTGAAACATTGATTGCTACAATATTTCAATAGGGCTAGGGGGCAAAACCATTTGATGATCCATGACGACTTTGTCTTCTGCGACCTTCGACGAAGATACCATGTTGCATGTTGCTACAAACGGGATATTCCCTTCATGGAACGGAGGTGGCAACGCGAAAGTTCCCATCATGGTGGGATCTTTTAGCAAGCCTACTCCTATATCTTTTATTGAATGGTCACTCCCATGGATCAGGGGAATGCTTCCAGTAACTTGTGAACCATTAGGGAGGAAATTCTGTTGGTCGACGATCGTAATCCCTCCTTCAAACGGGAATGCGATCTTCCTAAAATATGTCGACACTACAGCTGCCATGGCATATATCCATGGTCTTCCCAGTAGAATGTTATAGTCAAGATTGCCATCAATGACTTCAACATCAATCTCTACTGTTTTTCCTCCTAGTTCAACCTTAAAGTTATTTAGGATTCCGTACGGAGTGTACGTCCTACCGTCAAATGCTTTCAATGTCGTCGAAGATCGCGACAATGTTGGAGATCCAAGAGTTTTCCAGCAACTCATCGACATGATACATGTCGATGCGCCCTCATCAATAATCGTTCTATGAACAGTTTTGTTGAGTGCTTTCACTTGAATAAGGAAAGCTAATTTCGCTGGTAACTGAGGATCATATCCTTTGTGATCAAAGGATACAAGATTGGAATCTTTAGGATCCACTCCACCAATTGCTGATAACAATGCCTGTCTTTGGGATGGGCAATTTTGTAGTACCTCAAGAGTCGACATAGCAGATGGCGATTGGGCCAAATCCTCCACTACATTATAGTGTTGCGCCGCTCTGGCGCGAGGGTTGAATGTCGACTTGTGGACTACTCCCTTAGGTGGCTTTATTGTTAATTCATGCGTGAGGGGGGGTACAACTTCTGCCGAAGTTGTTGTCGAACTACTGGGTTGATCTTTCCCTTTGTCGTTCGACACCGGCGGATTTCCATAATCTTTATTCCTAGTCGATATCAAAGCATCACTTTGCTTAGAAACCGACAGCATAAGCACTTGTGACGGGGAAGCATTTCCACTATCAACCATATTCTGACCTGGGGCAGGAAACGGATCAGTCAACACAGCTGAAGTTTGGGAACTTTTCAGGAACCTCTTCAACCCAGCTTTGAACGGACAGTTCTTTGTTGAATGATTTTCATCACATATTTGACATGGAGGAAATTGTTTCTTTTGCCCAGGAGGGTTTGAAGAAGTTTTTTGAGGGGATGATCCACCTTGTTTCTTCTTCTTCCCTTTGTTTTGTTTCTTCTTGCTTCCTGGTTGATTGGAGTTTTTGTTTTTATCTGTAGATACAGCATTTACCTCCGAAGCAAGAATCTCTTGATTTGCTTTTTGATTCGAAGTCTTACGGGCTTTCTTATTCGAATCCCTTGTCGACTTAGTGTTTGCAGTTCCAATCACGCCATCACCGGCATGAGAGTCACTATTCGATCCGGGAGGAGGAGGGATTGAAAATTCCGGTCTGGGGGCATCAGGTATCTTATCATAGAGCGTGCCCGACTGAGTATACACTAAGTCCAAATACTGAGCACGAGCAATAACCTGCTCCTCTGTTACGACGCCCCCCTTGGCCACATCTTTTGTAATTGCCGGCAGAAGCGACTTTATAAACCACTCAGCTAATAGCTGATCTGGAACATAGGTCTTTACCATTCTGCGACGACGACGCCACTCATGTATATGATCAGATATATGTGTGGCGGTTGTCTGCTTGAAATTAGTTAAGATTTCTGTTCCAGTTTCGTACCTTATAGGTAACTGAAAGTGTGTCAAGAAAGTCGTGGCTAGGGAACTAAAATTGTCGAAAGAGGCTCTAGGTAATTCAATATACCATTTGGCCGCCGGACCAGTCAATGTCCTCTGGAAAAGACGAAGCCTTATTGAATCATCATTCAAGGTATTCGACGAACACCACAGATGGAATGTCATCACATGATTCGACGGGTCTTCGCCCGGATTTCCATTGAATTTAGGAATGTCCGAAGGAAGTTTGTGAGGAATCGCTGGCCACCAATGGGCATAGGCGATTGGATCGTTCGTCAATCGATGTAAATCTGGTAATTCTAAAGTCGCCACGAATGGCAACTGCTGATTCAGGTTTGGCGAGGCGTACCCAGGGTACGATTGAATCGCCTGAGCAGTAGGTCTTTGCATACCAGTATAATGCAACTGATGTTGATATGACTGATATGGTTGGTGGGCTTGGCCACTGTAAAGTGGTTGGTTTAACCCGTTCTGAATATAGGGTTGCCCACTATTCGCAAAGATCTGTTGCTCAGATCCCTGGTATACCTGTTGAAACTGAGGTTGTTGGTATTGCACCATCCATGGTTGTGAAGCCATGTTTTGTTGTGCAACACTAACTGACGGCCCAAGATGCGGGGTTATGGTCCCCGTTTGTATCTGTGTCGTCCCGGCAGTCGGCGATTGTGGTTGTGTTGCAGGGTCAATTGGCTGTTGCATTACAACTTGGGGTTGACATACAACAGGCATCGATTGAACTTGCGACACGGTTACAATTGCTGGCGTCGTCGGGATATGAGACATAGGTACACTTTGTTGCATAGAATATACAACTCTTGGTTGTTGGGGTAACATAGGTACCCAACCACTCGTCGTTACTTCAGTCAAACCTGAATGTGGTTGAAAACTGCCATATGGGTATCCTCCCGAAAGAGGAAGTGAAAGGGCATATTGCCCCCCATACGGTAACAATCCGGAGCTCAATGGTATAGATGGCCTTTGAGGACTGGATGGCCCAAAATGATTCCCAAAGGGATCAATTTGTCTAGTTTCAACATAAGAATTACCGGGTATTATACCGGAAGAGCAAACTGGAACAGACCAAGTTGTCATAATAGTCCCTGGGTGGACTCCTTCTAGTTGATGAGAACTAGTTGGGACAGATGGTATGCCGGCAAACATCGTTGGAATGGCAGCAGGAGCTTCTGCTGTCGCCGTGTCGTTTGGCACAGTTCTAGATGTCGACGGTTGTTCAGACATTTTAAGTCTATCCAATAAACTTCCTAACGATTCTTCAGGAACTTCTTGTGGCGATAGACAAACTTCTGATGCAGAAGGAAAAAGAGTGGAACCTACTCCAAAATGAATTGGAGTATTCGCTTGCTGGTCCTCTACGATTTCTTCTATTGCGATCAGACCAGGAGGAAGAGGCAGACCGTCAGGTCCGTAATAGATTTCTGGTGCCGAAGAAGGGGTTGTTTCGACAGCGACAGTTGTTTGAACAACAAGACTCTGTGGACCGGTTTCAAATGGAACTGGTTCAGTTAAACAAGTACTTGTTTTCAGACTAGGATCAATACAATTGTCCTTCTGTTGCCGTTGAACTTCTTCAATAGAGGCAGAGATTCCAGAAATATTGGGAGTGACCAGAATCTCAGATGTTGTTGGAACTTCCGTTCTAACTTTAAAAGGAGATTTTGACCTGGTCCAGCGAGATCGCTTTGCTCGTACTACTTTCGGTTCCGGAGACAAAGATGGTCGACCTGCAAGCCTCCCTGAACGACGGGGTTTTAATTGACTTTCCTCCACGATTGCGGATTACTTGATCAACTAAAATACAAAAAGGGGAATTATGTTTCCGTATTGAATGAATTTTATTAGACGCTTTTAGACACAACTTTGCTTTTTCATGTTTTAAGAGTCGAGAAAAAGCTAAAGATGACTCTAGTCGCCTTCGATGTATTAACGAGCCCGAAGTGACAAATGCTCGGTTGGACCTTTTCAATTATAGAGTTTGAAAAGAGCCAAAAGAAACTGCTCTGGAGATCTAGGCAGAGGGTGTGCCAAACCTTTCGCGAAACCACAGAATACGTTTTACGGTACGGGTGGTCGATCTTCGTGAATGCTGTGTTCACTGCATTGCGATCAGTAGGGCGGTCGACACGGCTTCCTAAGGATAAAGGATAATTGCCTATAGGGGTCTCCCAATATACGCGACGGTACGCGGGAGCTCAAATCCGTATTAGTGCTATCGTCCCTCAGGAGGAATCACCCACCTTCGTAGAGATCGACAGTCACTACGTTTAACGACGCCGGAACACGTCTCTACCTAGACCTCTATTATGAGCGTTATGTTACAATGCGTTTTTAGATTCATTCAATATATTTTAAGTTGATCTTGTTTATCAGTTTGTCTTTCAGGTTCACCACGAGATGTATTGGTACAAATTCCTAAATGCAGCTAAAATGATAAGCAAGCTTTCACAATCCTTTTAGCTTTGAAAATCCTAACTACTGAGGGGAGAGAAAAACAATATCTTTCCACACAGAGCACAAAGCACAAACTAATGCACTTTCTCCTAGATCAGACACCCAAACTTATCAAAAATGCAAATGCAAGATGCATGTATTTCTTTTCTTTTCCTTTAATGTTGATGCTTAACAAAAGGAAAACTGTTGTATGACTTTCGAATTCAATTTGAAGCGTAAACAAACAAGTATTGTCTAAATGAAAAGACGCTTTACAGGTACTTGTTTTACACCAAAAATATATGAATTAAAACCATAAAGTGAAAACAAACCAACTTAAACAGCTATGAACAGTAATAACACTAACTCATAATATCGCAATCTAAGAGGCCACAGCTACTAGGTTCGCTTTTCACAATGGGAAATTGTAACTGAAACAAGAAATACTGAAAGAACGTTTACAATTTCATCACACAACTGAGGCGGAATAATGTCAAGGAGATAAGGTCTACAGCAAATACAATAACCAGCAAGCAATCAGCCAAAAAACAAGTGCAAACAGGGCCAAGACACAAAGGAAGAGCTGAGCTAGACTAAGGCCAACTGGACCAGCGTAGGCACTGGTCTGCCAGTTTCACTCTCAGCGCAGTTCCCGAAGGGAGCACCTGCGCTGTAATGCAGACTGCCTGTGGACAGCCTGCACTGACTTACGAGAGTTACGTCTGCTAAGAATTCCGGGTCATAAAAAGCTCAAAAATGTACTGTTTTGACTGAAATAAAATGCTATGGGTTAAGTACAGGCTAAGGGATGATCAAGAGGATAAAGATCTATCACAAAGAGTAAGGATTCATCTGTAGATTAGCTCTTTAAATCTTGAATTTGCTCAGCAAAGGAGCAAGAGTAGCAAAAACCCTCTACTTCGCTTTTGATAGAGTCAAAAGCTTTTCGATTCGGTACTCCTTTCTTCAAGAAATGAATAGCAAAATACTACAACAACAAGATACTAGGATCTCCCCAGCGGAGTCGCCAGTTTGTTGTGGGGAAAAGTATCCGATGCGGATGACACTAACCCTTTCTAAAGGTGACAGACTTTAGCAACAACTGAATGACAAAGTTTTCATGTTCATCTTTATGAAAGCACAGAGAGAATAGAAAGAGGATCAACCAACCTGGTGTCTTGCGCTTAGTCGATCCTTGTCCTTCTCGCTTTGTATCCCGTTCCCAGCTCTTTACTCTCCAAGCCGATCCAGCTACACACAGAATCTGCACAACAAAAGGGAGCAAACTACGAGATACAAGCAATCATAATTGAAGCATGGATTAGGTTGCATCAAATATACATGTAAACACAAAAGCATCTATGTAAAACAAGTATATAGAAGAACATGCAAACTTTATTGATAGAAAGTAACAGGGTTCCAGAGGAAGTTACAACCAATGATGTTGGCCCCAATCCAGCAGCACCTCCTCGGCAGCAAGAACTCTCTTCTTCACCTCTAGTAAAACAATCACCCAATAATCCTGGCAGTATACCAACAACACCTCCTTGCTTATACCAAAATTCCAGCCCCCATAGACCTCATAGAAGAGCTCTATATATAGGAGAGAAGAGAAAAGGATGAGTCAGCTTGAGACTGACATGAAGCTGCCTTGTGTCCTCTCCATCTCCAGTTAATCTTCAGTTCCTGTGTCCACTTGGAGATCCTTGCTTACACATGGTGATCAAGTACCTCTTACTCATCACAGGGCGAATCTCATGACCCAAGTGTCAGTTTGGAAGCTTCCTGGGCAATTGACACCTTGCAGGAGGACTGTGCCACTTGGCCAATCTCGCCCAGCGCAGGTAGCCTTCATTGTTTTTGACTTCCAGCGCAGGTACAGAGTGGGATAGTTGCAATACAGCGCAGAAGCTCAGTTAAGCAGCTGACATGATCCAAAATAAGCCTGTTCTGAAGTGTTTTCAGGTGGAGAACTAATTGGAAGTGCTGTTGATTGATGACCTTGTTCTTTTAGGGGTAAGAACAACATGTTTAGGGACTGAGGATCCCTGTAATTATCGACATTTCCTGCTCCTTGACGCGAGGCACAAAAATGTCTATAACAGAAGGGGGTGCATGGGTGGGTGAGTTGGGGGTGGCAAGGGCTGGTGCATGGACCCACCATGCTCACGATTGACATAATTGTTATTTTGGCTTGGAAAAATTATTAATTTAAAAAAAAAATCTTCTTCGTTAAATTAATTTAATATGAAAATTTTGAAAAAAAATTGAACTTACCTTTCAATTGCAATAATTCTTCGTTGAATATGTTGTTGATAGCAATATAGCTGCTCCACAAATTCACAAGTCTTTCAACGAACTTCAGAAAACCTGGATGTGAGGTGAGTAATAGTGATAACGAAATTTAATATATAAGTGAAATTACGAAGATGTTTTTCTGTACGATTAATGTGGGATACTTTGTTTTAAATTATTATAGAGCGAATATTGTAGAGTTATTTTACAATGGATTGAATGTGGGATTAATTTGTTTTAGAATACAATATAAAAATTAAAAAAAAAAATTAGTTGTTTAGTAAATATTATATACTTTAACTATTAGAATAATTAATATACAAGTTGTAGTTTACAATTTGAATTTCAGTGATTGATTTCATAAAAAAAATTAGTTTATGTTTTTCAATCAATTGTAGAATAAAATAATAAAGGTAAATAAATCTAACAAACTTTTGGAGGGAAATATTTTCGCGAAAATTTTTGGAGGGAATAATTTTGGAGGGAATATTTCATTCTTTAAGCTATATAATATTCTTAGGAGACTCCATTTGTATCATTCAACATCTTCTATTTGAAAGGGATGGATTGTTCTGATGGTGAGGTTTCGATTTATACACCATCAACATCTTCATCGCGTAACAAATCTATTCATATTGATGAATATAGCGGGAATTCTTCCACTATGAATAGAAAGTCAATTCTTCCATGTAGTCCCGATTCTAAAGACTACGAGAGCAGCACTGATGAAAGAGGGGATGGAGAATTTCAAATTAATAAAGAGTGATAGATTCCACTTAGTCCTAATTCTAAGGACTATGAAAGCAGCGGTGATGAAGAGCATGATGGTGAAGTTCAAAAGAATGGAGTGTCACGATGTCCACTTAGTCCTAATTTTGAGGACTATGAGAGTAGCAGTTTTGAAGAGTGTGATGGTGAAGTTCAAAAGAATGGAGTGTCACGGTGTCCACTTAGTCCTAATTCTGAGGACTATGAGAGCAGCTGTTTTGACGTGCATGATGGCGAATTTCAAAATAATGGAGTGTCACAGTGTCCACTTAGTCCTAATTCTAAGGACTATGAGAGCAGTAGTGATGAAAAGTGTGATAATGAATTTCAAAAAAATGGAGTGTCAAAGTGTCCACTTAGTCCTAATTCTAAGGACTACGAGAGCAGCAGTGATGAAGAGTGTGATAATGAATTTCAAAAGAATGGAGTGTCAAAGTGTCCACTTAGTCCTAATTCTAAGGACTATGAGAGCAGCAGTGATGATGAGTGTGATAATGAATTTCAAAAGAATGGAGTGTCAAAGTGTCCACTTAGTCCTAATTCTAAGGACTATGAGAGCAGCAGTGATGATGAGTGTGATAATGAATTTCAAAAGAATGGAGTGTCAAAGTGTCCACTTAGTCCTAATTCTAAGGACTATGAGAGCAGCGGTGATGAAGCACGGGATGATGATTTTCAAAAGATTGGAGTATCACAATGTCCTCTTAGTCCTGATTCTAAGGACTATGAGAGCAGCAGTGATGAAGCGCGGGATGATGATTTTTAAAAGATTGGAGTATCACAATGTCCTTTTAGTCCTGATTCTAAGGGCTATGAGAGCAGCAGTGATGAAGAACAGGATGATGCAGTTAGTCCTAATTCTAATCAGTATAAAGGTAGCAGTGACAAAGGACATGATGTAGCATCTTCAATAAGTAAACAACCACATTTTCAACGTAGTCCTAATTCTATGGACTATGAGAGTAGCACTGACAATGTACATGAGGAAGAATATCCATTAAACATCGAGTCAGATTTTCCATTTAGTCTGAATTCTAAGGACTATGACAGTAGCACTGAAGAAGGGGAAGATGAAGGGTATCCTCTCAGTCAAAATTTGAAAATCAGAGCTGATCATAGTGTGGATAGCATTCCTCTTAATGATGATGAAAATCCTTATAAAAATGATGATCCAATGATGGAGATGTTGCCAAGAAATATTGTATCGAGGAGTAGGAGCAGACCTTTTCGTATCAATGCAAGCTATTCTATTTATACAAGGGGTAGAGCAGAATATCTGACGAGAAGAAGTTCTATCAACGCTCTCATTTCAAGTGAATGTTGCCAAAAAAATTGCTTGAAACATATGGATTTCACATTTGCATTAAAAAGTAGGAAGAGATATTTGTCAATGAATAAAAGCATGCAAAACTCATATTTAGTTGGCTGCATGCAATCTACATTGTCAGGTTATGATTATCATATTAGGAATTTATTATTGTGTAGAAAAGCTTTCAAAATGTTTCATTCAATTGGGAATTTTCGTCTCTCGAGAATTCAAGAAAATTTGGAAAAGGATCCCACATTTTATTCAGAAGTACGTTATAAAAGACAGTTTGGGCCATTATCAAATACTGCAATGTCATGGATGAAAGATTTCTTTTCAAAGCATGGAGAGAATATGCCAAATAGAGAGACAATACATATTCCAGATAATTTTTCAAGACGAGAAATCTACAACTTATACAAAGAATATGCAGAAAGTGCTGAGGGACAGGGTCAATTTATTACATATCAATATTTTGTGAAGATATGGAAGAAAGAATTCAATAATGTTCATATTCCTAAGAAGACAAGGATGGGGATTTGAAGTACATGTGCTTCTCTTAAATAAAAAAGGGACAAATGTGAACGCTCCGAAAGAGGTAAGCGTTCATAACTTTTACTTTTAAAATTGTATAGTCATCAACTATGAAAACATATTTCTTAATGAATTTCTTTTATGTTGTGTAGATTTAATTGTCAAAGAACTTCAGGAGCATCGCGAACAACAAACAAATGAAAGGAATAAGTTGTACAAGCATCGAAAGAAGTGTTATGATAATCCAAATAAATATTTGGGTTTGATAATTGATGGTATGGACCAGAAAAAAACACTTTTACCACATTTTGTTCGCACACCCAAAAATTTACAAGAGGAAAATTTTATTCAGTTTCACTTGGTCGGTTGTATGGTCTTCAATGGGAAAATGTTGCCAAGGGTGTACTTCACAGCTCCAAATATTCATAGTGATGCAAATCTGACCATAACCATAATTCATGATGTGATTTCTCATTGGTATAGTAATCTTCCTAAAGTTTTGTATCTACAATTGGACAACACTTGCCGTGAAAACAAAAATTAGGTTGTTTTTGGGTATCTGAACATGCTTGTTGAATTGAGAATTTTTCAAAAGGTAAAGGTTGGTTTCCTTCTTGTTGGGCACACTCATGACCATATTGATCATATGTTCAGTCGTTTTTCAGTCACATTGAGGAGGAAGGAAGTTGGGAGCTTGCCATCACTAATTGAATGTATTAAGAAATCATACACGCCAGAGCCTGCTTTTAAAGTGTTGGAAGAAACTGTTGACATGTGAAGGTTTATTCTAGGATCATATGGTGAGGGGAAATGCATTGAACAACTTAATGATATTAGCTTCCAACATCAATTTCGTATAAAAAAAATTGATGGGAAAACACTAATATGGGGCAAAAAGTTTTCAACTACTACAGAATGGGCATCGTCATCAGGTTTGCAATTTTTGAAGTTCATTCCAGATCGTCCAATATTTGCATCAAAAATATTGTTATTACAATCAGTTGGTGAAGTTCAGAATGCACGCAGACATAATATACATATAAATTATTCTGATTGCCTAGAAGAAATTAAAAAATGTATTAGATATACATATGAGTACTTTGACATTGCTGATTCAATTTGGTGGGAGTCATTTTCCAATAATCAAAGTGATATCATTTCAACAACAACCAATGAAGATATACCTTTGAAAAATCCATTTATTTGGCCACAAAATGTGTCGAATGAACAAGAGGAAGTAAAAATTGTTGAACAACAACAAACTCAAGGTATTATTAATTCTTCATAGGCAAGGGAAAGAGAGATGTGTATTGGTTCCAGAAGATCTCATGCACAACGTGAAGCCATGGAAGACCTTTATAGGGGTTCAGTACATGATATTAAGGAGGGTTGCATGATTGCAGTGCTAGTAGATGGAGATCCCAATGGCTATCCATTTTGGGTTGCTAAAGTTATAAAGGTCTTTATAGAAAATGAGGATGTTACAGGTGTTGAAGTACATTGGTATGCCACAAATACACACCCATTCAATGGTTTGTATAAGCCAGAGATGGTAGTTGACAAAAAAAATGGTGGAAAAAGAAAAAGAAAGGGTACAAATATAAATCGTCACCGCATAGACATATTACAATTGGAGGATGTTGACATACTTGTTTATGACTTCAATTTAACAAAGAGAGGAACTCTTCGCTTCAAGACGACAGAGATTCTGAAAAGGTTGTTACCAAAAGAAACAGTGTTGACATGGGAGTCTGCAGAAACCAGTCGTAGATCTAGAAGACTTTTGAAACCTGGAATGTTGGGCATGCATGTGGACTCAGATGGGGCACGAGTTGATGAAAGAGAAGAATATGGAACATCTTCGTCAGCATCCAGTCACTCATCTGAAGATGTGAATTCTAATGGTGTGCAAGAAAATATGAGTGATTTTGAATAATTGTTTAAGACAGTTTATATAATTGATGTATGCATCATATCTTCAAATAAAATTAATGTTTTCCATATGTTGTTAAATGAGAAGCTATGAAGCATTTTTATGTTGTTGGATTATGTCTTAAGTATGATAAATTTTATTGTTTAAATATCTACAATGCAATATCAAATTAGAAATATAATGTCTGTTTTATTCAGTATACAAATAAAGACTTTTGAATTCATTTAGTGATATAATTTGTTCATAATGTCATGGTTTTTTAATTTTATAGTTGAAAAATTTTCAATTTCTTTTGTATCTAGCATGTTGTGGTTGAAAACATGTTAAATTTATACTTAGGAAAGAAAAATGATATTCTACCAGAAACATTAATGTGTTTTTTCCTTAAAAATTAACTTTGTTTGAGACATAAAAAATTGGTTTTATTAGCATTTTTTAAAAAGTTTGAAAATTGACCCTAAAAAAAAAATCATTATTCTAGTATCATCACTTTCATTTTGAAGCTATATTTTGCACGAAAATTTCATAGTAAATTTCGTAGTCACTCCCATTTTTAAAACACGATCAAAATTGACACCTAAAAAAAAAAACAGCGTTCCAGTATACACACTTTTCGTTTTTAGCACTGATTTTGATGTTTTTTTGGGGTTTTTTGGCCAGAGTTCCCGTTTTGAGTTTATAGTTCCCATTTCAAAGTTTACATTGTTCCTTTCAAAAGAGCGAATTAGGCCTCTTTGGGATGACATGAAGAGGGTTGGATGACTCATCCCTTAAAGGCTTCTAGATATCACACTTTACAATAATATTTTTTCTTCTTTGTTACAAAATCCCTCTAGGGGCTAGTACATCATGACTTTGACATTTTTACTTGTCAACAAGACCTCTAGGGAACTCAATGGGTTCTTTGACCTAGTACCACGACATTATGGGAAAGAAAACCATTTAAATCATAATAAATTTTATTTTACAAGTAATTTCTTTTTCTTTTTCTTTTGACAAGTACATCAATAATTACATCAAGTCATGACTCAAGTACAAATTATGAAGACTGACACTAGTTACATTTCAAAACTCCCTATTAACTAGGGAGGTATTCATAATTGACCATAGGTACAAGGAAAGTAATTCCATTGAATTATTATCATAAAAAGAGTCAAATTGGTAAACCATCTTAAGCATCAACATTATGATCAATATACAACCAGCATTGTCAACATAGCAAGGCCTTGACTAACATGCTCTATCTCTCAATAGATCATAGCACAATGTTGGGAGATTTTATGTGGGACACCACACTACCTTTTAAGGCACATACCCCATCTAGATGTTCACAAGGTAAGTCCTTATAGGAATTTTCCTATCTTTGATTTACATAGCCTCAAGGAATTTCCTCTTTGACTACTCTTACCTATTGGATGCCCTACCCCATCCTCAACGAGTATCGATCATAAAAATACTTCCTATCTAGGATTCCAAATCCTCAAGGAGTATCCATCTCATATGCTTACCCAATCCTTCGGATGCCATTCTCTCCTCATGGCCTTCACTAAAACTTACAGTTGTTAGTCCCGGTCTAGTGCATGACTCATGAAGCAATGAACTATATTATTCACTCCTTCCCAGCTAGGGAGGAGTTCCCTCTCAACTAGGGATAAGTGTCAATCATCATTTACTATGATAGTAACTCTTAGGGATTTATTATCATCACACATGTGAGATTTCTTTGAATATTATAGGGCCATCTATATACAACTTCATCATCATGGAGCCTATCTTCTTCATAACTTCTTCATAGGGCATATTCGATCTTCTTCATCACTGCCCTTCAACAAACCATATTGTTGAACCAATAATCATGTCATATTTTTCTTCTTTTAGAAAGTGAGATTTTATTCCACATCTGGTTATCCTTTATACAATTACCTCTTTTGTATCATGTTTCTTTCAGGATCTTCCACCCAATCATACCGGTTATATGTGACATTCTACAACCCTCTTTTGGTAGCCCTATTTCAATTCAATTAGACGAGTTCAAATTTCAAAATGAACGTCAAATTAAAGTTACCTTTTTATGATGGCCCTTTGTTATATCATTATCTTCATCATGATCTTATCATTATTGAGCTCAAACATGGATCCATGTTAAACATCCGAAAAGTGACATGACCATCATGATGGAAACTTGTTATCATATCTGTCATTGTGGTGCACATTAGCTCCTTGGACCAAATACCAAGGAAAAACCCCAATCATATCATTCTTAAAGTGAATCTTCTTCATGTAGAAGGATTTATAATACCCTAATAATACATCATGGTATTCCTTCAATCTTTATTAGAGCCTTGAATGCAAAACATCTCAGTTGATCCTCATTTCTAGAATGAGATTCATTCATGCTCCAACTTAACCAACAAACCCTTAAGAGGCTTGCTCCAAAAACATATAACCATCATCATGGTGATTCCTCCAAGCTGAAGAAGACACTTCATGATATTAAAAAGGAGGATCCAAAAATGATCCTTATTATCTGCTTGTAGCAAAATATTTATATCAGTTGGCTAACTACTATATCAGGTTTATGAATTCTACCATACAATGCTACTAATCCTTTTCAGGAATCCATAATCCAATGATTATACCATGAATATATATTTATACATAAAAGTGGCCAAGGATCCAATGGTCCTTATAGCTCCCTCCTTCCATCATGGTTACCAAAATAGAGGATCAACTCATCCTTCTTACTTTACTTCCTATACTTGCACATTCATTGACAAGTACACCCAAGATAAGTATACAATAACGAAAACATGATGCCAATATGTGAATATAGGATTACCATGATACTTAGAGGTTGAATTCGTAAGTTTTTCAAGTGTCAACCATAGACCAAGAGTTTCATATATTACTTATGATTCTTATCCATGCCTACTAGACATGAACCCTATATTGTACACAAACCCTAAAGACTGAGGATTAGGGTTTCATTGAGGGAACATAGTTAATGTTTCCACATGAATAGGCTATTTATTTATGCCAATGAAGGTTTTTAGATAAAAATATCTATATTAATGGTTAAAAAAAAACCTAGTACCACACACACCACAATAGTTCATGATGGACCCCTAACAAAAATTATGCCATACATACCTCATGATTACATACCTGTAGGGGCCTACAATTTCAGATGCCATGATTTCTTCACTATTTTTCTTCAAGGTATGCATCAACTCAAGGTATCCTACTATGGATTTTTTTTTCCTACTTCAGGAACAATATACAATTTCTCTTATGCATGTTTATTAGTGATGCACTAAGTTTTCTGCAACGACATATCATTTACTCAAGGATTTATTGAAGTTTCCAATATTTCAGTCAATGAAGCTTATTTTGTTGTTAGAAATGATAACCCTTTCCCATGATGGAACAAAATCGAGGCAATTAGAACCTTCATTCAAAGAGAAACGTATCCCAATATTTTTACCCTACTAACTGACCCTGGACTGCTGGTTCCTTCAATACCAAAAAACTTCTCTTCTTTTGAATCCACTTTGAAATATTGACTGCTACAGATGCAATAATTTATGCCCAATAATTTTGATAGAGTGTTGACTGTCAATAATTCAAAACTTCCTAGCACTTATAGTGTTATTGTCACAACGATGCGACTTCACCTTTTTCCTATAGATTCCTAATGTGACCAAATGTAGCATTTTCACTGATGTCTATACATTAGTACAAGGGTTTCAATATAAACCCTTATTCAACAATTATTTCAATATTGTAACTTCTGCAAAATATCCACAAGTCGGCTCAACTGATATCTCAAACTGTGTGTGTGTGTATATATATATATATATTGATCATGTCACAGTAGAAGGCACAAATTATGAACCTCATACCACATAGACTTATACTATCTCCACAGGTAAACATATACTCTTATTGAATAATGGTGACTGATGTTTAGATGAACACACCTTTTCAAAGGGCCTAGATTGTCTTTCATATAATTTGACCTAGATTTCCTTTTTAACTTTCGAATGTCTAGTACTAAAAACCTAATAGCCAATTCTACAGGAGATCTTAGCTCCTTGTCTCAAGAATAACTGTAGCTTTCAAGTAATTAACGTGCTCAAGGATTATTGCACTTAGAATGATATTTATTGTGCCAATGTTTGGCACTTTTTACATACGTCTTTATGCTTACAATAACCCTTGATCAAAACTTCATATGCATAGGAGTAAGGCGATAATATTGAAGCTCATAATTTTGACTCCATGAGGACACTTATGTATAAGAGGAATACCACAAAGCTATACTTCAGAATTTTGAGCTAATGATATAAGGTTCTGCTCCTTTCATACACGAAGTGATGCCACAAACATCTTAGACCATACAAAGGATATTTCCCTTTTCTTTATAGTAATTTTCCCATCAATTTTTTTTATCAATAATTTCCAAAGAGTACATATCATAGATATGAATTTTGCTCAGGAAATAAGGTGATTTCAGACCTTGTGGTCTTTTTCATATCTTTTCTCTAATTCTAGAGATTGTAGCCTCCCTTTGGCTTGTAAAAAAAACCCTTTCTCTTTTCTAAGAATGTCCTCCTTATGCCCTCATTGTTATATATTAGGTCTGCGGCCTATTTGCAAAGTTTATGGCTAGAAGGAGTGCTAAAAGGAATCAAAAGGCTGCATTCTTCTTGCTAAAGAGTGAAGATTTTATAGTGTTTTAGGTTGATTCCTTCAGATCTCCTTGAACAAAACTATTATTCCCTCAAACAACCTCTCTCTGACACTGTGTAATGTAACTTTTTTTTTGCAATTAGGGCTTGACGAAATTCCCAGAAAACTGAACTTGATGGCTTCGCAAATTCATCCTAAGGTCGATGAATTGATTGAGATGGATTAAAGCCTAACTTCATCTTCTTTATTCCCTCTTATAAAATTCCTAGCTCTGATACCATGTTCAGAAATATAGGGCGGTTAGTTGGGGTGATTATTAATTTTATTTCTCTGTAATTCTTGACATTTTCTTGTGAGCTATATTAGAGTATTAGCATTATTATTTATTTATTTTCATCATCAAGACAAATACAAATAATAATATCAAAATGAAAACACAAAAACACAAGATGTAGATTTCTAACCATGGCCAAAACCTTTCCTAGCAAGAAAAAACCCACAAAAATATCTTCTTATAGAATTTCAATGAAGACTTCTTGACCTTGACCTTGACCTTGACCAAACATTTCAAGGGATAAGCCAAAAAAAACCTTAAACAACTTTTCTGCAAAAAAATATTGATGAAACCCTAGTTTCTCCTCCTAAACTCACTTGTGTGGGCAATGGGGACATACATTTTCTTCCTTAATCAGTTCAATATCCAAAGGAATTAACTAAACTCTAAGAGAACTTCACTCTCATTATTTCTTCCTTGTCCATAATTTACTAGAAAACAAAGATACTTCACTTAATCGACATCTCAAAAATGTGGTGGGACTCTTCTTTATATAGCCTTTCACAAGAGCGAATTAGGCCTCTTTGGGCCGAGATGAAGAGGGTTAATTGACTGATCCCTTAGAGGCTTCTAGACATCACACTTTACAATAATAAATTTTCTTCTTTTTTACATGAGCCCTCATGGGGCTAGTACATCATGAATTTGACCTTTTGACTTGTCAACAAGACCCCTAGAACACTCAATGGGTGCTTTTACTTAGGACCACAACATGATGGGAAAGAAGCCCATTTCAATAATAATAAATTTTCTTTTACAAATAATTTTCTTTTGTTTTTATTTTGATAAGTACATCAATATTTACATCAACTCATGACTCAAGTACAAATTATGAAGATCGACAACAAGCCCAAGCATTGATCTCCGCTATCCACAAAATAACCCTAAGAAAATTGAAAAAAATTCCTCAATACTAAATTATTTCTTTGTTTATTCTAGTTATCCCTAGTTAATGTTTGTCCTCCTACATCTGATTAAAAAAATTTAAATAAAAAAATATAAAATTGGTCATCCTCTCATAAATTTTAATACACTTCTCTACTATTAGAACTCTTTATGATTGGTTGCATTTAGTGAATTTGGTCAATTTTGTTCCAGTTATAGAATATAATAGAAATAAAAGTGGGAAAAGGATGTTTCTATCCATTCCTCTATTTTATTATTAATTTATAAGCATTGAATTCTTTGATTTGCATATAGATCACTAGTCTAAACTACTGATTCACCGATATTCATGATTTAGAGTTTGGGTCTAAATTCCTCTCAAAGCTATCTTAAATATTTATTGGTTTGTTGTTACCATGGGTGGTAAATTTAGGGCTTAGTTTTCATTGTTATTTATTTATTTATTTAAGGCTTGATGTGTATTTATCCTAATTTTGATTGAAATCATAACCATGCTATCTCATTAAGCAATATTTTCCTCCATGCCATTCCTCTTTATATGATTTATAGATCATCACTAGGCTAATCCATATTGAAATCGATACTATAGGTATGTTTTAGTACATCACAATTAAAATTCATTATCCAATATAAGGTGAGAGTGGTGTTGAACTCTAATATACTTTCCCTTGGTAACTTTCTCTGCACTTCACTCATGTCTTCTTGATATCAAATCTCTACCAATGATAATAGTCTCATCAATGTCCCTTGAAACCCTGTGCTTACAAAAATTATGGAACTTCATTCTTTTAATTGTTTATATGTGCCTTGATCTATAGTTTGATATGTTTGGGTCTCCCTCTATGGTGACATAATGTTATTTCCAATCCTTCTCTCTTAGTTTCACACAAGCTAAGGCTGAAAACCTTAGTCCATAACAGATTTTTTTGAGCTCATTATGTTTGGCATTTGAGTCATTGTTCACACCATTGTATTTATAAAATTGAATGGTCAAACCATTTCTAGCAATATATCATTGTCATGCACATAAAATACATCACCCTTGAACATTGATACATTATTTTTGGAAGTATCCATTGAGAAAATTAATATAAATTGGTTAAGTAGGGGTGAAACCTAATTTTCATGATGCTTCCTTCTTTTCAATTCCTAAGGGATACAACTAAAATAGTAATGGGGTACTCACTAGTATTATAGGGACCTACCATGCCCCTCTCCTTCAAAAAAGTGTTGTACTCAATGCTTGAGTAGTTCTAGATGTTTCTGTATAAAATTCTCATCCTCCCATGTGGAATCTTCACTGGATAAGTTCTTCCACTTGATGAGATACTCCGAAATTGATTGATTTCGTAGCTGTCGAGTTCTTGTTTCTGTGACTGCTTCCAGTTCCAATATAATTTTTCCTTCCTCGTCAAGTTCTGGCAATATTGTTTGAACTGGGAGTTTGTTGCCTATAACCTTCTTTAAACATGAAACATGGAAAACTGGGTGCACTCGAGAAGCTGCATGAAGCTTCAATTTGTATGCCATAGTACCAATCTTTTGCAACACCTTGTATGGACCATAATAATTTGGTGATAATTTATTATCCTTCTTAGCTTTCTTGAGGGAAATTTGTTTATATGGTTGTAGCTGTAGGAATACCCAATCACCTACATCAAAACTTCTTTCACTGTGATGTTGATCTGCCTGTTGTTTCATTCTATTTTGCGCCAACATGAGGTTATCCTTTAAGGGTTGGAGGACTTCTTGTTGATGCTCGATGTGATGTTCCACTGCTTGACCCTTAGAATTTTCTCTTAAATATAATGTGATGGATGGTGGCTGATATCCATAAAGTTCCATAAATTGGGTCATTTTTGTTGCTGTATGGAAGGAAGTGTTATACCACCATTCATCCATAGGCAACCATTTGACCCATTTTGTCTGTTTATCAGATACAAAGCAACGAAGATATCCTTCCAAATATTTGTTTACTATCTCAGTTTGCCCATCAGATTGAGGATGATAAGATGAGCTATGAGCTAACTGAGTACTGAGACAAGAAAATAATTTTGTCCAAAAATTTCCAATGAAAATGGGATCTCTATCACTTACAATAATCTTTGGGTTTCCATGTAGCTTTTGAATTGTTTCCATAAATGCAGTAGAAATTGTACTGGCTTTAAATGGATGTGATAATGCACAAAAGTGTGCATACTTGGTAAGTCTATCAATTACCACCATGATGACACTCTTTCCCTCAGACTTGGGTAAACCTGTGATAAAATCCATTGAAACCTCCTCCCAATGTTGGCTTGGAATGGATAAACGTTGTGTTGGTTCCCCATAATACTAGTGATTACCCCATTACTATTGTAGTTGTACCCCTTATTAATATTTTTCTACCCCTATTGTCCCCATAATGTTATTACTTTGCCCAATATAATCCCTCTATTGTTATTTTTGTGGTTTTATATTATTATTGTTAGGTTGGCTGGGTTATATTGTGACTCCTTAAACTCCTATATATAGAAAGGAGATTTTGTCATTTGAATTATCCAAGAATTGTTCATTTATGTAATGTAAAGAAGGTTGCCCCCTCAAAGAGGCTAAATTTTAAGGCGTTGATTTATCTTTTCTATCTTTTGCTTGAGCTGGTTTCATAACATTTGGTATCAAAGCTTTGGATTCTAGGGTTTCGCTGCTCCAAACAGGTTATTGTGGAATTTTCACTATAATTTTTTTTTGCGATGTTTCAAAAGCTAAAAAAAAACCCATTTGAGAAGACATCGTGTTGAACCTTGGGTCCGAATTTTAGAGCTTTTTTCACTACATTTACGGAGATATGATTTGAGGAATTTGGTCTTCTTGCAGACTCCTGAATTACATTCCAAACAGGTGACCTGGGGAAAATCATCATAACTTTCTCTCTGAGAATCTAGTTGAAATTTCGTAAGAAGGTACAGAAAGAAAACGGACTATAGTTTCTTGTATATATTTTTTAGAGCCAAAGGTCAAAATAGTGACTCGTGGCACATCGTACAAGTTCGCTCTACTGAACTAGTCTATAATCAGGTCACTGTCAGAGATTTCACATAACTCTTCCTTGGAGAATGCAATTTGGATCACACTAGTGGCATTGGAAAGAGGACATAGAGGGCTACTGTAGGTCACAATTTCAGAACTAGATGATTTGATAGTATAGAGATACATCAGAGGAAATATCGAGCTCCTACCAAGTGAAAAAACATGTGTAGATTTTTTTAAATTTTTGCTTAAGTTTGGTTTAAAAATTTATTTTGAAGGAATTCAAAGGGCGTAGTAAAGCACTATTATTGGTAACTGATGCCCCAAGGAAAGAAAATGCCAACACCTAGTAAGCAATCTGAAAGCTCTAGCATGACTCATGAAGAAGAGCAAGAAATGCTACATGATATATCAAAATTACAAGACCAGGTGCAACAAATGTCACTCTCACAAAAGCTAATAGAAGCTAAGATAAAGGGCATGGAAGCTAAGATGGATAATTTGAAGATAGATTTCAAGAGAGACATGGCAGATTTGAAGACAGATTTGACAAATTTTCTACAAGAAATACTTACTAATGGTGAAAAGGTAGTAAAGGAAATTCATGATGCTTACAAAAGAAATGTTAATCATGATTTCATAGACTCTAATGTGGGATCGAAGACACACCATATTCCAAAAATTGATATGAAGAAGTTTGATGGCAAGGATCCCGCAACATGGATATTATAGATGGAGCAATTTTTCGATCTCAATAATGTGCAAAACACACAAAAGGTACGTATTGCAACTTTATATTTGGAGCCAAATCAGTTTGTATGGTATCAATGACTTTGCTCTCGTAAACAAATTATCACTTGGGCAATTTTTACGGAAGAATTGATAGCACATTATGAGGATACAAAAAGCAACACTTTTTTTAGCCAATTGATAAGTATCAAACAAAAGGGTTCAATAATGGAGCACATTGAGGAGTTCCAAAAATTGAACATAAGGGTAAAAAATATTCCAGAGGAGCATAGGATTGATGTGTTCATAGGGACTTTAAAAGATAATATCCAATATGATGTTCACCTTTGGGAACCTGATTCATTAGAGAAGGCATTCAGGTTAGCAAGAAAAATGGAAAGCAAAATTATGGCAACCAAGAAACATACCACTCACAACTATAAATATGGAAGTGTTGTTGCCCCTAGTCTTCCACAACCTATAAGGTTGAAACCACAAAAATTGGAAGAAAAAAGAGCAAAAGGGCTTTGTTACAGTTGTGATAGCAAATACACTAAAGGTCATAAGTGTGCTGAGAAGAAATTATTCTACATAGATTGTGAAGAAGAAGAAGAAAAGGAGCAAGAAAGGTCAAAAGAAGAGGATATACTCCAGGAACAAAGCCTAGATAAAGAAGAAATGAATCCGACCATATCTTGTAATGAATTGTCGGGAATTACCACTCCTCAAAACATCAATATAGAAGGACAAATCAAGAAGAAAAAGCTAATAGTGTTGATTGATTCAGGAAGTACCCACAATTTTATTCATTGTAAGGTAGCAAAAGAATTGAATTGCTTCTTATATCCAGCACCAGAGTGTCAAGTGATGGTTGCAAATGGAGGAACAATAAATTGCTCTGGAAAGTGCCATAATATCAAGCTATCCATGGGAGAACATGTATTGACTAGCCCAATGCTTTCCATTCTAATGGGAGGTGTTAATGTTGTACTAGGAGTCTAATTGTTATATACCTAGGGGGGATAATATGGGGTACCAAGGGAGGTACCCAAGGTAATAATGTAATAATGGGATGGGCCATAGTAATAAATAAGGTGGTTAACCCATGTCATGTAAGGGACCACAAGTAGTTAATAATAATGTAATGGGCCCATGGTATTAGTTTGATGGTATGAGGGAACCATGGTAATGACCCATGGTATTGGATGTATGAGGCCTATATAGAGGCTAGAGACTCCACTTGGAGGATAATGAAGGATTATTGTATAAACATACATATGTCTTGTGGATTGTTCTCCTTCCTTAAGGAGTGAATGTATGGTGTTGCCCTACCTTAAGGGTTTGATCAATAAAGTGAAGCATTTCTATCTATTTCTATCTTATTTCTGGGTTTATTTGTATTCTCTTATATTTTTGGATCAGATCTACAACAATTGGTATCAGAGTCAGGTTTGCCCAAGAAAGTGCTCCGATACCAATTGTTGTAGATCTAACCCAGAAATATTATAGATCTGATATGAAAATATAAGACAATGCAAATAAACCCAGAAATAATATGAAATGATTCCTTATTATCAAACCCTTAAGGTAGGGCAACACCATACATTCACTCCTTAAGGAAGGAGAACACTCCACAAGCCATATGCCTGTTCATACAATATTCCTTCACTCTCTCCCAAGTGGAGTCTCTAGCCTCTATATAGGCCTCATACATACAATACCATGGGTCATTACCATGGTTCCCTCATACCATCAACTAATACCATGGGCCCATTACATTATTATTAACTACTTGTGGTCCCTTACATGACATGGGTTAACCACCTTATTTATTACTATGGCCCATCCCATTATTACATTATTACCTTGGGTACCTCCCTTGGTACCCCATATTATCCCCCCTAGGTATATAACATTCCACCTCCCTAAGCATGTTTCGTCCCCGAAACATGGGAAGAACATAAATAGTAAGATCTACTCAAAAGAGTAGTCCACTGATACCATGCACGTGCATCTAGCCATCCAAGAGAAAGGTGAACCCTCAATCTCGTTGGTGCCTTGCTCGCTTGAGCTAGAAGTTGACTGTGGTAGCTCTTCTGTGTTGATGTGTAGTGGGTGGATCTTCTCTCCTCGTTATCCGTCATGTGACTACTTGGTTTCCATCTTGATGGTTGTCTTGCAGGATGATGTGGGTGATGATATGTTGAAGTTTTAACCCACAATGTCTTTTGCTTTAATTCACCCTGCTGTGGTGCCTGTTGTAGTGTCTTCTTTTCCAATATGACTTCAACCACTGAACCCTCATAAGATGTGTCAGCACCTGTTACCTTTTCTGCTTCCGCCTCTGTTTGTGTTTGATTGTCGATCATCACTGGCTCATCATCAGATGTGTAAGTGTCACTAGAGCTTTGTGCTTTTGCCTCCATAGTCTCTGCTTGGGTCTTAATGGAAATATCATGCACTGTAATTTTCTTCTTTTTATACCAGAGCTTCAGGAATTTCTTCTGCACATTAATATTAATAGTACCCACGGATTCCATCCAAGGATATCCCAAAACAACATCCACATTATCCATCTCTGAAGTATAAAAATCACCATGCAACACATACTTATCCATAGAAATCTTCAAATCCTTATACACTTGAACATCCTCATCCTCCACCTGTGTGTTTTTAATGTTTTTGGTAGGAACTTGCAATTTTTTTGCCAAATTAACATGGATGAAATTATGCTTGCAACTAGGATTTATAGAAACAATGATCTTCTCTTTCTGAATCAATCCATGAACCTGCAATAAGGATATACCAGTAGGAAATAACCCCACATGTTTCCCCTTATCTTGTTTTCTAGTCTGAGACCATTTGTCCATAAGGAGTTTTTCCATTTCTTCATTCGAGATTTTGGTCAAGGCTATATAGCCCAGTGAGTTCCACCATATGGCGGCCTCTTCTGTCAAAAAAAGTGGTACCATAAACTTCCATGTCTCCTCTTTAAATATTTTCTTTAGGCTTTGTATGAATTCTTCAATAGTAGGGCTATCATCTTTTCCAGCAAAATATTCCATGAAGAGGGTTTGAAAAAAAATCACTTACTTTGGCAAAAATTTGAAATTGTCACAGTTTCGTCAATATTGTTCAGAATCTCTATCATAACCTGTTTTTAGAAATGGAACAATCATTCTGCATCTGTCCATGTGGTATAAATCTTGATCCAGGCACTTGGAATTTCAGATCTGTGCTGCTACTCTCCCGCCGTCACCAAAATTTCTGCAAAAAAGAGCTGATTTTAAATCAGCGATATCTCCCTCATCCGGACTCCAATTCGACTGATTTTTTTTTGAAATTGGGTATTTTTTCCCAAAGAATCTAGATCTGCAATTATATTTTTCAGATCTTATACCAAGACGTCTAGATCTGCGCCGCAAACTCGCTGCCCTGAAAATTGTCTACAATCCCACTGATTTTTAAATCAGCGATATCTCCTTCATTTGGACTCCGATTCAACCGATTTTTTTTTTGAAATTGGCTATTTTTTCGCAAATAATACAGATCTATAATTATATTTTGCAGATCTTGCACCAAAATGTACATATCTGACCTGCAAAGTCGCCGCCCCCGAAACCCTGCAAAAAAAAAAAAAAATTCTCCACTGTTTGCCCAAGAAAGTGCTCTGATACCAATTGTTGTAGATCTAACCCAGAAATATTATAGATCTGATATGAAAATATAAGACAATGCAAATAAACCCAGAAATAATATGAAATGATTCCTTATTATCAAACCCTTAAGGTAGGGCAACACCATACATTCACTCCTTAAGGAAGGAGAACACTCCACAAGCCATATGCCTGTTCATACAATATTCCTTCAATCTCTCCCAAATGGAGTCTCTAGCTTCTATATAGGCCTCATACATACAATACCATGGGTCATTACCATGGTTCCCTCATACCATCAACTAATACCATGGGCCCATTACATTATTATTAACTACTTGTGGTTCCTTACATGACATGGGTTAACCACCTTATTTATTACTATGGCCCATCCCATTATTAGATTATTACCTTGGGTACCTCCCTTGGTACCCCATAGTATTCCCCCTAGGTATATAACACTAATGGCTACAATCCTTGGGTACAATAGGTTTTAATTTTCAAGAACTTTTCATGAAATTTTGTGTGGAAGGAAAGGAAGTTGAATTAAAGGGTATTGCAGGGAAACGAGAAAGATAATCAGCTCTAACGGCATGACAAAGCTTCTAAAAAGGAACAAAGAGGTGTAATTGCATAATTATGTTCGCTAGATGTTTCCACATTGGAATAATCTATTTCTCCAGATCTCCAAAAAGTTTTGGACAATCATTCCAAGGTATTTGAGACTCCCAAAGGTCTCCCACCTATTCGTGATCATGATCATGCTATTGATCTGATTCCAGGAAGTGTTCCTCCAAACATCAGTCCGTACAGATATCCCTATGCCCAAAAGAGTGAAATTGAACGTATGGTTGCAGAAATGCTAGAGGTTGGTATAATTCAACCAAGTCAAAGTTCTTTCTATGCTCCAATAATATTGGTGCACAAGAAGGATGGATCATGGCACATGTGTTTGGATTATAGGGAGCTCAACAAGCTCACTATTAAAGATAAGTTTCCCATTCCTATCATTGATGAATTACTAGATGAACTGCATGGATCAATTTACTTCACCAAGTTGGATCTTCATTCATGATATCATCAAATCAGAATGAAGATAGAAGACATCCCGAAAACATCATTTAGAACTCATGAGGGTCATTATGAATTTTTGGTCATGCCTTTTGGCCTTACCAATGCACCTTCAACATTTCAAGGTTTGATGAATTCAATTTTCAAACCATTCCTTAGAAAATTTGTGTTAGTATTTTTTGATGATATACTAATCTACAACAAGTCTTGGAAGGATCATGTTGAACATGTTGACAGGTTGCTACAACTATTGGAGGAGAAACAATTATATGCAAAAAGATCCAAATGTTTCTTTGGAGTACAAGAGGTGGAATATTTGGGTCATATTGTATCTCATGAAGGAGTTAAGGTAGACCCTAGTGAAATTAAAGCCATTAAGGAATGGAAAATCCCCACATCCATAAAGCATCTGCGAGGATTTCTTGGGTTGACAGGGTATTATCACAAGTTTGTTAATGATTATGGGAGAATAGTAGCACCTCTAACAACATTATTGAAGAAAGATGCATTTTGATGGACTCTAGAAGCAACAAAGGCCTTCGAACATCTTAAAGAAGCAATGTGCCAAGCACCATGTTAGCTGCACCTGACTTCACAAAAACCTTTATTGTGGAATGTGATGCTTCAGGAAATGGAATTGGTGTTGTTTTAATGCAAGATGAAAGTCCCATTTCTTTTGAAAGTCATCCAATCAAGGGAAAGTTTTTACACAAAGCCATTTATGAGAAGGAAATGTAGGCAATACTCCATGCACTTAAGAAATGGTGAACCTACCTAATGGGAAGACACTTTAAGGTAAAAACGGATCATGATAGCCTTAAATACTTTTTAGAACAAAGATTATCCTCTGAAGAGCAACAAAAGTGGGTCACAAAGATGTTGGGTTATGACTTTGAAATCATCTACAAAAAAGGGAAGCAAAATCTGGTGGCAGATGCACTCTCAAGAAAGGATGAGGATGTGGAAGCATTGTTGTGCGCCATTTCTATTATCCAACCATATTGGATAAACGAAGCAAGGGATGAATGGAAGAATGATGAAGAAGTGTGGGCACTTATTCGAATGTTACAACAAGATTCCAGTACGTCTGATACATTTAGCTGGCAAAATGATTTCTTATGGTACAAAGATCGCTTATACCTCTGTAAGAATTCCCAACTAAACAAAATATTCTTATGGAATTGCACACTTCTCCCTTAGGAGGGCACTCAGGATTTTTAAAAACTTACCACAGGGTTAAGAAGGAATTTTTTTGGGATGGCCTTAAATTAGATATTCAAAATTTTTTGGTGGAATGTTTGGTTTGCCAACAAAATAAAGTTGAAACAATTAAGACACCGGGTCTATTACAACCTTTATCCATTCCAAGCCAACATTGGGAGGAGGTTTCAATGGATTTTAACACAGGTTTACCCAAGTCTGAGGGAAAGAGTGTCATCATGGTGGTAGTTGACAGACTTACCAAGTATGCACACTTTTGTGCATTATCACATCCATTTAAAGCCAGTACAGTTTCTACTACATTTATGGAAACAATTCAAAAACTACATGGAAACCCAAAGATTATTGTAAGTAATAGAGATCCCATTTTCACTGGAATTTTTTGGACAAAATTATTTTCTTGTCTTGGTACTCAGTTAGCTCATAGCTCATCTTATCATCCTCAATCTGATGGGCAAACTGAGATAGTAAAGAAATGTTTGGAAGGATATATTTGTTGCTTTGTATCTGATAAATAGACACAATGGTTCAAATTGTTGCCTTTGGCTGAATGGTGGTATAACACTTCCTTCCATACAACAACAAAAATGACCCCATTTATGGCACTTTATGGGTATCAGACACCATCCATCACATCATATTTAAGAGAAAATTCTAAGGTTCAAGCAGTGGAACATCACATCAAACATCAACAACAAGTTCTCCAACTCTTAAAGGATAACCTCGTGTTGGCACAGAATAGAATGAAACAACAGGAAAATCAACATCGCAGCGAAAGAAGTTTTGATGTAGGTGATTGGGTATTCCTACGGCTACAACCATATAAGCAAATGTCCCTCAAGCAAGCTAAGAAGGATAATAAATTATCACTAAAGTATTATGGTCTATACAAGGTGTTGCAAAAGATTGGTACTATGGCATACAAATTGGAGCTTCCTACAGCTTCTCGATTGCACCCAGTTTTCCATGTTTCATGTTTAAAGAAGGTTATAGGCAACAAGCTCCCAGTTCAAACAATACTGCAAGAACTTGATGAGGAAGGAAAAATTATATTGGAACTGGAAGCAGTCACAGAAACAATAACTCGACAGCTACAAAATCGATCAATTTTGGAGTATCTTATCAAGTGGAAGAACTTATCCGCTGAAGATTCCACATGGGAAGATGAGAATTTTATACAGAAGCATCCAGAACTACTCAAGCATTGAGGACAACACTTTTTTTGAAGGAGAGGGGCATGTTGGGTCCCTATAATACTAGTGATTACCCCATTACTATTGTAGTTGTACCTCTTATTAATATTGTTCTGCCCCTATTGTCCCCATATTGTTATTACTGTGACCCATAGAATCCCTCTATTGTTATTTTTGTGGCTTTATATTATTATTGTTAGGTCGGATGGGTTATATTGTGACTCCTTAGACTCCTATATATAGAAAGGAGGTTTTGTCATTTGAATCATCCAAGAATTGTTCATTTATGTAATGTAAAGGAGGTTGACCCCTCAAAGAGGCTAAATTTTAAGGCGTTGATCTATCTTTTCTATCTTTTTCTTGAGCTGGTTTCATAACACGTTGTAATAGACCTAGGGTCTTAATTGTTTCAACTTTATTTTGTTGGCAAACCAAATATTCCACCACAAACTTTTGAATATCTTATTTAAGGCCATCCCAAAAAAATTTCTTCTTAACCTTGTGGTAATTTTTTAAAAATCTTGAGTGCCCTCCTAAGGGAGAAGTGTGCAATTCCATAAGAATCTTTTGTTTGAGTTGGGAGTTCTTACAAAGGCATAAGCGATCTTTGTACCATAACGAATCATTTTTCCAGCTAAATGTATCAGATGTACTGGAATCTTGTTGTAACTTTGAAATAAGTGCCCACACTTCTTCATCATTCTTCCATTCATCCCTTGCTTCGTTTATCCAATCTGGTTGGATAATAGAAATGGCACACAACATGCTTCCACATCCTCATCCTTTCTTGAGAGTGCATCTGCCACCACATTTTGCTTCCCTTTATTGTAGATGATTTCAAAGTCATAACCCAACATCTTTGTGACCCACTTTTGTTGCTCTTCAGAGGATAATCTTTGTTCTAAAAAGTATTTAAGGCTATCATGATCCGTTTTTACCTTGAAGTGTCTTCCCATTAGGTAGGGTCACCATTTCTTAAGTGCATGTAGTATTGCCAACATTTCTTTCTCATAAATAGCTTTGTGTAAAAACTTTCCCTTGATTTGATGACTTTCAAAAGAAATGGGTCTTTCATCTTGCATTAAAACAACACCAATTTTATTTGTTGAAGTATCACCTTCCACAATAAAGGTTTTTGTGAAGTCCAGTGTAGCTAAGACCGGTGCTTGGCACATTTCCTCTTTAAGATGTTCGAAGGCCTTTGTTGCTTCTGGAGTCCATGAAAATGCATCTTTCTTTAATAATTTTGTTAGAGGTGCTGCTATTCTCCCATAATTCTTAACAAACTTGTGATAATACCCTGTCAACCCAAGAAATCCTCACAGATGCTTTATGGATGTGGGGATTTCCCATTCCTTAATGGCTTTACTTTTTTTAGGGTCTACCTTAACTCCTTCATGAGATACAATATGACCTAGATATTGCACCTCTTGTACTCCAAAGAAACATTTGGATCTTTTTGCATATAATTGTTTCTCCTCCAATAGTTGTAGCACCCTGTCAACATGTTCAACATGATCCTTCCAAGACTTGCTTTAGATTAGTATATCATCAAAAAATACTAACACAAATTTTCTAAGGAAGCGTTTGAAAATGGAATTCATCAAACCTTGAAATGTAGAAGGTGCATTGGTAAGGCCAAAAGGCATGACCAAAAATTCATAATGACCCTCATGAGTTCTAAATGTTGTTTTCAGAATGTCTTCAGTCTTCATTCTGATTTGATGATGTCCTAAATGAAGATCCAACTTGGTGAAGTAAATTGATCCATGAAATTCATCTAGTAATTCATCAATGGCAGGAATGGGAAACTTATCTTTAATAGTGAGCTTGTTGAGGTCCCTATAATCCGTACACATGTGCCATGATCCATCCTTCTTGTGCACCAATACTACTGGAGTAGAGAAAGAACTTTGACTAGGTTGAATTATACCAGCCTCTAGCATTTTTGCAACCATACGTTCAATTTCACTCTTTTGGGAATAGGGATATTTGTACAGCTTGATGTTTGGAGGAACACTTCCTAGAATCAGATGAATAGCATGATCATGATCATGAATAGGTGAGAGACCTTTGGTAGTCTCAAATACCTTGGAATGATTGTCCAAGACTTTTTGGAGATCTGGAGAAATAGATGATTCGGATGTGGAAACATCTAGCGAACATAATTGTGCAATTACACCTATTTGTTCCTTTTTTAGAAGCTTTGTCATATCGTTAGAGCTGATTATCTTTCTTGGTTTCCCTACAATACCCCTTAACTCAACTTCCTTTCCTTCCACAGAAAATTTCATGAAAATTTCTTGAAAATTAAAAGCTATTGTACTCAAGGATTTTAGCCATTAGACTCCTAGTACAACATTAGCACCTCCCATTGGAATGGAAAGCATTGGGCTAGTAAATACATATTCTCCCATGGATAGCTTGATATTATGGCACTTTCCAAAGCTATTTATTGCTCCTCCATTTGCAACCATCACTTGACACTCTGGTGCTAGATATAGGAAGCAATTCAATTCTTTTTCTATCTTACGATGAATAAAATTGTGGGTACTTCTTGAATCAATCAACACTATTACCTTTTTCTTCTTGATTTGTCCTTCTATCTTGATGGTTTGAGGAGTGGTAATTCCAGCCAATGCATTACAAGATATCATTGGATTCATTTCTTCTTTATCTAGGCTTTGTTCCTGGAGTATATCCTCTTCTTTTGACCTTTTTTGACATTCTATGTAGAATAATTTCTTCTCAGCACACTTATGACCTTTAGTGTATTTGTTATAAAAAATATAACAAAGCCATTTTCTCTTTTTTCTTCCAATTGTTGTGGTGTCAACCTTATAGGTTATGGAAGACTAGGGGCAACAACACTTCCATCTTTATAGTTGTGAGTGGTATGCTTCTTGGTTGCCATAATTTTGCTTTCCATTTTTCTTGCTAACCTGAATGCCTTCTCTAATGAATTAGGTTCCCAAAGGTGAACATCATGTTGGATATTATCCTTTAAAGTCCCTATGAACACATCAATCCTATGCTCCTCTAGAATATTTTTTACCCTTATGTTCAATTTTTGGAACTCCTCAATGTGCTCCATTATTGAACCCTTTTGTTTGAGACTTATCAATTGGCTAGAAAAAGTGTTGCTTTTTGTATCCTCATAATGTGTTGTCAATTCTTCCGTAAAAATTCCCCAAGTGATAATTTGTTTACGAGAGCAAAGCCATTGATACCATACAAACTGATTTGGTTCCAAAAATAAAGTTGCAATACGTACCTTTTGTGTGTTTTGCACATTATTGAGATCGAAAAATTGCTCCATCTGTAATATCCATGTTGTGGGATCCTTGCCACCAAACTTCCTCATTTCGATTTTTGGAATATGGTGGGTCTTCGATCCAACATTAGAGTCTATGAAATCATGATTAACATTTCTTTTGTTCACATCATGAGTTTCCTTTACTAACCCTTCACCATTAGTAAGTATTTCTTGTAGAAAATTTGTCAAATTTGTCTTCAAATCTGCCATGCTTGTCTTCAAATCTGTCTTCAAATCTATCTTCAAATCATAAATCTTAGCTTCCAAATCATTCATCTTAGCTTCTACATCTTTCTTTAAACCATCCATCTTAGATTTTGTTACTTTTTGTGCGAGTGACATTTGTTGCACTTAGTCTCATAATTTTGATATATCATGTTGCATTTTTTCCTCTTCTTCATAAGTCATGCTAGAGCTTTCAGGTTGCTTACTAGGTGTTTGCATTTTCTTTCCTTGGGGCATCAGTTACCGATAATAATGCTCTATTATGCCCTTTGAATTCCTTCAAAATAATTTTTCAAACCAAGCTTAAGCAAAAATCTAAAAAAATCTAGACCCTTTTTTTCACTTTGTAGGAGCTCGATATTGCCTCTGATGTATCTCTGTAATTTCAAATCATCCAGTTCTGAAATTGTGACCTACAGTAGCCCTCTATGTCCTCTTTCCAATGCCACTAGTCTGATCCAAATTAGATTCTCCAAGGAAGAGTTATGCCAAATATCCCACAGTGACCTGATTATAGACTAGTTCAGTAGAGTGAATTTGTATGACATGCCATGTGTCCCCGTTTCGACCTTTGGCTCTGAAAAATATATACAAGAAACTACAATCCATCCTATTTCTGTACCTTTTTACGAAATTTCAATCTGATTCTCAAAGAGAAAGTTATGATGATTTTCCCCAGGTCACCTGTTTGAAATGTAATTCAGGAGTCTGCAAAAAGACCAACTTCCTCAGATCATATCTCCGCAAATATAGCGCAAAAAGCTATGAAATTTAGACTTAAGGTTTAGCACGATTTTGTCTCAATTTTTTTTTTCGCTTCTGAAACATCACAGAAAAAAATTTATAGTGAAAATGCCATGATGACCTATTTGGAGCAACAAAACCCTAGAATCCAAAGCTCTGATACAAAATGTTATGAAACCAGTTCACAAAAAGATAGAAAAGATAGATCAATGCCTTAGAATTCAGCCTCTTCGAGGCGGCAACCTCCTTTACATTACACAAATGAATGATTCATTTATGATTCAAATGAAAAAACCTCCTTTCTATATATAGGAGTCTAAGGAGTCACACTATAACCTAGTCAACCTAACAATATTAATATAAAGGCACAAAAATAACAATAGAGGGATTCTATGGGGCACAGTAATAACAATATGGGGACAATATGGGGACAATATGGGCACAACAATATTAATAAGGGATACAACTACAATAATAATGGGGTAATCACTAGTATTATAGGGACCTAACATCATCACAAAATGTGAAGTTCATCCATATTGTAGGAAATGGGATGCAATTTACAAGCTAGAGGATTATTTTCCACATAACATATTTACAATCTTGACAAATCCTTTCAAGGTATTTTTTCCACTTGTACACATGCTAAAAAACATTGGTAACGTAACACTACAGGATCATAGCAGCACTTTGCACACCCTACTCAAAAGTTTCTCAACCCTTTTGCACCTCTAAGGAAAGGTTGCATCATCTCATGTAAGAATTAAAAGTTGTGAATGAAGAATCACACACATATAGAATGAAAATATTATTTTGGTGATATATAATGAGTAATATCATTTGGATACTTGATGGTTAACATAATATTTGTAGTATTAGTCTTACATTGAACTTATGTTGACTATCATGTTGTAATGTTTGTTTTGATTTGTTCATGATACTTAAATTTTGTTGTTTTGAAGTTATTTCTCTTTTATTTAGGAAATCCAATCTGTGCAACACTCCAATATATTTCCCAACTACTTAGACAATCTCTTACCATTTCTTTGGGGGTGGGTACATTATTTTTATATATAAGCTTGAACTAGGTATCGTCATCACTCTTTTTCTTATAACCTTGGTATAATTTGACAATTGTAGGGATTTTAACCTTAGGCTTAGGACATTAAATATTGACCTAGCAGTGAATCAACAAGGCAACTAAGTTGATAGTCGTTGGCTTTCCTATTAGTTTCCTTTGGATCTAATCCTTTATGAATAACTTTCAACTAGTGAGAGTTTGAAAAATAGTAGTAGGAAGAAATCCATGAAGGAGGTAAGTTTTATACCTATGATTTGGTAGTTCCACTTGAGGCTCTCAAATCATGGTTAGGAATCTAAGTCCATGATTAATACCTAGAATCTAATATTATCGTATCCATAGTGGATGAATGTATCCTAGTAGCCAATATTCATAGGGAAACTACGTTATAAGTGGTTTTTATGAGAAGAAACTACACCTAAGAAACATTTCTTGTGGTCATTATGGTGTGATTACCCCTTATAATTATAAATATTTATTTCATAGATTCACTTAGTATTACTAGACATGATTACATGATGCCTAGGTTATTTGGAATACCACTTGAGCCATAATCTAGGACATGTTTGAGGTGCACTTTATATTGTTGGCTATAACATTTTTATTTTGATAGAATGGGGTTTTCTTGGATTAGGTTATCGTTACATTGTTTCACATAAAACAACTTATAGAACCACATATGCACATAGTGATTATTTTGTGTGATCTTTGTCTAATTTATGCACTATCTCACCACTCTAGTTTTATAGATTAAACTTCACATATCAATGTGATCCTTGTATCCCTTCACCATAGCCCATACTAGGAGACAATAATGGATATTTGAGAGTTCTTCACCTTTAATTTATAATTGTATGCATTATCACACCTTCTCAATGAGTTAGGGTTCACCTCCCTAGCCCACCTTTGGGCCCTATTTCTTCATATTCTTGTTCCCCCTTACCTTTAAGGGGTATTGTTCCTTCTAGTTATCCTTCCTCTAGTTTAGCTTAGCATAGATATACCATGGATAGAGTCAACCTTGGAAACAATTTTGATGCCAATGTAAGCCTCAATTTGAGAGCTAATGCTAGAAAATATATAGGGAGAAACATTACCCAACCCTTTCTTCCATTTACGGCTAGTTTAAAGTACCTCAATTTGAGAAATACCATTGAAAATTCCCTTCATCATGATCCTATTTTCCCCTCATTCCAACCCAAATTCCCTTAGATAACCCCAATTTTTAGGGTAAATATAGAGAGGTTCCATTTAACCATATTTTTTCATTCCACATGTGGTTCTCATTGAAATCTATTTAGAATACTTTATCCATCTACAATTGTTCTAGTGCACACTCACTAGTATTGTTGCTTGATGGTATTTTGTTCAGCCTCGTAATACCCATCATACATTCACATATATTGAAAATATTTTTCTATCCGACTTCTAATTACTTATTCATCATGTTGGAATATATATTTTGAGCAATTTCCATGAAACTACTACCACTCACAAAATTGATCATATATAGGAGTGTTGTAGATGGTCTATCTTTTGCAAGTCAGTGGAAATTTATGACAACTTCTTTATGGAATAGTTTCTAAAATCACTCCTTCCTCCCATCATCAAGTGTTATAAAAATATTGGGGGGGGGGGGGTGCGTAGGAGGTGAATTAGTATTTTAAACTACTCAAAATTTTCTTTTATTATTCATATTTCTGTACACGATTGTTGTGAAGTAAACCTGTGTATGTGCATGACTGTGATAAAGACAAGTAGTGTATATCCAGTTCACTAATTTTTTTAGTTAATTCATCATCTGTTTAACTTGAACCAATATATTAGCACTTCATTAAACATTAATTAAATAGTAACCATGTGTAGTAAGAACAAAGTAAGTTATCACACACAAGCAAATCATGACACCATAATTTTTAGGTGGAAACCCAATGTGGTAGAAAACCACCTCTACTGTTGTCTATGTCTTGTTCTTTTATTATGAAGAGAAATTTCTTAAAAACTTGTACTAACACAAACTCATACCAGTACACAGGCACCCACCTGTAGAAGGCTACAACCTTCTCTCATTTTCCATCTTCTACTTGAAGGGAGCTACAACCCCCTTATCCTCTATTTTTTGTGGATTACTTTTTAGAATGTTTCAAACTAGATCCGTTCCAAATATTAGACAACAATACTGAAACCAACACTGTACCAAGTCACTTATCATTGAACCAACTATATCACCAAGTAAAACATATAAATAACTTGTTCAAACAACTAGAACAACTTATATCACTCTATGCCCATTCATTATAATACCATACCACACATTGTTCATCATTGAAACCAATTTTTTCACTGCAAACTCTGTCTAAACACATCAGAATTTATATGCTACTATTCTTACTCATTCCTACGTATGTACATGTTTCCCCTAAAGCATACTCACGTACATATCTCAAGTATTTATAGTTGAATCTGTATCACTATACCATTGAATAAATCACCGAAGAAGATACTAAAGCCAACATAAATCACTGAACCAAATATAGATTATCATCTAGCAACATCATTGTAAGTATATACTTTACTTCATAATAAATTCAAGCCAAATAGTAATGTCAAATATAGATAATTATAAGAGATTTCATCGACAGACAATAAAAAACACAATAGACCAGTCATTATCATCAGCTCATACCACAAAACCTTAGTCGATATACGTGAATCTTATAAAGAACTTCCTTGTATGTATGCTCCTTTATAGTCAACATTCGTGTACAAATATGTTTATTCTGTAGAATGTATACATGACTATCCATAATCAGATATGCATATGTAAGTGATTTTTATGAAGCACACCTATGTAACAATATGTAATTACTGAGTCAAGCCTTTGCTGCAGATCAAAACACCTGTCAAACCCAAATATTCATACACACCATAATAGATATACATCATAAAATCATCATCACAAATATATCAAACCATAAGAATATTATTCATCATATAGTCATTTCAGATCTAATAGATCTGATCTACTCCTTAGTGCACACTTATTTCAAATCAAACAAATCATTAAAAACCCAATACATGCAAACCTGGCACTTTGACTCCATAACCTTCAATAGCTTAGGCCATAGCCAATATGTTAGGCAAATTTTTTAGATATGCCAATGGTATTCTTTGACGGGATCAAATATCCATTGTCACGCTCATTACTATGGGCCAATACCATCATAAAGACCCCTGGTATTGAGAATACTATGGTGTGGAAACTGTACATGACTTTGCTTCACCATACCTACTTATGTACGTGGCCTTTGTTCACAGGACCCATGCATACTTCTTGAAACATTAACTTTATCATTCCTCTATCTTTGAACAAATATTCCTTTGTCCAATCTTTTTGTCACATATGTACTCATCTAAATATTTTTCCTGCTATTACCATGTTGACATATTTATTAATTAGGATTCCATCAAGGACAACACATTTGTCATAATTTCAAAAAACTCCCCCTTTGGACTTGATGAAAACTAGTTTGGTATTTGGTCACCACCACCTGTAGATACCTGTAAACACATATGTAGATATACCAAGTTTCTTTCCCAACTCACTAAGCATTTTCCAAACACCAAGCTTCTCTCCCCCTTTGACATCAAGGGAAAGGGTTGATCAATGCTGAATGAAGGCTTCTCTCCCTTTGTTTACATGAGTGTTGTAGATCTGATCTTCTCAGTATGAACATTGAATACTAACCATGCTCCCCCTGAGCACATGCTAAATTTTCTGAAGATATACAAAGAAGTACATGACTCTATGACTCAAATAGACATGAAATTTCCTATCACCAACGAATCATGTTTACATTGATCACCCAACATGGTGGGGCTACATAATTGACTCAAAATTATGCCCAAAATGATGGGATTTCAGGAATTGACCATAATAGTCCATACATGATTGAATTTTACAATGATTTATAACATAGATCTTTACATGACCTTTACATCAAGATACATATATGGCATTTATAATAAAAACAAAACACCTCAATAAGACCATGATAGTCATAAATAATTATCATACACCACATAAGATCTACACCATAAGTATTAAGTGTGACAATAAACACTTCAATAACATATGTGTCTTTAGAAACATCATCCATGATATATACCAATGCACTATTAGAAGCATAGCTCCCCTTGAACCTGTACCAATTGTTCACCATTAGATCTAATCACATTAAATTACACCATCAAAGTGTCTTCATCAATCAATAATTTCATCAAAGGATCAATGTCATATTACAACAACTCATAAACCATCATCAGACAACACCACTTCTAAGTAGCACCAATCAACATCAGGACCAGAATGAAAAATAATAACTGTTTGAAGCATAACATAGCCTTTCCTTGATTCTATCCCAATATTTCTTCATCCTTGAGAAACATGCATAACTGTTTAGATTAGAACTTGTGTATATACGTGATTGTCCTTCATAATATCCACGTACAGAAAGAAAAAAATTTGATTTTTTCATAAGCATAGCTCCCCCTGAATATGAAAGATGTATCAGAATAATTAATGAAGTGATAAAGAAGAGACCACTCCTAGTTTCTTTCTAATGTATTCAAAGGAATCATGTGGAAGAGGCTTTGTAAACATATTTGCAACTTGTTCCTTTGAGGGAACATGCTCCCATTTGACCTTTTCTTCATGTACCTATTCTCTCAAAAAGTGATATTTGATTGGAATATGCTTGGTTTTTGAGTGCATGATAGGATTTTTAAAAATACTTATGGCACTAGTATTATCATACAAAATAGGTATAGGTTGAGGACAAGTGATTTGAATATATTGTAATGTTTTCATCATCCATAGAAGTTGAGTATAGAAATATGTAGTAGCAACATATTCTTCCTCAATAGTAGATAAAGAAATGGAGCTTTTTTTTTTGAACCATGATACCAAGTGGGGTCCCAAATAGAATGCTCCTCCACTAGTACATTTCTGATCATCAACATTATTTTCCCAATCTGCATATGTTTAAGCATGAAGAGAAAAATATGCATTTTTGGGATACCATAGACCATAATCTTGAGTTCCTTGTAGGTACTTGAATATTCTCTTGATTGCATGCGGATGAGTTTCTTTAGGATTTGCTTGAAACCATCCAACAATCCAAACTTCATGCACGATGTCTGGTCTTTTCCTTGTAAGGTAGAGCAAGCTCCCAATCATAGATGTGTATTTTGGTTGATTTAGTGAAGGAGAATCATCATGTGAACTAAGGTTACAACCTGTTACCATTAGTGTGCATACATGTTTGCAGTCTTCCATTCCATACTTCTTTAAAATATTCTTAAGGTACTTATCCTGCGAGGGAAAGATTCCATTATTTACCTGTTGAACCTGAATACCAAGAAAGTATGTTAGTTCGCCAAGTAATGGCATTTCAAATTCTTGTTGCATGACTGAGGAAAATGTTTGACTCATAGAATCTTCATTGCTTCCAAATATGATGTCATATTCGTAAAAATAAACTATTAAAAGTTTATCATCATCCATATTTATATATAGATTTCTATTTGTGGGTCTCTTAGTGAAACCTTGTTGTTGAATATATTTTTCAAGGCGATAATACCATGCAAGAGAAGCTTGTTTTAGCTTGTATAATTCCTTCTTGAGTTTGCAAACAAGTTTTTTATCATTTCTTAGAACGAACCATTCAGGTTGCTCATTATAAACTTCTTCTTCTAGGCCCCCATTCAGAAACGCATATTTAACATCCATTTGATATACTTTAAAGTTATGAAAGCTTGAAAATTCAAGGAACTTTCTTATGGCTTCAAGCCTGGCTACAAATGCAAATGTTTCTTCAAATTCTATTCTTTCTTTTTGGGCATAGCCTTTGCATAAAAGTCTTTCTTTGTTTCTAATTACCTCTCCATTTTCATTTAGTTTATTTTTGAATAACCATTTTGTCCCAATAACATTTTTATCATGAGGTCTTGGTACTAATTCCAATGTATGGTTCTTTTCTATTTGGTAAAGTTCTTCATCCATAGCCTTAACCCAACATTTAGCTTTGTTGGCTTGATTTACATTTTGTGGTTCAATTATGGATAATAAGGCTAGATAACTACAAGTTCCAGCAAGAGTTCTTCTAGTTTGTACTCCATCTTCCTTATCACCTAGAATTTGAGATTCTCGATTATTTTTCTTAACATACCATTATGGAGTATTTTCTGATGCTTCTGCACTGTCAATTCCTTCTTTTGATGCTTCATTGGTTCCTTCTCCAACATCCTTTTGGCTTGTTGTAGGAGTATCTTCGTCATCTATTGGTGCTTCCCTTTTGGTACCAGTGGATGCTTCATCAATCACATTCAACAATCTTTTGAAGTATTTTATTTTAGAATTTATATCATTTGCTTCTAGAGGAATATCCAATGAGAATTCCTTCATCATCTCTAGCTTCGTTATTCTTTATGTACCACTTGCTTCCAAATACTCTAAAATGTTTGACAGTTGGTGGTTTACCAAACCATAGTTGATGAGGAGTTTTGTCATTGTTTACCTGAACATGAGCTTTGTTGAGGATATTTACTGTTGTATGTGCTGCTTCCCCCCAAAAGGTATGATGTGTTCTACACTCATCAAGCATGGCACACAGAATTTGTTGGATTATTCTATTCATTCTTTCTTCTACTTCATTTTGTTGAGGAGTTTTATCTATAAAAAACTACCTATTGATTCCATGTTGTTCACAAAAGTAGAAAAACTCATCTGATATAAATTCTCCTCTTCTATCATATCTAAGAAATTTTATTTTCAAATCTAACTCATTTTCTACTAGATCTTTGAAGACTTTAAATTTATCAAATGCTTCATCTTTATGCTTAATAAGCCAATCCAACACATAAGAGTAAAATCATCAATGAATAATATGAAGTATTGTTCCCCCCCCTGAGGAGACTTCTTTCTCATAGGACCACACAAATTATTATGAAAATTTTCAAGTGGCTTACTTGAAGTACCTTCTTTGGCATTAAACTGCACCCTAGTTTTCTTGCCGAATTGACATGATTTTCATATCGTATTTTCTGGTAGAGAGATGTAAGGCAAGTCACAAATTTCTCCCATTTTTCTTTACTTATGTAGTTGAATGAAGCCAAGGTGTCCCAATCTTCTGTGCCAGAGCCAAATTTCTTCTAATTTTCTCAAGTAACAATTTTCAAATCCACCTTCCAAGACATAGACATTACGTAGAGTTCTTGTTCCCTTTATTATGATCTTACTTGTATCAAGATTTCGTACCACACAATTCTTTGATCTAAAAACCACCTCATACCCTTGCTCACACATCTTACTAACACTCAATGAGTTATGTTTTAATCCATCAACAAACAAAACATTTCCAACTTTAACCTTTTCTTTCAACAAAATAGTTCTTTTTCCTTTGATAGGAGCAGGTGAATTATTTCCAAATGTTACATTATTTTCTTTCTTTATTTCATTAAAGGACATAAAATTATCTTTATCACCTGTCATATGTTTTGAACATCCACTGTCAATGTACCACATATTTTCTTGATCTCCTGCATATAAAGCTAAACCACAATTCTCAGATTATATGGTTTTCTTTTTCCATACCTTAGATGTTGTTGCTTTTTGTTCATTTTGAAGAGTAGATCATATTTTTCTTATGCATTCAGTTTCTCTATGCCCAAATTTATTGCAAAAGGAACATTTAGATTCATCTTGAAGAGGTGAGAAGGTATTTTAAGAGTATTTCTTTAACCCAGTCTCATTCTTTTGTTTTCTAGCTTCTCTAATCATGATAGTTTTATAAGCAACACACTGAGCAGCCTTATGACCAAAATTATGACAAGTGAAGCATTGACCATTAAAGTAAAATGTCCTCGGAGTGTAGTAACTTCTTGTGTATCTTTCCCTTTTATTTTGATAAGGGTGGTTCACCTGAGAAGAATTTGATCCCTTATTCCTTTGCCGAGAGCCGAAATTTTGTTGTCTGCTTCCTTTTACTGCATTGTGATAGCTTCATGTACCTATTTCAGAAGATTTAACAGTCTTTGATGATTATCCATTGTATTTGAGACTTATTTTTTATAAGAGGAGAGCATTGTACTTTGATGATTTCTTCTAAGGTGTCATATCCTTCAGCAAATATAAGGTTTAGAATTTTTTCTTTCTCAAGTTCCTTCCTTAGACTTACAACTTCTAGTTCTAAATTTTCCAATTATGCCTCTCCTTTTCTAGGATTTGTTTATTCAGAGAATCTTTTGCTAATTTAGCTTCTTCTAAATTGAATTTTAAGTAGAGTTATTTATTCTATGATATTATCCTTTTCTTCTAGGGAATCCATAAGGACACCATCAGATTGATAAATACATTTATCTTCAAATGTCATAAGTAATTGGTATTCTTGATCAGACTCACCTTCTTCACCATTTGAAAGACCATCACTATCTTCATGTGTGTAGAAGATCCTCGTGTTTTCAAACCTTCCTCTAAAATTTAATTTTGCTAAATTTTTTCCTTTCTCATGGTTTTCTTTATAAGGGAATTTAAGAGCGTAGTGACCAACTCTTCCATAAGAAAAACATTTGAAAGGAAGCTTACCTATGAATCTGCCAGTGCCTACTTGTAGTTTCTTTATGAATTTTTCCTCTTCTTCATCTGCTACATGCCCTGATTCCTTGAGCTCCTCCTTTTCCTTTCCTTTAGAAGTGGCTTTGAATGCAACTTCTATGGTATTTGCAGGACCCCCTTTTCTCATTTCATAGGCTGTTAAAATCCCATGAAGATGTTCAATAGTAAGGTTCTTCAAATATTTCATTTCTTCAGTGGAAAATACTTTCAAATCGAATTTTTGGGTTAGAGATCTTAATATTTTCTCAACCAGTGATGATTCTTTTATTTTGTGACTAATATTTCTCATTGAATTAACGATTTCATCTGCCCTAAGAATGAAATTTGCAATACTTTCATCATTATGAATTTTGGAGTTTCATATTGAATTCTAAGAGTTTCAAGTTTGGCACTTCTTACCTTTTTGTTTCCTTCATAACTTTGGATGATCTTGTCCCATATATCCTTTGCAGTATTCAGTTGCATGACTTTGACAAATTTTGATTTTTCCAAGCTTCCTAATAGAGCATTGACTGCTTTTGCATTGGTCTCATAATTTTTCTTTTTTTCTTCATCTGTGGGAAAGAAGGATGGATATTGATAGCCTCCTTCAACGATTCCCTAAAAATCCACTCCAAGTGACTATAAGTAAGCTCTTGTTTTGAATTTATAGAAAGCCAGATTGAATCCATTAAAAAATGGTGGCCTCATATATGTTGCTCCCTCTAGGTTTCCCATTTTGATGAATCTTCCTTCAAGCGTTCAAACTTCTTCTAAAGGACTTTCTATTATACCAATTGTTAGGAAAATACTCCGAGGGGAGGGGGGGTGAATCAATATTTTAAACTACTTAAACTGTTCTTTTCTTATTCAGATTTATTTATGTGAATGTTATGAAGTAAACCTATGTATGTACGTGACTGTGATGAAGACAGTAATGTATATCCAATTCATTGAATTTTCCAGTTAATTCATCATATGTTTAACTTGAACCAATATATTGGTACTTCATTAAACATTAATTAAATAGTAACCACGTGTAGTAAGAACATAGTAAGTCGTTACACACAAGAAACACATGAACACCAGGATTTTTTTGGTGGAAACCCAATGTGGGAAAAAACCACCACTGCTTTCGTCTATGTCTTCTTATTTTATTATAAAGAGACTTTTCTTACAAACTTGTACTAGCACAAACCTATACCAGTACACAGGAACCCACCTCCATAAGGCTACAACCTTCTCTCATTTTCCATCTTCTACTGGAAGGGACCTACAATCCCCTTATCCTTTGTTCTTTGTGGATCATTTTTTATAATGTTTCAAATTAGATCCATCCCAAATATCAAACAATAATACTAAAACCGACACTGTACCAAGTCACTTAATCACTGAACCAACTATATCACTAGGTCAACCATAGAAATAAATTGTTTAAACAATTAGACAAACTTATATCACTATATGCCCATTCATCACAATACTAGAACACACATTGTTCATCACTGAAACCATATTTTGTCACTGCAAACTCTATCTAAAAACGTCATAATTTATACGCTACTATTCTTACTAATACCTACATATGTACATGTTTCCCCTAAAGCATAATCGCATACAGATCTCAAATTATTTGTTGGAATTATGATACAGGTGTTGTCCTTGATGGCAACTCACTTAGATGGAAGATCACGGTGCAGCATGATCAGACTACAAATAATGAAGAAAGAGAGGTATACGTAGGTTCATCTTGACCAAGTTGCATATACACGCAGTTTCACTGAACATAAGTAGTGTATACGTACACACGCATGTTCACAAAAGGAAAAGCATGTATATGTTGGAAAACTAAGCTTTTGGGTCATGGTATTTGGTCCATGGTATTTTGATCCATGGTATTGTCCCAAGGTATTTGGTTCGAGGTATTGACCCTAGGTATTTGGTCCAAGGTATTGGTCCTAAGTTGTTTTGGTCCATGGTATTGAGAAAGGACTAAAATTATAAAAGGAGGAGAAGATCATTAGGTCTAGAGGGAAAGTATTGAATATCTGATGAAGTGTGAGAACTAGTATGCAGGTTATGGGTTTGTGATGCTTTGCTTGATCTAAACTAAGGATGCACCTATGTGAATGATGATGGATGATGGATCGGGATCTTAAGGCTTGATCTTTATGCGGGTTCACTTTGGTAAAAGTGTGTATACATGCTGGTTTGGCTCCTCAGAGTAGCGTATACATTATGAAATATGATATCTAAAATTGCAGTTGGTTCCAGTGGTTGTTGCAGAGTTCTGGGTTCTACTCTGTGTTTTGGTGACTGTGTTTTGATGACAAGCCTATAGTGATTTAGTTGTGGGTGATTCAGAGATTGATGATTGAGTATTTAATGATTATTTAATGCAATGGTTGTATTGCAGTGGTGATTGATTTTGAGCTTCAATTTTGTTGATGGGTCTGTTGATGCCTCAAAAATCGCTGCAACAACAATGGGGGATAACCACCCAGTCCGGACCTTAAAGCAGCTCCTTTTCCGTTTGGTGTGGTGGCTCCGACTGGTTTAACTAGGTCTAGTTACCTTCTCCCTATCGCTATTGGTTTATAATGTATCTTTAACTACCAATAGACAGGGATATCAGATCACTTCTTCTTGTTGATCAGGTAAGAGAATGACCCTTAAGCTGATTTGGGTTCAGCCAAGCCACAACTAAAATTTTGCCTCTTTGAGGAGAGGACTTAAAAGAATGTAGAATTTACTCTAAATGCAAGCTTATTCTATGATGCAAGCAAAATAAACTAATCTAAATCCTATCTTAATTATGCCGATATACATGTAACCCAACTAAGAGCAAGATAATTAAAATATTGGGATTTAAACATGTCTTTCTTATAATGAATATCAAGTTAATGTAGTTCAATTAACTGACATTATGGATACCAAAACACAACCTATTGAGACCTATTAACTGAAATAATAAACCAACAACACTCAGGAAGTAGTTCACAAAAATAATATTGATTATCAAATCAGTAAATCCAATAATTAAACAATAATATGTGGAAATAGTTTACAACACATTACCATTCAATAAATCAGTTTTATAAGACAGATTTCTAAGTAAATAGTTACTCAGAAATTAGAATTTAATCCATAAGAACAGAGATATACAATAACAACATTGAGACAAATTACCCATATTGACAAGAGTGCACAAACATGAATAAAATGATAAATTCCTGTTACCATAAAAATGAGACTGATATTTGAAACAGTAGTATTAGAAATACCAATTTATTGCATCCATTTCTCTGACCTCTGTCTCCAACAGTCCCTTACATTGCTTGAACTTCTTCTTTCAAAATAAGAGCCACAATAGTGCAAACTCTACCTCTCATACATAATTCAAGATACGAAGGAAAAATCCTCAATAATTCCCAGATCTGAGATTTTCTCTCCTCCCTCCTACAATTATAAATTCCTATTACAGTAGTGTTTTTAGAAGTATAAAATTGCAGAGGAGAGCCACCCCCTATTACATTCTGCAATCTGTTATTTATAATATTTACAAAGGAATTCTTGAGAGGAAAGTTTGTTGAAGAGAAATCTATCAAATCCAATTTTATTTGCTCAAAAATTCTAATCTTCAATTGCTGAAGCATTCTTATTGACTGAGATCCTTTTCTCCATATTTCTTCCACTGTTTTCCTACAAAAAAAAAATCAAAATAAATTAAACTGCAACAATAAAATCAAAATGTCATTACTGGCATTTAAAACAAATCCAATCAAACACAATTAAATAAATAATTGAAAATAAAATGTAATTTTTCTATTGGTGCTTGGGATGTTTTAATTGGCCAAGAATATCATTGACGAGCGAATCTGCAATTAGAAGAGGCTTGGGCAAATGAAAATAAAACTCAGAAAATTGATTTTGTTTTCAAAATTCGAAGCTTGATCTTCTGCCTGATTTTCGACCCAATAAATGACCAAATCTGTTAGTGAAACCTCCTCAGAACTATACTCCTTGATTTTATCTTTCCAATGAGCTGTCATGGGCCTCATTTGGCAAAGTAAAACACAATCTATGGGCCTCTAAAGTTGGCGAGTCAATTTTGGCACAATTCTGGAATTTCTGTTGCTAGGCTAAAAATTCAAAATTTAATTTAAAAATTAAATCCTAAATTAGAATTTTAATTATCTAATAATTAATTCTAATTTAATTGTTAATTATGAACGAAACTAATTAATAAATAAATTATTATTAATTAATTTAACTAATTAATATAATTAACTATTTATAACCAATTAATATTAATTTAAATAATATCTTAATTTTAATTTATTTAAATTAATTATATTACATATATTAATTAATTTAAAAATTATTATTTAAATTAACAAATATTTAAAACTAATATAAAAATAAAATAAACTAACCTACCTTCTAATCTTCACTCATACGTATGAGTGAGTTTTTTAAACTCAAAACCAAAACCAAAGTTAAAGTTATGAAAACTATGGTTAGTGCCTTATGCCCCTTCGCATCGGCAGATCAGGAGGTGTCGGGAGGATTGTTAAACTTGTTATGTTGAAAAGCTTCGATGCGATATTCCTCGTGTAATTAAAGCTTATAATGAGGGTTGGTTAATGCGATATGTTTTTGTTTTGTTTTGTTTTTTTTTTGAAATCGAGAGATCGGGAGGATTGAGTCCATCGGGGTTTTTAGAAATGTGTCACTTGAAAACTCCCGATGCGATCAAAGCCTCTGATGCGATTAAAATCTCCAATGCGATCGGAAAATTTTTATTATATATTTTTTATTATATTCATATTTTATGTATTAAATTTTATTTTAATTAAATTAATTATTAATTAATTTAATTAATTTAAAATTTAACATTAAATATCAATTTTATTTTGGTTTTATTTTATGAATTTTAGTTTCTAAACTACAGCCACTTGGAAAATAAATAAAAAGAATAAAAATAAACTACAGCCACTTGGATATTATGGGTTTTTTAAGATTAGTAATTGATTTGGAAATTGGAGTAAGTTTCTTAAATCCCAATGCTTAATAATTTGGTTGTATAAATAAAAAAAAATGAAAAAAATGTTAGTAAGAAATAACTAGGTGTTAATTTTTAAAATAAATGCATGATTGAGCTAATTTATTTACAAAATGCAATATTGTACATTTTATGCATTTTTAACCCAGGGTAGATAAATGATGAGACTTCAAAGGAGTACCATTTTCAAACCAGTTGACCAAATGAGGTGAAACAAGCGTCAATGGGAAGCTTATAAAAAATCGATTCTAACAAAGCAATCAAAACAAGAATCCAAAGCAAATGAAAAATTAACAAAAGCGTAAGATAATCGAGTAAAAAATCCAAAAAAGGTGTTTAACGAATTTTTTTTTATAGAAAGGGTCCCCATTATCTAAGTTGAACAAGTCAAAAATGGGGGAGGGGTTGTGTTTTTACCACAACAATGGCGACACACGGGAGAAGAACCAGTTATCTTTGTTTGATATGAATAAGATTTTCCTAAAATCAAAGTAAAAATAATTAAAGAAGAGAGAATTATACTTGAAATGCTTGACTAGGTTCATTAGTCTGAATAAAAGCAAGGATCATCTAACTGTAATTTTTCTCAAAATTTCTCATAAATTAAAATATTTCAATATTCTATATCAGTCATTAATTAGTTAAACAGATAAAGCAGGGGTGACTTTACAGCTTAGCTTTTAAAATATACTCATTTGTCACAGGTAGAGCCATTGCTACCAGCAAACATCTATAGTTTCGACAGGGTTACCTTTTAATCATCAATGATTCAGAATCTCATCCCATTAAAAATTATTTACCTAGAGATAAATCCATATATATATATATATGTTTATTATTATTATTATATTTTTTTTGTTATAAATCTTAAAATCCATTGTCCTGGTTTGGTGGCTAGATAGTTGACAATGCCATTCACTGTTTATTATTGGACTGAATAAGCTGGCTCGTGATGAGACCCTTGTCTTATAATTGTTGGCAATATAAGTCATTACCCTGGTTTGTTTAGCAGTGTTGGTAATGTCAGCCTATTTTTCCCCTATGAACATGGTAAGCAGGCTCATGATGAGACCTCTTATCTTTTAAGTTTAAATATATTTCTGGATCACACTCTAGAAAAATAAGACTTTCTGGGATAGGGAGAATCATTGACTCCTGAAGAGTTAAGAATGACAATTTCGGAGTTAAAGGTGCTTTGCTGTAAAGTGTCTTTACTTGGTTAAAAATAACTTTTCTTGACTGATAATAGAACTTTGAAAGATCCTAATAAAATTTTGAAATCTCAAAATAATTATAATTTCGATGAAAAAGAATTTTTTCCAGATTTTATGATACTTTGCCAACTTCTCTTGATTGGTAATCTATTCCTTAAGTATATCTACCTTTATAATAAGAAAATCAAACTTTACTAAGAGATTTTTTTTTAAAAAGACTAATAGGTTACTATTAACAATTTTTCCCCATGCATGCCGACCATTGTTAGGTAACAAGTAGGCCTTCCATATAAATCATGGCAAAGTCACCAAAATCAAAACTGAAAACCAAAAGAAAAGAATTCTTATGCTAAAATGAGAAAAGAAATCAGCAAACAAAAATGAAGAACTTGAAAAGAGAAAGGAAAATCCAAGTTTTGAAATACCAACTCTAACAAGAATGGTTATACCAATGTCTTCAGCAATATGAAGAAAAAGAAAATAATCATGTAATCATTCCTTCTTATGTCAAGATTTAGAAAAATCATACCTTGCAGGGTTGTAAGTGCTTTTTGGATAGCAATGACGATAAAATTCAGCCACAATGAAAATTTTCTGTCTGATATCAATCTTCTTATTTCAAAGCATCATCTTGATCATTTTCTAATAAAAGGAATGCTTAAAGAAACAAGCTTAAAGGTTCAAAAACTTTCTGGTGTAGCTGTTTCAATGAAGATTATCGCTACTTATTGAAATAAAGCCAGGAGAAGAGTATAGACTTTCGAAAATATGATCTGGGGGAGGGTTGGAAGCTTTTATGAAGAGCATTGGATGATTTCTTTTGATCTTATCTGAAAGGTATCAGTTTATCCAATACTAGCTGACTTCTTCTTTTTTTAGTTAACATTAAAACATGAAAAAGGCAAACTAACCAAAATCTTATAACCCAAAATCATTATTTATTTTATTTACACTAAAGCAAGCAGTAAAATGTAAAAATGGAATGCTTAGTGCTCAAGGGAATTGAAATTAAAAGAAATGCATCAGAAATGAGAATGAGAATTTGCAATGATGAATGTTTCTCAAAATATTATAAGTTTCATATAAACTTCATGATTTTATAAATTGTCCAGAATCAAGACCAAATCCAAGATAATAAAATTTAAATATGAAGATAGTTAGCTCTTGAATTCCATTTTTAATTATGGAATTATATATTTAAAACTGAAATATATGAGAAATAAAAAATGATTTAAATATACTGCAAATTAGTCATTAATTGCTTTATTACCATCGAAGATCACTTTTAAAATAACATATTGCCGTATCGGATGATTCACATCATATGTTTCTTTACCATGCTTCAAGTTTAATCAACAAGACTTCACCTTTGTTGCTATGCCATATATCGATTAAATGTTTATGGCTCAAAGGCATGAATTGGAAGTTATTGCATCGGTGGTTGAAATCACAAATTCCCGATATGAGATTATGCGAAGAAAATATGCGCGATGAGATGTAGTGATCACACTATTGAAGAACTGTTATACCGCGAATCGGGGACAGTCATGCTGCAATTCGCAGATCGCACACCGCATTTCGCGATTTGTATTTTGCACATTGCACATTGCGTATTGCAAATTTGAAATAGTGGTATGGCCATAAATAAAAATGCGAGGAGGCGATTGCGATATTGGCGATGCGATGAATGACATAACTAATCGACGATCGGCAATCTTAGGCACATGATGTAACAATTCTCGATACGCTGATATGCGATGAAGAGTGGACCCGATAATTTTATGATGAAAATTTAATAACATATCGGATCCAAGACATCGGCCCTTTAAAATTATGCCCTTACTTTTATTGCGATTGAATGGACGCGATATTTTATAAACTTGATTTGAATTTCATATCGGATCCAGAATTATGTGGTCATCGCAATATCGGTAAAGTCGTTTATCGGAGATCAGCAATTCATGATGATGGAAGTATATTCAACTGCAAACCTCCGATATGCAAAATGCGATATGACATATGAGCGAGGTAATACATCGGAGATCTTTTATTAAACAATTTGTTATCAAAAATGCTAAAAGCTACTTCCGATGAAATATTTTGCTACAAATGGTTGTGATATGGATGATGTGATATCGGAATGAAATTATTGACGAAGATGAGCGGGATGAGAATATTACAAATATTTTTATTGAAATATCAACAATATGAAAATTAAGTCAAATCATATAATATTACTTGAAATTTTAATTGGGTTTTCTGATGGTTGAAAGAAAAGTTAAAAATGTTCAAATTCTAATGAATCACAAAATAAAATTTCCCTGAACCTGTTGCAAATTTGAAATGGGTTTGCTGCTTACTTCAAGTTTTGAAAACAAAATGAAAACCTGCAAATAAAACAGAACAAAAATAAAAAATAAACTAAGAAAAAGATAAACTAATAATAGATGAGAATAAACTTGTAAATGCGTACCTGGAAAGAAATTGTCTGCAGATTTTACCTCATGAATCTTTAAATCCTTCCTAGGATTTATCAAAATTCTGACTTTTTTCAAAATTATCTCATCATTTATTCTAAATCGGAGTGAGTAATCAGCCTAAATAAAATCCACTTATTCATGTTCAGGAAATATAAAATTTACCAGAAATAAATATGAAAATAGTCTTCCCTTTTTGAATTGAAACAACAATTTATTACCTCTGCTCATTTCGAATTAACTTGAGAGAAATTTGTATTGTTATAGTGACTGTTTAATAATGCCTTTAGTAAATAAATATGATGCGTATTGCAGCATCAAATAATAAACTAAAGATCAGAATGGGATAAAGCCACTAATTGTGGAAAAATGTTAAAACAGATTTGAATGTGTGCACACAGCAAAATGGACATCCTTAAGGTCAGCTTAGCAAATTTCGAGGGAGATAATATGAACTTCATATGATTACCACAAAAGGTTAAACTGACTAATAACGATTGAGTCAGAATTAAGCTTATCATAGACAATCATACATTTCATGGAATAATGAGATCATGAAGCTTTTATATCGTTAAAACCTTTATCATATAAATTTCAAAAGAAAATCTTAGAAGGAAATCTCGAAACGAAGAAAAGTGGCTTTGAGGTGATTGATTCCAAGTGCAACCTCAATTGAATTTAATCAAGACATTATTCAAAATAGGCAGAGTAGAGATATCGTTGCAATAGATTTTGATTTTAAAAAAATGGGAAGAAAGAATTAGAAATTTTCTGATGAGAGGTAAATATTTCCCTGAACATGTATATGATATGAGAAGGGCTGATTGCTTCTTTTATTTTTGATCTGCAGAACTATTAAAAATAAATAAATTACATAAAACAAACTAACTAAATTAATTCTACTCCTATTCTAATAATATACATGAAGATGACTAGGTATAGTCATATTTCCAATGTAACCATTTTCTGATTTTAATTCCTGTATGTATGTACAATTCATGTGTTAGTAATAAACATATAAATTTAACTAAACTGAGGAAAATAAATCTGAAATTAGATGTACAGTTATTGTTAGGAACTTAATTAAAATTTCTTTCTCTTGAAATTTCATTTCCAATTGAATACCAATTGGATCATAGAAATCTGGATGGATTTCTATTAAGGATTGGGAAATATTCAAAAGAAGAGATGACAAGCCAGATTGTGAAGATGAGCTTTTAAATTCAAAGGTCTGGAAATTTTTTTTAGTGTTATGTACAAATATTAAATTATTGACAATCTTCTGTGAAGGAAAACTTTCCAAATATTTTTCAAATGAATTAATGAAAGATGGATGGAAATCTTTCAAATGAAATGGAAAATTATTAATTAAATTAGATTGCTGGCCAGATTGTAAAAATACATTCTCTTGTTGATATTGCCTTTGAGAAGATAAAAGCTTTCGATAAAACATTAGCATTGATTGAAATTGAAGTTGAAATAGCTTTTGATGCTCATGATTATAATATGAAATTTCAATTTTCCAATAGGACAATGCATCAATTGAATGTTTGATAGTAAAGTGTTCAATATGCCAGCGTAAAGTATCAAAAATCTTAAAAATAACATTAGAAATAAAATCTGATTTCAAACAAAAGAAGTAAGGAAACCAAAATAAAATGAAATCACTATTTTTACAACTAATGTTACAGCACAATTGGGATCGTTTTGAAATGATTTCTTTTTCACAAGGATTGGCCAAAATTATGGAATTTGAGTAATTTTGAATTCCAACTTGTGAATTAGAAAACGAATTATAATTATGAGTAGGAATGAGAGCTTGATCATGATATGAATCATAAATTGGAATGTTTTCTTGAATGGTAAAATCATGAAGATAATTTTCTACTCTAAAATGATGATAGGTTGGAATAATTTCTAAATTGAAACGTTCCTCATTCACAGATGTTCTTTGAATTTTCTCATGAGGATTCTCTTGAGAGGAATAGAAATCAACATCATCAATGTCAAAGTAATTATCATAAATGACTTCACAAAATTCCCTAGAATTCTCTTCAATCTCACCCAATATATCCAAACAAGGAGGAACAAGAATTTCATGTTCATTAATGGAAAAAGAATGATCAATTATTGTTTCTCTATCTTGATAAAAATTAATTGGTATTTCATTTAGATCAATCTCTGTATTTTCTGCAAAATCATTAATACCAAGAAGGGAAAAATTACCATTATTAAAAATATCAGGATAAAGGGAAAAATGTGAACCTGAAACAATGCATTTAAAACTGTCTTTGTTTGAGAATTCTTGTGCGTTCTGTTCACTATAATATCTTTCAAATTTCAAGGCAGCTCTTTCTCCAAAACTGTTGTTGTTGTCTTCTTGCATTTGATTAGAAATACTTTCCAAGCTTTGTGAAACCAATTCATCACAATTTATTTGCACATCCAAATTAGGATTATCATTTATATTAGAAGGGGATGGAACAAAGCTTGAATTAATTTCATATAGATTGGGAATGGGTGGAAGAGAACAAATATATTCAAACCAATCTAATGATTCTTCTTCCGTAGGTTTATGTTCAACTTTAAATCTTAAATAATTCAAGTGAAATCGAATATTAAAATCTTTAACGGATTCATTTTCAAACCTTCATAGATATTCAATTTGCTCACATACCTATTCATAATCATAGCCGTCAAATTTAGAAATGAAAATTGTAACAAATTGATCCCAGCTGTGAATTGAGACAACTTGAATATTTTTACACCAGTTTCTAGCTTTTGCTGCAAATGTGAGAGTAAAAATTCTACATAAAATTCCTTCATCAATTCCTTGAAAATCATAATTTGAAACATTTTGAATAAATTGAAGGACATGATTAAAAGCAGAAGAATTCCTCTTATCATTGAACTTTACATGAGACAAGAGTCTTACCACTTCGGGTGGAGTATTGGAAGATGCACGTCCATGGATACAACTCCAAATTAGAAGTTTAAGAGGAGCCATCGTGATTTAAACAAAATGTTAAAATTGAAAAGACTCCAACAGATAAAAAGTCTTAGGCCCTCCTTTCAGTGCCAAAAGTGTTGATGCCTCGAAAATGAATGCAACAACAATGGGGGATAACCACCTGGTCCGGACCTTAAAGCAGCTCCATTTCCTTTTGGTGTGGTGGCTCCGATTGGTTTAACTAGGTCCAGTTACCTTCTCCCTATCGCTATTGGTTTATAATGTATTTTTAACTACCAATAGACAGGGATATCTGATCACTTCATCTTGTTGATCAGGCAAGAGAATGACCCTTAAGCTGATTTGGGTTCAGCCAAGCCACAACTAAAATTTTGCCTCTTTGAGGAGAGGACTTAAAAGAATGTAGAATTTACTCTAAATGCAAGCTTATTCTATGATGCAAGCAAAAGAAACTAATCTAAATCCTATCTTAATTAGGCCGATATAGATATAACCAAACTAAGAGCAAGATAATTAAAATATTGGGATTTAAACATGTCTTTCTTATAATGAATATCAAGTTAATGAAGTAGTTCAATTAACTGATATTATGGATACCAAAACACATCCTATTGAGACCTATTAACTGAAATAATAAATAAACAACACTCAGGAAGTAGTTCACAAAAATGATATTGATTATCAAATCAGTAAATCCAATAATTAAACAATAATATGTGGAAATAGTTCACAACACATTACCATTCAATAAATCAGTTTTATTAGACAGATTTCTGAGTAAATAGTTACTCAAAAATCAAAATCTAATCCATAAGAACAGAGATACATAATAACAACATTGAGACAAATTACCCATATTGACAAGAGTGCACAAACATGAATAAATGAGACATTCATGTTATCATAAAAATGAAACTGATAGTTGAAACAATAGTATTAGAAATACCAATTTATAGCATCCATTTCTCTGACCTCTGTCTCCAACAGTCCTTTACATTGCTTGAACTTCTGCTTTCAAAATAAGAGCCACAATAGTGAAAACTCTGCCTCTCATACATAATTCAAGATACAAAGGAAAAATCCTCAATAATCCCCAGATCTGAGATTTTCTCTCCTCCCTCCTACAATTCTAACTTCCTATTACAGTAGTGTTTTTAGAAGTCTAAAATTGCAGAGGAGAGCCGGCTCCTATTATATTCTGCAATCTGTTATTTATAATATTTACAAAGGAATTCTTGAAATGAAAGTTTGTTGAAAAGAAATCTGCCAAATCCAATTTTATTTGCTCGAAAATTCTAATATTCAATTGATGGAGCATTCTTATTGACTGAGATAATTTTATCCATATTTCTTCCACTGTTTTCCTGCAAAAAAGAAATCAAAATAAATTAAAATGGAACAATAAAATCAAAATGTCATTGCTGGCGTTTAAAACAAATCCAATCAAATACAATTAAATAAATAATTGAAAATAAAATGTAAGCTTTCTATTGATGCTTGGGATGTTTTAATTGGCCAATAATATCATTGACGAGCGAATCTGCAATTAGAAGAGGCTTGGGAAAATGAAAATAAAACTCAGAAAATTGATTTTGTTTTCAAAATTCGGAGCTTGATCTTCTGCCTGATTTTTGACCCAATAAATGACCAAATCTGTTAGTGAAACCTCCTCAGAAATATACTCCTTGATTTTATCTTTCCAATGAGCTGTCCTGGGCCTCATTTGGCCAAGTAAAACTCAATCTATGGGCCTCCAAAGTTGGTGAGTCAATTCTAGCACAATTCTGGAATTTCTGTTGCTAGGCTAAAAAATCAAAATTCTAATTAAAAATTAAATCCTAAATTAGAATTCTAATTATCTAATAATTAATTCTAATTTAATTGTTAATTATGAACTAAACTAATTAATATAATTAACTATTTATAACCAATTAATATTAATCTAAATAATATCTTAATTTTAATTTATTTAAATTAATAAATATTTAAATCTAATATAAAAATAAAATAAACTAACCTACCTTCTAATCTTCACTCATACGTATGAGTGAGTTTTTTAAACTCAAAACCAAAACCAAAGTTAAAGTTATGAAAGCTATGGTTAGTGCCTTATGCCCCTTCGCATCGGCAAATCGGGAGGTGTCGGGAGGATTGTTAAACTTGTTATGTTGGAAAGCTCTGATGCGATATTCCTCGTGTAATTAAAGCTTATAATGAGGGTTGGTTAATGTGATATGTTTTTTCTTTTTAATTTTTTTTAAATCGGGAGATCAGGAGGATTGAGTCCCTCGGGGTTTTTAGAAATGTGTCACTTGAAAAGTCCTGATGCGATCAAAGCCTCCGATGCGATTAAAATCTATGATGTAATCAGAAAATTTTTATTATATATTGTTTATTATATTCATATTTAATGTATTAAATTTTATTTTAATTAAATTAATTATTAATTAATTTAATTAATTTAAAATTTAACATGAAATATCAATTTTATTTTGGTTTTATTTTATGAATTTTAGTTTCTAAACTACAGCCACTTGGAAAATAAATAAAAAGAATAAAAATAAACTACAACCACTTGGATATTATGAGTTTTTTAAGATTAGTAATTGATTTGGAAATTGGAGTAAATTTCTTAAATCCCGATGCTTAATAATTTGGCTCTATAAGTAAAAAAAATAAAAAAAAAATGTTAGTAAGAACTAACTAGGTGTTAATTTTTAAAATAAATGCATTATTGAGCTAATTTATTTACAAAATGCAATATTGTACATTTTATGCATTTTTAACCCAAGCTAGATAAATGATGTGACTTCAAAGGAGTACCATTTTCAAACCAGTTGACCAAATGAGGCGAAACAAACGTCAATGGGAAGCTTATAAAAAATCGATTCTAACAAAGCAATCAAAATAAGAATCCAAAGCAAATGAAAAATTAACAAAAGCGTAAGATAATCGAGTAAAAAATCCTAAAAAGGTGTTTGGCCAAAAAAATTTTACAGAAAGGGTCCCCATTATCTGAGTTGAACAGGTCAAAAATGGGGGGGTTGTGTTTTACCACAACAGGGTCCAGTATGAAAATTTGATGAAACGTGGCCATTAGATTGTGGTGTTGTGATCCAGGAGTATCCAGTATGAAAATTTATGGAACGTGGTCCCTGGAAGAAGAGAGAAGGTTGTAGCCTTCTGTAGGCCAGCGCCTACATACTGGTAAACGTATTGGCTAGTACAAGAGCTAGGGGTTTGGAGCTTCCTTCCAGAAGTATTTGGAAAATGAGTGAAGGTTGTAGCCCTCAGTAGGCCAGTGCCTACATACTAGCAAACAGATCGGCTAGTACAAGAGCTAGGGGGTTGTAGCTCCCTTCCAGTAGAAGTTGGAGAATGAGAGAAGGTTGTAGCCTTCTGCAAGTGGGTTCCTGCGTACTAGTATGAGTCTGCACTAGTACAAGAATGTAAACAGGTTTTTCTTATATTAAAAGAAGATAGCAGCAGGTTGTTTTTGTCCCGCATTGGGTTTCCACCTTAAATCTTGGTGTTCATGTCTGTTTCTTACGTGTGATGGTTTGTTATGATATTACTGCACATGATTACTATTTATATGGTTAATGAATTACTGATGCACTGATTAAAGATCAACATATGATGAATTAACTGAATCATATGTTTGTTGGATATACGTTGGTTTCCTTAAACACAATTGCGTGTACATGTTAGTTACCTTCAGTGAAGTAGCGTATATGAATTTGAGTATGAAAAGAAAAAGATTACTGATTTGACTATACTAATTCACCCCCCCCAGTATTATTTCCAACAATTTGTGTCAGAGTAGGTGCTTCGATAGAAGCTTTATCACTTGAAGGAGATCCGTAGAACAATGGGAAAGAAGCTAAAGAAGAAAGCGCCTTAGAAGAAGAACACAGCTCAAAGGAACAGTGACAGCAGGAGAAGCAAGGATTCAGATTCTGAATCACCTCAGATTGAAGATGAACAAGCAAATGAAGCATCAGATAAAATCAAAGATCAACAAGATCTATTTAACAAAAGGGAGTGTGCCTTCAAAGAAGAAGTTACCAGATTAAAAGCTCAGATGGAGGAAAGAAACAAAGTAAGGAAGCAGTTGCAGGATGAAGTGATATCATTAAGAAATTAAATAAATGATCAAAGTATAACAATCTAGAGACTTAAAGATAGATCCAGTTACTATGTAAGTCTTGAAGCTAAGATCCTATCTCTAAAAGAAGATCTTGAAAATAAGCAGAATGAAGAACTACCTCAAGAAGATGAAGAACAAGAAAATGAGCTTCTCAAATTAAGACAACAAGTGGAAGAAGGAAGAAAGTTTGAAGAAATCTTGAAGAAGAAATATCTGGAAAAGGAAGAGCAATATCAGGTTGAGGCAAATATCTTAAAGGGTAAATTAGAAGAAAAGGATAAATTGTTACGATTTCAAAACAGTACTAAGATTTTGGATAATATTCTTAGTAGTCAAAGGTCTCCTATCATCAAAATTGGTCTTGGTTTTCATGAATATGTTGAAGGTGAATCTAGCTCACAAGGTGAGGCAAGGAACTCTAATGTAAAATCTGAAATGCTCAACAAGGAGATGAGAGGACAACCCCATCAACAACCAAGGAAAGAAAATCTTCAAAGAAAATCTCTTACTCTTAACTGTGAAAGTGATAGTCGGTTATTTTCTCCAATGAATAATGTTGAATGTTTCATATGTCATAATTTTGGGCATGTTGCAATGAGATGCAGAAGTAGAATGGTTCAAGACCATCACACAGAAAGATCATCTCGTTCCAAGTTCTTTAAAGGATGTTGTTTTGCTTGCAAAATATTTGGTCACAAAGTCATTGACTGTTATAGAAGGAATATGAAACATGTAAGATGTTATGCTTGTAACAAGTTTGGACATATAGCAAAGAAATGCATAAGCAAATTTTAGCCACCATAAGAAAGGGAGAAAACATCATCACACTCGAAAATATGGAAGAAAAAGGAAGTACAGTTAGAAAGATGTGGCATAGTAGAGTATACAGACATAACAGGCTCAGAGGGAGTTGAAAGTGTGGAACCTCAATGTTCTAACTCTCATACGCAAGTTCCATAAAGACAAGTCATGTATATACACAAGTTAGAAGCTACACAATCACATATATGTGGTTTGAAGAAAAATGCAATGGGACAGACCCAGAAAAACTGATTTGATATGTTTCAGACAATTATCAGTTATATTTTCTATCGTAATGATAGATGACTATAGTCTGTGGATGTTATTTAGAAGTGATTTTGAATCTCATAACTTGATGTTTACCTTATTGATGATGATGCCTTGATACTTCTTCCTGACATATGCAATGATTAGATCTGACAATCAACAGGTGGAACAAGTTCAGGGGGAGAACATGCTATGCTTCTAATAAAGCATTGTTGGCATTATGTTTAGAAGTCTTTGGTACCTAATCAATGATGATGAGTTCTTACTTTATGATGATAGGTTGATACTCACATATGTTGATTATCATGGTTGATGATGTGGGATGTTCCCTAGTGATGATATAATGAAGGTTCTTGTGGAGAGATCATGCGGTTCTTGATAATGATGTCTATGGTGTTTTCACATACATATGATATGATGCGAATGATTTTATGCCACCACTTGGAGACAAGACATATGCTTAGTTGATTCATGAAAGGTTATGATAAGGCTCTTTCTACTAAGGAAATGAAGCAAGTTGATCTTGATGAGATCAAGAGGATGAGTTGATATATGCAGACATACTTTGTCACGGGTTGATGATATTTACATTGTCATATCTTGGGAACTAATGATGGACATATACAGGTTGCTGGTTTGGATGCTATTGACAGATACTTATGGAGTAGATCATACATGGTGTATGATAATTGATGTTGACTATCATGGCCTTGTTTAGATATTTGGTCTCTGTTATAAATGTAATGTATATCATGCGATGAGACCCATGATGTAATAATTTGTCTCTCGTAGTCTTTTGATGAGTCCTTTTTGGTCATATGATGTAATTTGTATCCCCACTTTGCATGGGATGGACGATGTAATTTCTATCATGTATATCCCCACTTGGTTGGTAGAATGAGTCAAATTTGGTATATCCCCACTTGGTTGGGAGATGGATGTATGTATGAGTCATTTGTGATAGGAAGGTCATACTCACTTACTTGAGTTATAGAGTCATGTTATTCTTTTAGAAAAAAAAAGTGCAGACTCTGCATATGCTCAGGGGGAGCATTGAAAATATAATGTATCTCAGCATGTACAAAGGGGGAGCGCAATAAGATAATTCAGCATGTACTCAAGGGGAGCATGGACATCATAATGTATATCAAAATGGGAGAATATCTTGGTCCACCCATTGCCCTTGATGTCAAAAGGGGAGAGTGACTTGGTATTGTTGTTGCCATCAAGTCCAAAGGGGGAGATTGTTGGCATTATGATACAAGTGTTGTCCTTGATGGAAACTCACTCAGATGGAAGATCATGGTGCAACATGATTAGACTAGAAAGAATGAAGAAAGAGAGGTATAGGCAGGTTCATCTTGACCAAGTTGTGTATACACGCAGTTTCACTCAACACAAGTAGCATATACGTACACACGCACATCAAAAAAGGAAAAGTGGGTATATGTTGGAAAACTAAGCTTTTGGTTCGTGGTATTTGGTCCATGGTATTTTGATCCATGGTATTGGTCCAAGGTATTTGGTCCGAGGTATTGACCCTAGGTATTTGATCCAAGGTATTGGTCCCAAGTGGTTTTGGTCCATGGTATTGAGAAAGGCCTAAAACTATAAAAGGAGGAGAATATCATTAGGCCTAGAGGGCAATTATTGAATATCTGATGAAGTGTGAGATCTAGTATGCAGGTTATGGGTTTGTGATGCTTTGCTTGATCTGAACTAAGGATGCACCTATGTGAATGATGATGGATGATGGATCGGGATCTTGAGGCTTGATCTGTACACGGGTTCGCTTTGGTAAAAGCACATATACACGTTGGTTCAGCTGATCAGAGTAGCGTATACATTATGAAATATGATATCTGAATTTGTAGTTGGTTCTAGTGGTTGTTGTAGAGTTTTGGGTTCTAGTCTATGTTTTGGTGATTGTGTTTCGATGACAAGCCTTCATTGATTCAGTTGTGGGTGATTCAGAGATTGACGATTGAGTATTCAATGATTAGTTAATGCAATGGTTGTATTGCAGTGATGATTGATTTTGAGCTTCAGTGTTGTTGATGAGTCGAGTATGAAAATTTGATGAAACATGGCCTTCAGATTGTGGTGTTGTGATCCAGGAGTATCCAGTCTAAAAATTTATGAAACGTGGTCCCTGGAGGAAGAGAGAAGGTCGTAGCCTTTTGTAGGCCAGTGCCTACGTACTAGTAAACATATTGGCCATTACAAGAGCCAAGGGTTTGGAGCTCCCTTCCATAAGTATTTTGAAAACGAGTGAAGGTTGCAGCCTTCAGTAGGCCGGCGCCTACGTACTAGTGAACAGATCAGCTAGTGTAAGAGCTAGGGGGTTGTAGCTCCCTTCCAGTAGAAGCTGGAGAATGAGAGAAGGTTGTAGCCTTCTACAGGTGGGTACCTACGTACTGGTATGAGTCTGCACTAGTACAAGATTGTAAATAGGTTTTTATTATATTAAAAAGAAGATATCAATAGGTGGTTTTTGTCCCGCACTGGGTTTCCACCTTAAATCTTGGTGTTTATGTGTGTTTCTTACGTGTCATGGTTTGTTTTGATATTACAGCACATGGTTACTATTTATATGGTTAATGAAGTATTGTTGCATTGATTAAAGATCAACATATGATGAATTAACTGAATCATAAGTTTGCTGGATATACGCTGGTTGCCTTAAACACAATTGCTTGTACACGCTAGTTACCTTCACTGAAGTAGCGTATATGAATTCGAGTATGAAAAGAAAAATATTATTGATTTAACTAATACTGATTCACCCACCCCCTCTCAGTATTATTTCCAACAATATTGATAGATGAATCTACATCATTGTACCATTGAATCAATCACCCAAGTAGATATTGAAGCCAACATAAATCACTGAACCAAACATGGATTATCATCTAGCTTCATCACAAGTCAATACTTTACTTCATAATCAATTCAAGCCAAACAGTGTTGCCAAATACAGATAATTATAAGAGACTTCATCGATAGAAAACAAAGAACACAACATAATAGATAAGTCATTATCATCAGCTCATACTACAAAACCCTATTCGATATAAGCGACTCTTATAAAGAACTTCCGTGTATGTACACTCCTTTTATAATTGACATCTGCATACAGATATCTCTATTCTACAGAATGTATACACGACTATCTAGAATTAGATCCACATATGTATGCAATGTTTCTGAATCACACCTGTGTACAAATCTTTAATAACTGAGTTAAACCTTTTCTGCACATCAAAACACCCATCAAACCCAAATCTTAGCACACACCATAATAGATATAAATCATAAAATCGTCATCACATATCTATCAAATAGTAAGCATTATTCATCATACAATCATTTCAGATCTAATAGATCTGATCATCATCATACTCCTTGGTGAACACTTATTTGAGATCAAATCAATCATAAGAAACGCAATACATGCACACTTGGCATTTTGATCTCCATATCCTTATATAGATTAGGCCTTAGCCAATACCTTAGGCCAATTACATAGTTATGCTGATGGTATTATTTGGCGGGATCAAATATCCATTATCACGCTCATTACTATGGGCCAATACCATGGTAAAGACCCTCAGTATTGAGAATACTATGGTGCATAAACTGTACGCGACTTTGCTTCACGATACTCGTGTATGTACGTGACTATGTTCACAGGACCCATGTATACTTATTAAAACATCATCTTTATCATTCCTCTGTCTCTGAACAAACATTCCTTTGCCCAATCTTTTTGTCACATTTGTATTGAGCTGAATACTTATCCTTCTATTATCATGTTGACATCTTTATTAAGTGGATTTCCATCAAGGACAACACATTTTTAATAATGCCAACACCAATAACATAGTTATGACCCTCCCTAGAAGTAAGGAATATGTTATTCAAAAATACCAATAGTATGATTTGATCTATGCCCATTTGGGTTATATTTATACGATTCTTCCTAATGCTCCTTACTCTTGCTCAAGTGACTTGTCTACACTTGGATAATCTATGCATTGAATAATGTGATTGGATTAGTCAATTATAACTAAACACATCCATCTCCACCATGACCAAGTGGATATGGTCAACCTTATGGGGTCACAAGTACCTTATAGCCTTTCCCAAATTCTTCTCACAACTCTTCACAAGTAGGAATTAACATTGCTTGTGCACCTTCATGCACATTTTCCTATGCCTAGGCAAGTTGGTGCCAATCCTATTTAGCTAGAATTTCATCTATTTCCAAAGTTGTAATTTCCACAGGCCTACTCAAGACATATGCCAGACAGTTATTTGACCTAGTTAACCCTACTGACATTCATGCAAAAAAAAGTTGAAATAGACAAGTAGATGGATGTATGACATAGCATATCTTGGAAGGTATATGATTGATTGTTCCTAGTGGTTGGATTACTTGAGATCCAATTGTTTTCTCCTTGAACCTATAAGTTGCAAAATAGACAACCAAAGTCTATGAAAACTCTACAACCAACAATAATGTTAGTGTTAGCAAAATCAAAACTAAACATGTATGCACGCAAACCATATGAATAACAAATAAATGGTGGGGAAGATAGAGTTTTGTATTATACAAAGATGGTTACATAAGTGGATTTCCTTGAGGTCCTTTTCCTCATCTCCTCCTTTCACCAAAACTTACAATCAATCCCATTGCTAGTGATGGCTTATCTGAAGGTGGAATTGACTTCTCAATCTAACAACATTTACCTATGTTCACTTCTCTATTTTTCCTCATGGATAGATTTTATTTTATAAATGATTTAATGAAGTGATTAGATGAACATCGATATCTTTTTCACTAAGTGTGATTTTTTCCTTTCATATGTATCTTGAATTTTTTGATCAATTTCTGACATTGTCAACCTTTATCCATGGATTTTAGGAATATTGGCCACTTAAATGCTTTGTGATTAAGGTATAATGTTAGGTCCGTATACTACTAGTCTAACCCCTTACTGTTATTAATAAAACCTACATATTATATTGTTGTGCCCATGTAGTCCCCATATTGTTATTATTGTGCCCCATAGAACCCCACTCTTGTTATTATTATGCCCTTACATTATTATAGTTATGTTAGCTCTGATTATATTATGACCCCTTAGACTCCTATATATATAAAGGAGGCCTTGTCATTTATATCATCCAAGAATTGTTCATTTGTGTAATGTAAAGGAGGTTTCCCCCTCGAAGAGGCTTATTTCTAAGGCGTTCATCTATCTTTTCTATCTTTTTGTGAGCTGGTTTCATAACATTTGGTATCAGAGCTTTGGATTCTAGGGTTTCGCTGCTGTAAACATGTCATCGTGGCATTTTCTCTATAACTTTTTTTTTGCGATGTTTCAGAAGCTAAAAAAAAAACCCATTTGAGACGAAATATCTCTGAACCTTGGGTACGAATTTCAGATCTTGTCTCATGCTATTTTTGGAGATATGGTCTGAGGAAGTTAGGGTTTTGGAAAGCTCTAGAATTTCATCTAAAAAAATTCATCGTGGAATTTTTGTTATAACTCTTTCACTACAAATTTTCAGAAGCTAAAAAAACCCATTTGAGAAGCGATCGGTCTGAACCTTGGCTCCAAATTATAGATCCTATATGGCTATATTTTCGGAGATATAATATGAGGAAGTTAGATTTTTGGCAGACCCTCGAATTACATTCAAAATAGGTCACCTTGGGAAAATTGTCATAACTTTCTCTCTGAGCATCAGATTGAAATTTGGTAAGAAGTTTTAGAAAGAGGACTTCCTGTAGTTTTTTGTACATCAGTTTTAGGTACTAAGGTTGAAACAGTCACATGTGGAATGTTATACAATTTTTCTCTACTAAACTAGTCTGTAATCAGGTCATCATGGGAGATTTGACATAACGCTTCCTTGCAAAATCCAATCTTGATTAGGCTTGTGGGATTAGAAAGAAAACGTAGAGAACTACCGTAGGAAGAAATTTCAAAACTTGGAGATCTGAAATTACAGAGTTACAGTTGTTTCAAGATCGAGATCCAAAAATCAAGAAAAGCCGATTTGAGGAAGTTTGATTGCAAGGATCCAGTAAATTGGATACTACAGATTGAGCAATATTTTGATCTACATGTTGTACCACTATTACAAAAGGCATGTATTGAATCTTCATATTTAGAGCCAGATCAATTTTTATGGTATAAAGGGCTTTGTTCTCATAAATGACTTGTTACGTGGTCAATTTTCATAGAGGAAATGATAGCACATTATGAGGATATATAGAGAAACACCTTCTTTAGAGAAACACCACAACAATTGGAAGAAAAAAGAGAAAAGGGTTTTGTTACAAAGTGGAAAGAAAAATTATGGCAACAAAGAAGTCTACCCCTCACAACTATAAAGATGGAAGTGTTGTTTCTCCTAGCCTTCCACAACTTACAAGGGTTACACCACAACAATTGGAAGAAAAAAGAGAAAAAGGGCTTTGTTACAATTGTGATAACAAATACATTAAAGGTCATAAGTGTTCTAGGAAGAAATTATTTTACATTGATTGTGGAGAGGAGGAAGAAAAGGATCAAGAAATGTCAAAAGAAGATTATATACACCAGGAACCAACCCCAGAGAAAGAAGAAATGAATCTGACCATATTTTGTAAATCATTGGAAATAATTACTACTCCTCAAACTCTTAAGATAGAAGCACATATCAAGAAGAAAAATGTTCAAGAAGTGAAATACCACATCAAGAAAGAATAAATGAATTTGACCATATCTTGTAATGCAATGAACGGAATTACGACTCCTAAAACTATCAATATAGAAGGACATATCAAGAAGAAAAATGTTCAAGAAGTGAAAGATCACATAGAGCATCAAGAAATGAATCCGACCATATCTTGTAATGCATTGGAAGAAATTACCACTCCTCAAACTCTCAATGTAGAAGTACATCTCAAGAAGAAAAAGATTCAAGTAGTGAAATATCACATCGAGCATCAACAACAAGTTCTCCAACTTTTAAAGGATAATGCCACTTTGGTGAAAAATCAAATGGAACAACATGCATATCAACATCACAATGAAAGAATTTTTGATCTAGGTGATTGGGTATTTTTATGGTTACATACATACAAACAAATTTCCCTCAAGAGAGCTATTTATGAGAAGGAAATGTAGGAAATACTACAAACACTTAAGAAATGGTGACCTTACCTAATGGGAAGACACTTCAAGGTAAAAACGGATCATGATAGTATTAAATACTTTTTAGAACAAAGATTATCCTTTAAAGAGAAACACAAGTGGGTCACAAAGATGTCGGGTTATGACTTTGGAATCATCTACAAAAAAGGGAAGCAAAATGTTGTGGCAGATGCACTCTCAAGAAAGGATGAGGATGTGGATGCATTGTTGTGCACCATTTCTATTATACAACTAGATTGGATAAACGAAGCAAGGTATGAATGGAAGAAGGACGAAGAAGTGTGGCCACTCATTCAAAATTTGCAGAAGATCCCAGTTCAAACAATATTGCCAGAACTTGATGAGGAAGGAAAAATCATATTAGAGCATGGAGCAGTCACAGAAACAAGAACCCGACAGCTATGAAATCGATCAATTTCAGAGTATCTCATCAAGTGGAAGAACTTACCCATTGAAGATTCCACATGGGAGGACAAGAATTTTATATAGAAGCAGCAAGAACTACTCAAGCATTGAGGACAACACTTTTGAAGAAGAGGGGCATGATAGGTCCCTATAATACTAGTCTAACCCCTTATTGTTATTAGTACAAACCCCTTATTATATTGTTGTGCCCATGTAGTCCCCATATTGTTATTATTGTGCCGCATAGAAGCCCACTATTGTTATCATTGTTCCCTTACATTATTATTGTTATGTCGGCTCTGATTATATTGACCCCTTAGACTCCTATATATATAAAGGAGGTCTTGTCATTTGTATCATCCAAGAATTGTTCATTTGTGTAATGTAAAGGAGGTTTCCCTTCGAAGAGGCTTATTTCAAAGGTGTTCATCTATCTTTTCTATCTTTTTGTGAGCTGGTTTTATAACATATAAGAGCATTCAACTCTCCTTGCTAAGCCATCTAGATTTCTAGAACTCTCCTTTCCAGTGTTCAAGGGGCATTGAAGAAGCAGAAATTGGTGTTTTCTAGGGCTTCCATGAAGCTTTTTCTACACTCCAACCTTCTTCATTTGATGCTTCTTTATAAGACTCAGGGAAGTGCCATTTTGAGCTATAACAAATGCCACCTAATATATGAGGTTAAGAGAGAAATTGGTGGTTTAAATACCTTACAATATAATATAGTGAGATTGGTAAAGGAAGGTATTTAAGGACACAAAACATGTAAGGAACTACAAAAGTCATAATCTTATATATATGATATACATCCCCAAGCTAGGAATACCCGTAATTAGTATAGAGGAATAGAGCATGGTTTCCAACATAGTACAAGGTGAACTCATGTCATCAAGGACTCACTGTAATTATATAATGTGGATCTATGTCATAATATATAGCAGGAAGTCTTTGGACATGAATTGGAGTTCCTAGAATTCATCCTCAAAGTATATAATACATTCTCCATTGAAAAAATAGTGAGGGAACATGTATGAGCGAGGTAGACTTAAGTCATATGGTATTCAACATATCATGATAGTATGATACTACTACATGCAAATGAATGAGCTACTATTGAGCATGTGGGGGCACCTAATTACCAAGAATTTAGGATCTTGTTAATGGATGTGAGGGAGAACACCAATGATGAAAATGGTTCCCAAGGTATCTAGTATAATGTAACAATTGTGATTAAATGAGATGATGTTAAATACTCATAGAAGTAGTCAACATGGGCCTATGTTGGCTTGAGGGGTCCTGACCCAAGTTTGGAGTTAATTAGCCAAACAAATCCCTACACTACTGGCCGTTTTAGCATCAGCCCACAGAGCGTGGACTGAAGTCTCACCTGAAGCAGTATGGGGGGATGTTGGAACCGAGTTTCCGCACCCTGGAGATGTCTGAGGGGTCAATTTAGTCTAACTATGAATACCTTCACGCAAGTCACTTCACGCACTGCCTTGACCTGTGAGGCCTTTGCGATCTGTTATAATCGCCTTCACGTAGCCCTGACTAGGGGCTGAGGTGCTTTCGCACTGCTAAGGTAGCGATTTGCGCTATTTCCCCATGTTACCCCACAGATCTTACTTATCCTTTTATAACTGTTAGTTAACTTTGCGTAAATAGATACTTTATCTTATATTCACTTAATCAACACAATTATATAAGTTTGCGCACCATATAAACAGTGAAATTACAATTTATACCCAATACATTCAATGCACAAAACAATAAATAAATACATAGGAATGGTATAAAACTTCTCTTTATTAATGCTTCAATCAGTTACAGACTCAACCTTCCCTACGCACTTAGCTACAAGGGTCCCCACACTCAGCTACAGACTACTAGGCCTCTGTTCACTCAGCTATATAGCCTTCTCCTGCTCTACGACCCAAGACTAGCTCTACAATTAGATAAGACTCAATTCTTCTATTCTGTCATCATTCTCTTCCTTACTTTTGTCTTCTTTACAACTTAGAGCCTCACTCTATTTATACAATCCCATGGTTCGCGGACCATGGGTAGATGTCTAAAGCCGATATTACATTACAAAAATGAGGGCGGACAACCTTATGACTCATTTACAAGCTCGCACTCTGCGCCCACAAAACGTGAAGTCTTTACCTTGGATTTAGTCAAAATCTGGGCTTTACGCCCCAAAAATTTCCTTTAGGGATCCCGTACCCAACAGGCCCCCAACACAAACATCATGACTCGCCCTCGAGTCTCTCTGTTGGTGTGGAGATCTTCACACGGAGACCTCCCAACTTTGCTCGGACAGCTGCAAGGTTGGCAGCACACTGAGCGGTTGCCTACTGTACCTCCTAGATGCACTGTTCAGAGGCCATTGTACCTGCACTGCTTCCCTGCATTTTTTCCTGCATTCCTTGCATCTGTGCGAGCTTGGCGTCGATTGAGGCTGTAATGATGAATACCTCATCGATACAAGGTTGTACGCACACCTTCAAAACCGCTTCTTTATGTCACACCACATCTACCTGCTCCTTGAGCACTTTTGCCTGTTTCATCTGCGCGAGCTTCTATGTAAGGGCCACAATCTACGTGGTCCCTTTTATGCCATCGTACTTTTGTTGTAGCTCATGCACCTCTGTTTCTAAGCACTGTATGTTTGGGTCCTCCTACAGAGTAGTGAGAACTTCGAAAGACTCTTCAAATAATTTGGTGCAGTCCTTCACTGTACTGTTGATCTCCTCTAATCCCATTGTAATGGAGATGGTGTGTTGTTCCCTCACCTCTAGTGGAGTTGAAGGTTGCACCTTCAATTGTAGCTCAGTTATCTGAAGGTTTAGCTCTAGTTGAACCTTAGCCATCTCTCCCTTCACCTCGCGCTGCCCTGCTACTAGCGTCTAAATGTGTGCCTCTGCTGGTGCCTATGCTAGGATGGTCAACTCAGGGACCATGAAGCAGGCTTCTTCAACCACCTACACAATTTGCTGGTTCTGTGCCACTACCTCATCGCACTACAGAATCATTTGTTCTATGTTAATTCATTGTGTGCTCATTACCTGGAGCAGGCAATTCTCCTTGGCCCACAGCTCTGCAATCACTTTGTCTTGTAGAAAATAGAGCATCTCCCAAGGGAACACGGCCATGTTGATCCCAACTCCCCTCAGCACACTGACCATAGGCCTATTGGCCTCATTTTCTGTAACCAGTGCCCCCTCTGGCAGCGCTATAGTGTTGGTTGTGCGGGCGTATAGCATTTCCTCAGTCGCGGTAGTGCCTACTGCGAGGTTGGTCGATAGAGTACCAGCCTAAGGAGTGCGCACTTGCAACTCTTGTATCTATGTCCAGAGGGTCCCCAACGCCATCTGATTTTCCTCCACGAACTGCTGGAGGGCCTCTGCGGTGATGTCGTGCACTGTCTCTCCTATATCATGCAAATCCCCCTAAGTGAGGGTGATCAGGTTGAAATAAGTCTTGGAGACTTTTGACTTATTTTGCTGCCCCACCTGCTCTCTCCGGCATTGCCACTTCAGCTGTGTGGATGCAGTCTGTGGGTCCACGCCACCTTCCTCTATTTAGGGCTCCTATTTAGGCGAAGGCAACTTCTGGCCCTCGTGCTCCTTCTCTGTAGCCTATTTTTGTTCTACTACTGCCTTCGCAGCATCTCGTACCTTCTATGCCTTTGCCACTGCTGCATCATTCCTTCTCTTTTCTGCCAACTACGCCATCTACAGTTTTGCCTCTGCTTTCTTCCTCTATGCAATAGACTTATCTAATTCCAATGCAAAACTAGTTGGAGTGACTCTAGCACAACGAAGATGACATCATCCGTGGCTAGGTAGGGGAGTTCATTCCATTTCTTCATGGGGTCCTTGCACGCCCAGATCTATACGTAATGGAAGTCCGCCTTGAACTCCGTGAAGCTCTTTAGACTGTTATAGACAATGGGCAATAATAGCTACTTGCAGTTAATCCCCATTCTGATACTCATCTCCATGAACACCCAGAATATTTTGCTGTCTCGAATCCTTTGCGCATATTTAGTTGCTGACAGTGAAGCGTACTTTGCTTCCTCTGAAAGATCCTTCGCAATCATGGGGAATTTGTTGTCCTCAGGCAATTCCCAAGCCACCAACACTATGGATAGAAGAATCCACACATAGTGGAAAGTCTTCCCTTATTCATGTGCCTCAAAGAAATTCTCCAGTAACTCCTTGCACAAGTACTCCAACCAGTTAAAATGGACCCCCTCTGCGCACTGCGTGGCAAGTGCTACCGTCGACGTGGGCACCTCATCCGCGCAACACTTCTGCATAACCTTGCCAACCAGTATCTGGGTTGTAACTCTAACTGCATTATTGTTGATACTGGAGATCGCATACCCCCTCTTCTTCTTCTCCAACTTGAATTTCATGGCCTCCGTGATGGCCAAATCGTTACTTTTACCCTTCGAAATATTCATTGGGTCCTCCCCCTTGCAAGGGAGTTGGACAATCCCATGGATTAGGTGGTTCGTGATGGGGATGGGATCCTCCAGCTACAAACACCCATAATGCACTAGGTAGATTAGCTGCCTGATGACAAAAATAGTTACTGGGGCATGATGGTAATGCGGCACCCAGAGTAGGTTTAACAACCCTGCTTTTTCTACTCCTCACAACCACTTGTGTGGCTCCAACTATATGATTCCCACCGCTATATTTTTCTTCGGCCGCATTAGCTATGTGGTTTCCAAGTGTGGGAATTTCTTGTGGTCCACGAGATCCCAATCTTCAAACTTTAGAGTCAGCACCCATCCTAAGTGCGCTCCTTCAAAAATGATGTCATCGGGGAGCAGTGGAGTTTGCATAGAGCTTTTTCTCTCATCTAGGTCCTTGGGTACCCTTGCTTTCCCTTTCTGCAGAGGAGCATATGTGGGCAACCTATTTAGAGGATCCGCACCTTGGGTTTCTTCGTACATTTCTTCATCCTCCTCCTCTTCCACTAGGATTTCCTCAAGGTATTCCTCCTCCTCATCAGCTTCCAAGTTAATCGCCTTCTACTTTTCTTCCATGGTCAATTTAGTTCTCAGCAGGTTTCTAGGGGACACGGGCATTGGTACCATGGGCTGCTTGTCTTTCTTGGGCCTCGGCATGCATGATGATTTAGGGATTTTGGCAACTATTCCGGTGCTTTTTGGGGTGTCTCCTATCGTCATTGCCTACGCAGCCTCTTCAATCATCATCTCGCCGATATCCATGGCTTCCTCTAACATGGTCATACTTCTATTCCACAAATCTCTTAACGGTTCATGTAGGTGCTCAAATAATGCCTTCAAGTTCAAAGAATTGAACAGATCATAGTTACTGAATCTCAAGACGTGCAATAGCGCAATTCTCAAATGGTGAAGTGTTGTTGACTGGGTAGCCCTTTGCAATTTATAGTGCCTTTTGAACTTTAATTCGACCATTCCCCCCAAACCTGGTCCACTAATGCTCCCTTGGCAACAGATTTTCCCAAATCTAACCCATAAATTTTTCCTTAAATGCTTGTTGCCCACTCCATTTGGTCTCAAACCAAGCATCACACCGTGAATAGTGACTACAATGGTCACTTCCCAGCTGATTCACGAGGCTACGCAGCTACCCTTGCATAGTTGTGGACCCTGTGACACCTCGCTACTGGGCGTAGTCCTGACATTGTGTTGCTCTCAGGAAGAGTATTTTATAGTCTTGCACCTCATTTCAGATGCTTGGAGCACTAAGACTATGCTTCCTGCAACTAGGTAGGTGGCTGATCCACCAGGATATAGCTTCAACTGACTAATATTTACTTTTCCTGGAAAGAGTTCACTATTTAACTTCACCAACTGATTCGTGCCACCATCTGTGACCTTAATAACATACGGTCCCATCTCATGCTTCAAGCTGATAAACGTTTGGTGGTAGTCCCTAAGTTCATCAGCATAACCGAGCTCCTCCTGCTTTATCACCATGGTCTTCTTATTAGGGAAGTCCTTCTATATTCCTTCCTCAAGCTTCTTCACTTCTGCTTCCACCCTAGTGATTTTTCCCCTCAACCAAACTCTTTTATTCATGAGTTCTTGGAGCATAAGGTCACCCTGTTAGATCTCTTCATTGAGTCCCAACCATTCTTTTTTGAGCTCTTCCAACTGTGAAAGCCTTTCTTCCAGGGCTCCACGATCTGTTACCCCTGTGAGTGCCACTATGCATGGACTGGACATGATAGACTCCTTAGGCATTACGTCTTCTACTTTATTGACCAACCAAAAAGGTGTTTGCTCGAGTAGGCGTAGGTCCCAATCACTTCGTTGTGCATTGCTTACCTTGTTCAACGTGTTGAACACCTTATCAACTGCTTCCGTGCAGATAGCCTTTTCCGTGATTATTCTTTCCACATATTGTCTATCCAACCTTAAGAGCCAACTGCACATCTGCCCCCCCCCCCAACACAAGTTTATTGACCATACCTCTCAGCACAGAGTTCATGCGTATTCTGATAGGTTGTTTTCCATATGTTGGCATCCACTTAGCCAGATACGTGCGCGGATCATCCCGTCCATCATAGTTGTCTGTTAGTCGCATCTCAGGCTTCCAAAAATGCATGCACATCATTCTTCTGCATTCCTGCCAGTCCTCAAAGCTCCCTTTGTGAGTACCCCACCACCTCACGAGCGTAGTGCGCAGTACCCAATTCAAGGCCTGGAAACATTACTTTTTCAGCACCTCCCTTTCAAAATTATCTAGGAAAGTATCTACCTCACTTAACCCATCATAAGTAGGTAGATCCCTCACTTCCGTCAATAGGTAGTGCAACAATCTTGTCATCATATTACAGTTTAGCGTGGTTACCTCATGTAATCGGTTCTTCCATCGCTCTATCCCCTCATCAAAATCCGATGTACATGAGCTTTCGTGCTCGCATGAGATCCATCTATCGCAGTGGGATTTACCTAAATCTTTCTCTCACATGGTTATTTTGTAGATGCAATCCCAATCATCGTCACTTTCATAGTTGCACACTGGCTCGATCAATCTTTCAGCAAGGTCCAGGGGTATAACTACGCGCAGAGACTTCTTCTCAAAAATCATCTTTCTCTTCTTTAGATTAATCACCCCATTCATGTTAGTGGCCCAATAAATTCCTAAGAGCGTAGGGTAGGGATTGTTGTCATCAACAATCTCTATTACTTCAAAGTCTGCTAGCATGCTCGCTCCCTCAATATCCACAATGATCCCCTGTAATCTCCCCATAGGTATTATCTTCTGCTAGTTTTCCATTCATAGTTGAATAGGAGACCATTGTAGTGTAGGCCTCCCCATGTGCTCCCATGTTTGCTTCAGTAGAATGTTCACATCTAATCCTAAATCCTGAATTACTTGATCCATCTCATATTCTCCAATCTGCACAATTGACCTCATTTCTCTTCCCGTCCTCGTCATATGCTTTCCAATCTTTTAGACTACATGCGGTTCTCCTGGCACGGTCCCAGCACATCTGTTAATGAGTTCCTATAGTCCCTTTACAGCCTTACTGTCACACAGTAGCTTCATGCATGTTTCCAGGAACATCGTAACCATAGATGGGTCCATTTCCAGCTCCAGTATATCTTTGCTTCCTGAATTGGAGGCATCATCGAAGCTCTTCTTAGCTTCCATGAAGGTTTCCTTAGCACTCCAAATAAAACACTACTTCTTTCGTCGGAACCTTGCGAACCCAAGTACTATCTTCTTGTTGTTTGCCTTTATCATCTCCCATCACAATTCCACTTCAGAGCACAATTTTCACATTTGGATCTTCCTTGCGTGGCTCAGACCTCATCATTTGCAGGTTCTAAGTTGGGGGAGGCGGTAGCGATCCCTTGTTGTGTATCCTAGCTATCAACGTAGGACAATATTCTGTCTCATGATCAAACAAGGTACAATATAGACACGATGAATGCGTTGGGTTCGTACAATCATGTGCATAATGTCCTGGCCCTCCGTAATTGTATCATATCAGCTATCTGTGACCTCTTCTAGGTCCTCCTCCACCTCGGCCTTGTCCGCGCCACTCTTGTATTCAGGTCTAGGGGTTGCGTTTTGGCCTGAACCTTTTAGGTGGGAGTTCTATCCATCATTAAATCATAGCTTCTACAAGTGCACTCATTGTGTCCCACTGATCTACAAAAGTTACAAAACAAGTGCTGCAAATTTTGAGTATACTTTTGTAACAAATGGCAGTTGTCAGTGGCATGTTTCCCTCCTATTTGACAAATCACACACCACAAAGTACGCACCGCGCTAGGTCCTGCTTGTGCCTCCGGTCTTAACAGCATCGGTCCTCCTCCCGCGAGGTAATTTGCAAACATTGGGTAGTGTCCTTATCATGACCCTAACCCTTTCATTTTACACACCACACTTCTTCGCGCACTTCTAGTTGGGTTGTCCTATCCTATTTTAAACTCTGCATCTCAAGGCATAAGTTTTTCAACTACACATGGATCTGCTGAAATCCCAACTTAGGATCCTGCATCAGGATTTCATGGAGCGTCATCGCAATCTCTAGGGCCTTTTCCTGAGTCGTTAACTTTTGCTGCGATAGAATCCTCCTCAGATGTGGCGTTAGTGATGATACGAACCATTCGTGGTGCTGTTCATCCGTCGAATTCATATTAGCTTCGTGAATCATGCACTTCAGCCTCTGATCCAACTCCTAAGGAGTCTCACCTGGTAGCATTTTGATCTCTTTGAATCCAATGATCGACTGCGCATTTGACTTTGGCCTACTAAATTCCCCATTTAGCGTTGCTTGGATATCTACGATTCCTGCATTTGGATTATCATTGGAGTGCTTAATATACTAGGTCAGTGCGTGGTCCTACAGGGTGCTAACCAATGTCGCTTTCTTTATATTGTCATCTGTAACTCCCTGTGCTTCCCATATGGCTCTTATCACGAACAAAAACTGGTCTGGATCCTCATTTCCTACTCACTTGAACATAGGAAACTTTATCGTGCTTGCCATATTGACTTGCGGTGGTGGCAGAGGTGTTATGTGTGAAGATGGAGGTGAAGGCGGTGAAGCTAGTGGCGGTGTGGGTGGGGGTGGTATGCATGGAATTCTCTGCCTTATCAAATGGATCGAACTTCGCTGAGAGACCTTCGTGAGTTCTTCCTCGTCCCCTCATGGAGGTGAAATCAAAGGGCTATTCTCTGGTCCCTTACTTCCTTCATTTATGTAGGTCTTTCCGCTTCGCGTAGCTCCAAACATCAAGGTAATTTCATAACCCTCTTTTCACACAATATCATTTTAGTCCAAATATTCAGAGACTTTATGTACTTACCTCACAGTCCTTTGAGAAAGCGTCGCTCTACCTCGCTATAGCTTACTGAAGTATCTACCTCGAACTCAGTAATGAATCCTCCTATAATCCAATCGAGTTAGTGATCAATAGCATGTGCAATTTTATCCTCTAATGCTTCCAATCTGTGCACCAACTCTGGGGTCCACACAATAGGGCTGTTGAGCTTCGACCTTCCTTGGCTATTTGCTAGATTTGCGATCCACTCGTACAACTCAGTAGGGAAAGATGTGAAAAAGATCTCATGGATTTATGTGTATAGGTAGCAATTTAACCACTCTTCTTTTGTCAGTCACAGATTCCTATTCTCCTGCGCCGTGAACTCGTGAATCCTCCTATCCAACCAACCTTCAATTTCCTTCTTAGTTGGATTCCAATGATACGACATCAGACATCTCTATGCAGATTCTGGTCCTGGCAACAGAACCATTTGTTGGCTTGAGGGGGCCTAACCCAGGTTTGGAGATAATTAGCCAAAAAAATCCCTAAACTACTGTTATAGCTCCAAATCTCACTCTTGGTGTTTGTGATGTTGCACTCATGGCCTAGGGCAAACCCTCCTTCCAGACCTAGTCCAAATACTTAAAAAATAGTGTTCACTCCCTATACACAACATTTACCTGAGATAAATGTGTGTGTACATGGGTCTATGTATACCCAACCCACGTATATGTCTTAAACATTTTAAAAAAATAAATCTCCTTAATTTCGGGTGGAGATCATGAGTTTTACCTGTTGATTACCTATTAGTGCCTGTAGCCCAACTATTCCCAACAAATTCCCAACTAAAAAACTACTTTGGGAGAAGTATAAAAAGGCTTCAATGGGAAGGCCTAAAGGAGGAGAGAATAGAGAGAAAAATTGCTTTGCTGAGATTATCCCTGATTAGGTTTGAAGATCCTTGTGCTTTCAACACTTCCCCCCATTATAGGAAACCCTTGTCTCCTTGAGCTTTGATGTTATTTCACTAGTTGAGATACTTTGGTATGAGTCATGGAAGGAATTTGTTGAAGGCTTGAGATTGGACGAATCCAGAGAACGGTTCCGCTTGGAGCCTGCGAAAGGAAGACTCAGGAGAAATCATTCCTTACTGTATTTTAGTTATTTAAAATAAAAGAAACACTCGTCTTGTTCCTGCTATTAATCTTTTTCATGCTTATGATATTAATGTTATGATTTACATATGAATAGTTGTTTCAGTTGTATAACTAACTACCTTTCAATATGCTATGAAGTCTATTTCCTTATGATGCTTGGTCCATATACTGCTATGCTTCCTTGAGTTGATTATTTTTCAGGTTGAAGGATCGAAAGGAACTCCGAGAGGGTTTGGACCCTGGCTAGATCTACCCAAATGAAGGACCCCTAGGTGCACCTCTCTTTGCATAGTTTGCTTATATTAGTATCATGGCTATATGGAATGCTTGTTTTTCATTTTAGATAACCCCTACTCTACTAGGGTATTGACCCAAGACCCTAGGGGATTTTATCCCTCAACAGAATTGGTGACTCCACTAGGCATCGAACCCAGAATCTTTGGTTTGGCCCTTTTGGCATCAGCCCATGGAGCAGACTAAAGTCTCACCCGAAGCAGCATGGGGGGATGCTGGAACCAAGTTTCTGCACTCTGGAGATGTCTGAGGGGTCGATTTAGTCCAACTATGAATACCTTCACATAGGTCACTTCGCACACTTCCCTGACCTACGAGGCCTTCATGATCTGTTATAATAGCCTTCGTACAACCCTAACCAAGGGCTGAGGTGCTTTCACACTACTAAGGTAGCGATTTATGCTATTTCCCCAAGTTACCCCATGGATCTTACTTATCCTTTTATAAATGTTAGTTAACTTCATGTAAATAGATACTTTATCTTATATTCACTTAATCAACACAATCATATAAGTTTGCACACCATATAAACAGTGAAATTGAAATTTATACCCAATACATTAAATGCACAAAACAATAAATAAATACACAGCAATGCTATAAAACTTATATTTATTAATGCTTCAATTTGTTACAAACTCAACCTACCTTGCGCACTCAACTGTAGGGGTTTGTGCACTCACCTGTGGACTACTAGGCCTCTGCGCACTCAACTACAGAGCCTTCTCCTACTCTACAACCCAAGACTCGACTCTACACTTAGATAAGACTCAATTCTTCTATTATGTCATCATTCTCTTACTTACTTCTTTCTTCTTTACAACTTGTAGCCTCACTCTATTTATACAATCCCATGGTCGGCGGACCATGGGTAGATCTCTAAAGCCGAAATTACATTACAAAAATGAGGGCGGACAACCCTATGACTCATTTACAAGCTCATGCTTCGTGCTCACAAAACATAAAGTATTTAATTTGGATTTAGTCAAAATCTGGGCTTTACGCCCCAAAAATTTCCTTGGTGGATCTTGTGCCCAACAACCTATGAGAAAAACCCACTATCAATTGCAAGGAAACTTTCCACTAAGGATTGCAAGCTCCAAGGTAATAAAATGTTTCTAGATCTACAACCCAAATAATAATTTGAAATAAATGTGAAGGGATGTATTGAAGGAGGAAATTTATGTATCCCCCATTATTCAACATGAAACTAACACCAAGATGAGGTCAATGAAAATATATGATGAAGAAATGATGAACAATTGACACAAGGATTTCCAATACAAGAGTTCATTTGAGATTGTAAATGGTCGACTCTGATTGCTTGAACATATAGAACATGACAAAAAATTGAACTTGGAAACTCAAACTAAATAAAACCATTCAAACATGGGGCACAAGAGGCATCACCATATCCCATGGGCTTGGAAGGGTAAATAATTATGTGAGATACTAAATTGATAATGGAGTAACTCAACTCATGCAAATGGTTTAGCTTAGAATCAAGCTAAGACCAAATCTAAGAGGATGACTTAGACAAGTTCCATGTTCAAGGGTGACTCAAAAATATTACAACTTGTATTGTTACTGATGTCAAAGATAAGGGGAAGTCTATGAGGCCCTTCTCATTTCATTGATGTCATATCCATTGGGAAAAACATGAGACCTATTTGTATATATGTTAAAGTTTGAGAGGAGTCCTAAAGTTTAAGTGTTTAGAGATAAATCCCAAAGTTTGAGGTATAATGGACCCAATTTAAGTGGTTAGTGTTGCTTCAAGGAATATCAAACCCAAAGACACAAGGATATGTGAACATATGGAATTATGGGAAAACTATGTGTGTATGTGTATTAGCCCAAGGAATATTAGCCCTAATTTAGTAGTCCTCAACATTGGCTCATGAAATATTAGACCCAAGCCAAAGGAACTTATGTTGGAGATTTCATCCCAACCTCAAGCACCAAATCACTATAAATACCATATTGGTAAAACACATTTGTGAATGGATATAATGTAGTGATGTGATTTGAGATAAGCACAAAGAAGAAATATAAAGTAGGAAAGATGATGATTCAAGCAATAGAGATGCAATGATGGAGTGAGGGTGAAGAAGATATATGAGGTGTGGGGGCGAGGTTGAATTCAAAATTTGTTATATCAAGAGAAGTTTGTTTTATCAGAGAATGTCATATTTAGAATAAGTTGTACTAATGAAAAATTAATATGTTATGTTTATGAAAAACACCAAATTTGTTTATAATGTAGATCCATTGCAAATCACATTGTTTCTGGGATGCCTCCATTAATTAATGGGATGAATACTTGTTTTATTATCTAACTATCCATCTATTAGACCCCTAGATTTTCAAAAATATTGTATATGGTAGGTCACACATTTCCTGATACTGCAATACTAGTATCCCTAGGTCATATACCTTTGTCACAAAGGCACTAAGATGTAGCACTGAGGGTCTAAGTCCCCTCAACATATTATTGAAAAGGCACAAAGTCAATGAATTTCTCTAGTATACAATACTTGTAGCCCCTAATCGTAGCCCTTGGTCATAAAGGTGCTAAGGTGTGGAATCCAAGGCTTAAGTCCTCTCGACATATTGCCATATTGACATGTTGGTTATTATAAGTTTTCAAATTTTTTCCATGTTTCGATTCCCCGATTGCCTTAGTTAAAGGGCTGAGTGAATTTTTTTTTTCCATCTAGTGATCATCTTTATAATAGTGCCTTAGCATACAGAAGAGTTTCATATACGTGTGATTTTAGTATTCCTTAGTGGTTAATCTGTCAATATTTTTTGTTTGACAGGCTCAATATGTTGTAGTCACCATTATCATTACACCAAAACCTACAGGTATTAGTAAAAAGACGCATCACCAGGGTTAACACATCCATGAGAGGTGGTTAATCCATGTCATGAAACACATGGGGAGTGTTGGATTATCCAATGCCCAAAAATGCCCCCCCTAGCATGAGCCAGGTGTGATTTGACCTAGAGACCTTTGACTCTGATATCACTTATTGGAGTCACGATTTCCATTACACCAAAACCCGCAAGTATTAGTAAATGGACGCATTGCGAGATTTAATAGATCCATGAGAGGTATTTAAACCATGTCGCGAAACACACGGCGAGCACTGGATTATCCAATGGCCAACACAATAGATAGAAATCGAGTTGACAATTAATGAAAAGTTTTTCTATAAATGGACCTAAAAGGTATGAGTATTGCAAGTCTTCTAATGTTACATGATTTTCAAGAATTCAATGATATGCTAGTATAAAGAATTATTTTGGAGTTTTGGTCACTAATTCCCATAGTCATAAAAAAAAAAAAAAAAAAGAATATTCAAGAAAATGTCATATATCACTTGGGACTTCACCATATTGGAAGTTTGGATGTGCAATATATGTTGAATCCATCAATATCATAGTGTTTGATACTATCAACTAATGGAAAAGGTGACATTTTACGATAGACTATTTTCCCCTCCAAATTTCCAAAGAAACTTGGTTTAGAAACCATTTTGAGTGTTAATAAAACTTTGGGTTTCCTCTTGATATCATTAAAACTTGAGGTTTTCCTGCCCAGTGAAAATTAATGTGAAATTTGGTGTTTTAATGATTTATAATGTTGACTGCTTGATAGAGCTTGAACCAAGTTTAAATCATTGAGAGTTATAAAAGCAGAAAACTTGTTTATAGGTGGTTCGACTGAAGGGAGAACATATTTATATAAAACATTATAAGGGTGCTCAAAAGTAAGTGCTCAATTGTAATGGTTGAGATTTGGGATTGAAGAAAGTGCCTACTATGAGAGTCTAAAATTGTTAACACTGGTGGAATGGATCTATGATTGTTTGTAATGACAAAATCAACATTCTCAAAGTAACATAGCAAAACACAAAGGTATAGAGCTAGAGAACAAGACAATAGAGTTGACTTGTGACATCCTTGGTACATTTCCCCTACTTTTTGTAATATAATGATGTAATTGTCTAAAGAGTGGGACCATATATCCATGATCTAAGAGGGAGGAGGAAAGATATAGATGAGAGGGGTTAGTTGGAACCTTAAATCAATTTTATGGTGTAAAAAAAGGAGGAAGAGTCCAAGAGGAATATGAAGAGACCCATGAGGAAATGATAAAAAAGGAAAATGCATAGAAATATGTAGGTGGGGGGGGGTGTTGGAGAATGCAGTAGAGAACCTTTGAATACAAAATTTCCTTAACCTTAATAATTGTTCGGGAACTTTATTATCTTCTAGTGTTTCTTTGTTAGATCTTTTCATCAAAAGTTATCAAGAGAAAAAAGAATAGAGACAATGGACACAAGTATTAGGCTCCAAGCCATGGAAAAACCCCTCCAAGGGGAAAACCTAGAAAATCTCTTCTCTTCTTACAAAATCTATTTCAAATGAGAAAAAAGAGACCCAAACCTCAAGACCAAGACCTCCTCCTAGCACCAAGTCAAGCATCTACGAATGGCTTCCAATTAGGTCACACCCTTCCAAAGCTACACCAAACTCAAAATTTCAGCCCCTAGAAACTATATTTGGAGCCTACAATAGGTATGCAACTTTGTCCCCTAGAATAGCTCAAAATTTTCACACTTGTGAGAGAAAATTAAGGAAAAACTTTATTAAAGTATCTATCTTCCTTCCTTCTTGCTTCAACTTATTTTCTTCTTTCCTTTCTCAAATTCCTTCTTGAATTGCACACTGCTATAGGGATTAATGCATGGATGTTTGGTGATGTAGTTTGGTGATGTAGAAACCCTCAAGGATCTTCCCGGGATCCCTGGCAGATAGTCAGATTAGCTACAACTGTCACAAAGATACATGCATATCTACGTTTAACAATTTAATATCAAATCAAGAAGGAATTATCACCTCGAGCCTTAGTGTGGTGTTGCTGGAGAGCACAATGTAGCTAGGTGAAATACCCCTTAGCCAGCTCTAGATCAAAACCTACACATAGCAAAGACAAGCGTAATGTCACAACATAAATCCTTGATAAACAATGCATGAACATATAAAGATATCTAGTTGCATATAACTAAGCCACTCATGCTAATGATATTGAATAAACATACAAACAAGTCATACTATCAACATCTCGGAGTGGACAACACAATTGCAGTTCTATATTGATGTAGAAAGAGTGATTACAACCACCAGTTGCATCAGCCTTCCCTTACCCCTCCAACTCCTCTCTCTCTCCCTTCTTAACCTCTTCTGATGCCTTAGTTTGAGACTTTTCTCGATAGTCAAATAGGCAATCCTTTCAAATGGTTCAACCTCTTTCACAATGGCCCTAGCCTTGCATATATAGCATGTGAGGTTAGGGTTGCCAAGTCCTTCATGGGTTCCATTAGGCAAAAGCAATGACGTTTCCATTCCTTTGTGCTCTTTCCTGTTTTCATACTCCATTAGGAATTAGTAATTCCCCCAAACAAGTTCAGTTTTGATGCTTCCCTACTTTTATGAGTTGACATAGGAGAGAATCTAGGGATATTTTCTCAGTCAACTCATTCCCTTGACCCATAGAAACTCATTAGGGTTCACTAACGCTCTTCCCTAGGTAATAGAAAAAGTTACTTTGGGCACTAATTCACCCTTATCCTGGCTAGGAAGCTTTATAAAGCATGTTTCTAGTGTTTAGGTAGCATTATCTTGACAACTGGGCCTATGAACTTGATCAATCCTTCAGTCATCATGTCTTTCTCCTCTGAGTTGATGAGGAGGTCATTTTCCTATATAAGAGATGCCTCCTAAAGTGTGAGATCAGAGGCTGCAACGATGGCCGAAATAATTTATATTTAACTTCCCTTTTCTTTGGAAAAAAGAGACATACGATCGAAGCTTCGGGCAGTACGAGAAACCTGATACAACACATATATATAGAACAACTAAAATCATGTCCTAAGTCAGGCATTCCCATGCTCACTAGCTATGTTAGAGTGATTTTCTTATAAAAGAGATATGATGATGCTCACCACCGACAAGCACAATGCGAAACCTATGTCATAATAGGATCATTCTGATAAGCTGTCTCCAAAAAACAATAACTGCAACTTGGGAGAGGAAACAAGGCTGATTGATTCAAGACTCTACCAAAGGTCTTGATTTCCACTTCACCGAAGAGCATAGATTGATATATGTGAATATAGGCATTGATGTCGAACATGCACAAAATTGTTTGATTACTAGTCAATAATGGAGACTATTAACAGATGTGAGGATGGCCACCGATAATGGTGATGGTCTCCAAGATGCATAGTACAATATAGTGAGTGCGAATAATGTTTTTGTTGTCGAACACTCATAGAATCATTTAACTAGGAGCCAATAATGAAAACCCCTGACCAAACACAAGGTGACCTGCCATTGATGTCTGCAAGTAACAAGGCACTGTAGTTTTTTTGGGTCTTTTTCCTAGTAGAGTGTTGAAGTCGATAGGAAGGGACCTGTCGAAAGGTAGGCAATAATGTGTCCTACATCAATCGACATGAAACAGGACAAGAATGATTGTTTTTTCAGGAATATTTTGAGAATTGGATCAAAGCGACAGAGGGCATGATGGTAGGATATGCTTGATGGTTTGATGGTGGAAATAGAAGATAAAGGTTTTCCCTTGAACAATAGAAGGCACGACAACAGTTTTAACCATGCAGCACTAGACTCATGAACACTAAAGATTGTTAGGATATAGAGATGCAAGAACATCGGGGTATATAGGCTAAACTCATAGGATGGTAAGATTCATATTGAGAGGTCGTCACAAGGAAGGTTTATATGAGGGAGTGCCATGTTCAAGGGAGAGACTATTGCCAAAAACCTCTTTCATAATACAAAACATAACGCAATTGTATTGTCCAATTTCCCCATCTGATTAATTTAGTGATTCCAAATGGGTAAACTCATCGATCTTTTCATGTTTTAAGAGTCTAAAAAGGACTGTAAAAAGAGCAACTATATGCCCTATCTGATTAGTTTAATGAGTCCAGACAGGAAACCTCGTTGATCTTTTCATGTTTTGAGAGTCTAAAAAGGATCGTAAAAAGAGTGAATTTATTCCTCATATGTGTAATTTAATGAGTCAAGGCAACACCAACTTGGTGGCATTTTCATATTTCGAGAGCCTGAAAAGATCGTAAAGAATGACTCGAAGTTGGTCCCTTTGTCATAGTTTCTAACCGGGTGCAACAAAGGTTTAATAGTATACCTGGAACGATTACTTTTCCGTAAGTTAATCTACTGAGTTCAGATAAAGAGAAACCTATGCTCAATAGATTTTGCCTCATTTTGTTATGAGTACGAGGAGATGGAGTAAACTCGATATTTGTCGTGAAACTTTAATGAGTCACGCAACAACAAACTCAATACCTTCATCGAATTTTAACAAATCAAATGAAGAAAACTCAAGGTATCTTTTTTAGTTTAGTGAGCGAGGAAAAAGAGGTAAAAGAATTGCTCATTCCTTCTTCGTAGATTTAATGAGCCTGAAGAAGGGAAAAACTCGGGGATTTTTCGATTTAAGAGCAAGAAATAGTCCCAAAAAATAAAGCGCTCATATCATCGTCGTAGATGTTTAACGAGCCCAATGACGAAAACTCGGGGTTTTTTCGATTTAATGAGTGAGAAAAGTTCCTAAAAAGAATGCTTCGAGCTTCTTCATAAGTTTTTAATGACCCAAAAGAAGGAACTCAAGGTTTTTTTGATTTTATGAGCAAGAAAAAGTCTAGAAAAGAATGCTCAATCAATATTTTTTAGTTTAGTGAGCTAGAAAAAGAGGGAAAAGAGTTTCTCGAACCGTTGTCGTAAGTGTTTAATGAGATCAATGATGAAAAACTCGAGGATTTCTTAGTTTTAGAGCGAGAAAACATCCCATAAAAGAAAGCGCTCGTTGAGAATTGAACATGGTCATTTCTGTCGTTCAATCCTAAAAATTATTTCATCAACACATGAGCAAATTTTGCCAATATGGGGTCGTGGCACATGATAAATATCATTGGAAATGGACTAATTCTACTCTAATGACTTCAATTAAGATAAGTCATGTCTCCAAAGTGACTATAAGGAAGTTATTGAGCCTCCACTTTCACCATTTGCATCATTTGAGATTTGTGAGAGTGTTTTGGAGTTAAAGAAGAGTAGATTTTCCACGGACGATTGCGGGAGATTTGGGTGACCATTCGACGTGGCGTAAATCCCAGGTAGATTCCAAAACCTTTATCTTGCATTATTCAACCTTTTTAATCATATTTTGGGGTGATGTTTTTGGAGAACTAGGGAGCCCTAGTTCATTAATTGTTCCTAACACCCCCTACCGAGCTTGTAGGGAGTCTTAAACACCCTTTAAGACCTGGTAGAGGGCATTAATCCTCCCTGTGTGTCACTAGGGGGGGTGTTATTGCATGAGGGTGCAGCCCAAAACCCCAAGAAATGATTTAATGAGCATTTTTGCCCCATTTGCATTGATTTTTGGGTTGATTTGTGTAGGTTTTGATCCATTATGACTAGTATATGGAGAGAACAGGCCCATGATCGACAAGAATTGCTTATGCAAAATGATCCTACTTGCATACTTGCATTGCACTGTTGTGGGTTGATGAAGTATCCTCAAATGGACTTGATGAAAGGTCAGGAGGACCTTTTGAGCTAGATTATTCAGCGCTAGGATGAACACGAGTAGGTGTTTAGGATTGGGGATCATGAGTTGGCCATTGATTGAGATGATATATATTTCTTGACCAGTTTTTTGTACAGAGGAGCATGGGAAAAACTAGCCGAGGGTAGGCCTGATCCTCGATCCACCCTAGAGCTAGTTCGAGCTTATTGCATCCCTAAGAGCGGACTCATCAACAACAGAGTCCCTATAGAGAGGATTAGATCTACATCTATGAGGGCCATTTTATGGATGATTATGCATTTGGTGGGGTAGAAGAGTCACCACGTTGCTACAAGGGCCTAACTGTTGCTTTCAGTTGACTGTGTCCAGCTGCAGATATTCAACTGGTGCGAGGCAGTTCTTTGTCAGTGGAAAGTAGAATTGACTGCATGCAAGACTCAAACCCAATGGATTTTTGGGTATGGCACTCTCATTGTCTCATTCATACTTGAGAGGGTACCTATTATGCGCCCACGGATGAGCTTAGGTTCCCTCGATTCGAGGGAGCCTAGACAGATGTGATGGGCATCACTTGATCCTTGCATAGGAGGAGGACCTATTCGACCTTTTTTCGAAGAAGATTTATTCGAATGGCTTAATGGCCAAATTGTGATGATTGAAGGCTATGCCTACGAGGGCATGGACTTCACCGGCAACCTTGACTTGAATTTTTTCACCTGGAACAAACTAGGGGCCTCAAGGTAAGAATGATGTTTTAGAGTACTTTAAGTATTTTTAAGCTTTTGAATGTTTGTGTTATGTTTTTTTTTATTTTATGGGTGAACAAGTACTGACATGAAGCATTTTGCTTGACACAAATGTGGCACTGGTGCGACTTGCAGGTGAACCTCGCCAAGTGAGGCGAGCAAGCCAACTACTTGATGTGGGGGGGGGGGGGGGGGGTGATGCTGAAAGTCTTTGCGAGGTTCTGAGGAACCTAGAGGGCTTGAGCATGGGTGTGCCCCCCCTTCTTATGAGGGAGATCCCCGATCATATGCAGTGACACACAGTCAGTGTTCCTAAACAATTTTTGGTTCCTCTTCGAAGGATAGCTAGAGCAGTGTTTTCATTTCATAAGCAGTAGGATCTATTAGCAGACACTTTGGTATAACCAACGGGTGTTTATAGCTAGGCTTAGTAGCCATTTTTTACTTAAAACACCCATGTTTTGGGAATATTTTGATGTAAAAGACTGGATTCGATATATATATATATATATATATATCTATATATATATATATATATATATATATATATATATATATATATATATACATATATAGATATTTTGGTATTTTATGATCTAAATGTTTTTTAAGTGTTTTTGTAAATTTTAAATTGTGTAAATATTTACTTTCATACATGTATCTATAGTGAATGAGACATATGCCAATATAACACATAGTTTTCCAATGAATCAACAACTGTATTAAATTCTCTAGGAATGTGTTCATATGTGATAACCTCAAATTGATGTTCCAAGAGTCGTACCCTTAAATAATGACGTAACAAGATTGGATTACGAATATGATAATGATTTTTCAATTGCATAACAACAAGCTGAGAGTCTAACCTGATCACCAAATTGGAGATGTCCCTTGAGGATGCTTCAGTGAGAAGTGAAATTACGGACATATACTTAGCAATATTGTTGGTGGCAGTACCAAGAAAGACTACCCTGGAACAAAACAGTTCCAACTCAGGTGTGTGAATGACCCAAGCAGATGATGCAATGTGCCATGTGTGACAACTGGCACCATCCGTGTATCCTACATATGTTAAGGGTAATGAAGGCATCTGCATTACGAGAAAGATATATGAGACAAATACTTCAATAAATACCAAAAAATCCAGTCACATAAAAAATAAGAAAAACTTATAAATACATAAAATTACAAAGCACATGCCTAGTGCAGTACTAGGCATAATACTTTTTTAGATAGAGCCCATTTTGGGGCTCAGCGATTGGGACTCCTTCTCAGTTCTGAAGTTCATATGCCCCTTTTGAGAGGGATTTCTTGATGACATATGGACCAAGCCATAAGGGTTGAAGTGTTCCTGCCCCTAAGAGGTCATGTTCTTTTATCGTAGAGTAAAACAAGATCTCCCTTTCGGTAAGAACGAGGCTTGACCTTTTTTCTGTACTGGGATTTGACCCGGCACTTGTGGGCTTCAAGTGCCAATTTAGCATCTCGATGGGTTTCATCCAGTTTATTTAGGTATAGCAAGCGCTCTTCTTCGGTAGCGGTGCTAGGAAAGAGTTCAACGATGATTTGTAAGGAAGGAATTCGACACTTGATTGGTAAAACTGCGTCCAGGCCATAAGCTAGTTGAAAAGGTGTGAAGCTTGTAGCAGTTTTAACTGAATTTTGGTATGCCCATAGTGCAGGATATAACATTCCATGCCAGTGGGTTTTATGATTCCCTAATAACCTATAGATCATGTTTTTTAAGATATCATTGATAGATTCTACTTGACCATTAGCTTGGGGGTAGTAGGAGGATGATTGATCCTGGCAAAAATGGAGCAACGATGTTAAGTCAGACATCATGTGATTCTAAAAATGTGACCCATGGTCTGTAATGATCATGCGGGGCACATCGAAGTGATAAATGACTTGATTAAATAGGAATATCACTGTAATTTTTCCATCGACCCAGAATGTGTGAAGGGCTTTGGACCATTTCATGAAATAGTCCACAACTATTATAATATAGTTGTGTCCGACAGAGGAAATGGGGTTGCAAGTTACAAATTCTATCCCCCATCTGGCAAAGGGGCTGACGGAGATAACTAGGTGCAGTAGGGCTGGAGGAGCGTGCATTTTCGTTGTAAACACTTGACAAGGGTGGCACTGCTGGATAGCCTTGATACAATCTTTGAAAAAGGTTGGCTAGTAGTAGCCTATGCACAAAATTTTATGAGCAATAGATATGCCAGAAAGATGACTGCCACATGCCCCAGTATGGCAGTCATTTAAAACATGTTCCACCTCCTCATGAGTTAGGTAATGTTGAAGAACTGTATCAACACCAGGACAATATAATGTATCATTAAGCACTAAATAGTGCCGCGCTTGGTGGCAGATGCGACGACGGTCACCTGAAGATAGTTCAGGGTGGAAATGTTGTGCTTGGAGGTAGACAAGAATGTCACCATACCAAGGGTTAATAGTGTCAATAAGATAGAAAGCTTCATCTGGAAGAGGATCATGGGATATCTCATTAAGATCGAAAATGGGAAGATCTAACAAAAGTACGACAAAGAGTAAGGAATTTTTCACCTTGGTAGTAGTGAACACCAAATCAAATTGTTGGAGGATCACGATCCATTTGGAATATTTCCCTCCAATGACTTGAAGAGACAAAATGTGTCTCATGGGATTCTCCAAGGCGATGACAGTAGTCTGCGCAGCAGTATGTCATGTCGGAAGTAGTTGACAGAAACGAAAATTGCCAAGGACAACTTTTCCACATGTGAATATCTAATTTTGGGCCCAGCTAGGCCTTTCGACAGATAGTATATCACATGCTCACTCCACTCATCATGAGTTTGAACCAAGACCATTCCTAGAGAGGATGACGAGGCTGCCAGGTATAGAAGAAAGTCATGCCAATAGTTGGGAGCGCTAAGGAGTGGGGCTGATATAAGTGCCTTTTTTAAGGCATTAAATTATTGTTGAGCTTGATCATCCCACAAATACGACACTCCCTTATTAATTAGGTGCATAAATCCTTTCGTAAACTTAGCATAGTTTGTGATGAAACATCATAAGAAGTTTGCTTTCCCTTGCAAACATTGGAGCTACATAATGGATTGTGGTTTGGGCAATTGAGTAATTGCCTTTACCTTATTGGGATCAACCCTAATCCTGTACTTGGAGACAATGAATCCAAGTAAGTGTCCAGAATTGACAAAGAAAACACATTTATTTGGATTTAGACATATGTTATAAAACTGACACCTAAGAAATATAGCTCTTAAATGATCTAGGTGATGCACTCGCTTCTTGGAATGGGATGGAAGGTCATCCAAGTAAGCTTGAGTGATATGTCTAATATCGTGAAATGCATAGTCCATGGCCCTTTGAAATGTTGCTCCATCGTTCTTTAAACCGAATGGGAGTTTTCGATAGGCAAAGATTCCCCATGGGAAAACAAAGGCGGTTTTGTGCTAGTCTTTTGGTTTTATATAAATATGGTTGTAACCTGAGAAACCATCCATGAATAAGAATGATTCACAATCGACGCAGTCATTGATGACTTGGTCGATGAACGGTGTTGGATAATTATCCTTCAGACACGTGGCGTTGAAGTCTCGATAGTCGATGCATACACAGATGGTTCCTTGTTTCTTATTGAAAGGAACCAGATTGGAAATCCATTTCGTTAAGGGAACGAGATAGACGAAACCAGTACGTAACAACTTTTCCACCTCAACATTGATGGTTGTCATTTTGTGGGGGTGGACTGGACAAAGCCTTTGGCGGATAGGTTTAGCATTGTTGTGTATATTGATCTCATGCTCGACAATAGATGGATCTATGCTAGGCATTTCCTCATAAGACCAAGTGAATACATCGCGGAATTCCTTAAAAAGGTAGGTGAAGCTTGCAATTTCCTCAGGATTGCAATTTGTTCCAACCTAGATGTTTTCTACGATGCTTGTCATGATACAAATATCGATGAGCAATTTCTTTGAAATATCATCCATGTTTCCTCTTCAGTCCAAAGTTGGGATAGTCGTATAAGGTGAAGAAATGATTTCAGGTCCGTCAAATGACAGGATTTGAAGATGCATCATGTTCGAATTAGATATCAAAACACGATGGTGTGAGTCCTCCCAAGGTCGCTCTTCTAAACACATGATCTCTGTAATAGCTTCGTCTGTAGATAGGAATTGATTGAGGAGATCGAAAGAAGGAGTAGTTATGGGAGGGGTAGTGGTACCGTGGGCTATGACCAAAGTGAACGGAGATTTAGATGCAGATTGAATGGCCTAGTAGGCCAATTTAGTTGGTGACAGCTGCATTTTTTCTTCGTAAGTGTGAATGTCTGAAGGGTCCAGTAGGATCCAAGGATCGTTTAGTTGGTGAGGAATGGATGAAACCATATTGACCATCTATGGAACTGCTAGAGGCAGAAGAGGCAAACAACTCATCAGGGAAGATCCCTTCAATAGAATGATACCGATACTGATGTAAGAGTCAGGTACACCAACCACTAAGGGTACATAACCACTGGGTAATGGGGAACAATCATGGGTGCAAAAGGATAGCTGGTCCACTGTGACTATCTTTCCATGCAATGGAAACAGGATGATGCGAAATACAATAGACACAATGGCAGTCATGTTGTAAGTCCAAATGTGACCCAACAAGAAATTATAGTTGAGCTTTCTATCTACGACTTCGATGTCCACTGTTACCATTTTCCCATTCAAGGTGATGGGGTAGCTAGCTAGGTAACCTTTTGGGATGAAAGTGTGGCCGTCAAAATCTTTATGGGAATCTGATGGTGGGATAGGGTTGGAAAACCCAAAGCGAGCCAACATGAAGCCGACATCACATAGGTTGAAGCACCTTGGTCAATGACAATTCTATGTATTCCTTTTCCTTTCGAAAATATTTGCACCTAAAACGTAAGCTGGTGTGAAAGGGGAGGTTTACATTTTTCCATGTCAAAAATTGCAAGCATGGAATCCTGAGGGTCGATACCACCAATTGCTGAAAGCATATCTTTCCTTTGTGCTGGACAAGTTTCTAATATTTCGAGTGCCAACATAGTTGATGGTGCTTGCGCCAAATATTCTACAATATTGTAGTTTTGGGCAGCACATGTAGATGTATTATGTGTTATGCGAATAAGTGCCCCTTTGGGGGGCTGAATCACAAGATCAACAACCGACCTTTCGATATGAATATCATTAGCCGACAATGGGTTTTGACTTGAGGAGGGTTCCTCTGCATGAGCGACTGGAGCTCCATAAGATTTGGCTCTGGTTTGTAGATCTACTATTTCAAAGGTGTAAATGGTATATGTTCCTTCACCAGCTGAAGGATGTTCTGAACCGCCATTACCCCCTTGTGGGGGTGGGGTTGGTTTGAAATAAGGTGCTACTGTTGTTGAGCAGGGAAAGGATTATTCAGGACAACAGGGGTCTTGCCAGTGTCCTTTTTAGCAATGAAATCTGTGCATTCCTGGAGACGCGGACAACGATAGGTCATGTGGTCTTCAGCACAAATTTTTCAAGGGAATCTGGTGGGTTTATCCTTTCCATTGTCAGAGGGTGCAACAACCTTCTGCTTTGGGTTGTACTGCTCTTTAGAAGGAGCAATCTTTTTCTCATTCTTCTTGTTCTTACCACTAGGTTTTTGTGTAGACTACACATAGTTTATCGCGGTGGTAGGAAGAGCAGTCGATTTGGTAGAGGGGTCAACTGACATCTGGGAAATGTGAATGTTGAGTTGTTTTACAGTAGCCCCAGAGGTTGTGCTGATAATCCCTTCGGCATGTGCTCCGGGTTTTTGAGTAGCAGGAGCACTGGATTTGCGAGGGGCATTGGGAATGACTTCATATAAAGTGCTAGACTACGAATATATCAGATCTAAGTGTTGGGCATGACGAATGGATTGGCCTTCTGTGATTGCACCACCTATGGTGACGTCTTTAGCGATTTGGGGGAGTAAAGACTTGCAGAACCAATCCACTAATAGATAGTTTGGGAGGGGAGCTTTGACTAACCTCTGCCTACGTATCCATTCATGTATACGATCAAAGATGTGGGTGGTGGTGTCCTAACGTAATGAAGTGAGGAGTTCTATCCCAGTTTCATAATGGATGGGTAGCTGGAAGTGCTTTAAGAATTCCATCTGCTAAAGTGCCAAAGGTATTGAATGATGCGCGTGGTAACTCGATGTACCACTTGGCTGCATTTCCAGTAAGGGTGTGGGGAAAGAGACATAGCCGGATACTATCATCCACCATGGAGTTAGAAAAACACCATAGATGATAGGTAATGATGTGTGTACCCAGATCCTCCCCTTGTTTCCCTTCGAACTTCAGGATGTATGTCAGTATTTTATGCGGGTTTGGCGGCCAAATTAAGTTGTGATAGATGGGGTCATTTGTGAGTTTGTACAAGTTAGGGATATCAAGTGTTTCCAAGAAAGGCAAGGTATTTGGTGCCCACGAATCAAACCAAGGTGATGAAATATGATTTGAGGATCCTTGCGGTCCTCCCATCGTGTTGTTTCCAATATTATACATAGGTTGTGTGGTATAGTAAGTGCCTTGGGGTATGGTCTTGTACTGTGGGTTTCCATAGGGGTTGTTAGGCTATGGGATGAAAGTGCCCCCAGGATAAGGAGTGCCCCCTTGACTCAATTGAGATTGTGAGTAGGGTGCCCCTATGGATTTATTGGGACCTTGTTGAGGGTTCCTACTCGCCACATAACTAATCATAGCTCCTTGAATGAAATAAAGAGGGTTCATGTCAATCAATGAATGACCATGCAAACCTGAAAAACGGAGGGGGAACTGTTACGCTCCCAGCCAGTATATGAATATTGGGAATCGTGCCCCTAGATACCTGAATCTAGGGGTTAGAACTATACAATGGATGCCAACCATAGAGTTGGTTGAAGAGACCCGTGCTAACCGTGCTATATTGAGTGTTATAAGGAGAACTATATGTAGCACTTGTCAAAAGTCTAGGGGTTGACACAAAAGGGGCAGAACCTAGAATGCACTAGGTTCCACTCGTGGTGGGTGTAATGATAGGGTTTGAACCTGGGACAGATGGGATAGCAGGGTTCGCCATTAGAGGTGTGGTACTGACTATTGATTGGGGAGGTGGCGGTGGACCAAAAGTGTACACAAAACCCCACGACTTGTTAGTCGTTGATGGGATGGGTGGAAATGTTCCAACGGAAGACAAAGGAGGTACAAATGCAACGGGAACAAAGAGTGGTCCCAACAGATTCATGATCAGAGGATTGTATGGAGGAAGAAATCCTTCAGTAAAGAAATCCTTCGGTAAGCTTGAATCATGGGATGTCCAAAATGATTTTGTGTTAGATCTCGGAGATTGATTTCCCGAAGATGGGGAATCCAGTTCACTGGGGCTCGACGGATCCTCCAAAATGAGTGGGGGAAGTCCTAACAACCATCTAGATGTAGCCACAGTGGCCGATAATTTTTATCAGTAAATTTTACAATGATGTTTATTAAAGTCTCAGTGATAACACTCTAGCACTTAACAAATAAAAAATATACTAAGGAAATCAATCAACAAGCAGAGGGAAATGACCTTGTCTGATAAGCACTGATCACTGGAGATGCAACCAAGTATCACAATGAATAACAAAGAGAGCTGGCCAAATGTACATTTATGATTACTCTTGAGCTTCACTCAAACTTCAGATTAAGGGGCCAAGTACTCTTGTGAAGACAAGCACCCTCCCAAAAACTGAAGATGGAGCAAGTTCATCTGTGTTAGGTACTAGGGCAGCTGCCACAGTCACCTTGTGTTCATCCCTAAAAGTATGGCCACTAAGGATACCTCAAATCATAGACACTATCAGGGGGGACATAGTCACAGACAGTACACTGTGTGGGCAGGATACCTGAGTCCCCGACTCAGCTCCGATATCCCTGAAGGGATCCCCGATACATAGAATACCCAAAGGAGATGTAAGCAAAGGTGGGCTACCTTCACTTACAGTCCGATGTTGTCTTGTATTTAGCTCCGCTTTTACTGGAGTGGTCCCAGATAGTATCAATGTAGAAGGATTTATCTCTTTAATGACACTAGTTTCGGTGTATGATCTTGGGCAGTTAACTTCACACTACCTATCCCAAGATCTTAGCCTAAACTAATGTGCGTTTACCCTAAAAAGAGTTGCAGATTGATTTTATTAGGTAGATTTTAAATGTAATTTGTTAGAGTCTTCAGTAGGGGTGTTGACGTATGAAATTATATGGGACTCTGACTCAAATCATGCAAAAACAATGCTTGTAAATTTTCACTTTCGATGAATAAGCTGGTCCTACAAATAGAGAGTCATTCATACATCAATATTTATACCATGCATCTTATTTAGTAAAACACTAGCATAACCGACAAAACTTCAATGCTCACTAACAACTATTGAAACCAAATAATGCAGATCTAACCAGCTAAGCAGAAAACAATAAATTTTTTGTATTTTTTCTTTAATGAAAACAAAAACTTTAAGAAGTAAAGCTATTTTCTTAAAAAAAAATTGTTCAGGACACAGATCAGTCAAACAAGTGCAGCTGCAGATCCTTGATCAGTCTACAAGTAGATTTCCCAACCCATGAGGTCACAGAGCAAGTTGTTTATCAAGAAATGGCTGACTAATGCTCTATACTAGAGGCTACAGAGAGTTAGTTTCAGCACTAATGCTCTGTTTGTGAGGGCACAGTGGTTTATAAAGTAGTGTTTTCACTAGTAACCAATGTTAGTGAGGAAAAATACTCAAAAAATGGGTTGTGGGAATCAGATCGAGGGCTGAGCACTGAGAGAAGGGTGATGTATGATCCTGAGTGGTCGGAAAGGGAATGAACAAGTACAGGAAGGCTTGGAAGAAAGAGAGATCTAGGAACTTTTTCGGAAAAACTGGGAACTAAGTGTAGTCCCCAGTGCAGTCACCAATTCTGCTATAGGGATTAATGCATGAGTGTTTGGTGATGTAGAAACCCTCAAGGATATTCCTGAGATCGTTGGTAGACAGTCATATTAGCTACAGTTGTCACAAAGATACATGCATATCTATGCTTAACAAATGAATATCAAAGCAAGAAGGAATTATCACCTCGAGTCTTAGTGTGGTGTTGTTGGAGAGTGCAATGGAGGTAGGCGGAAGACCCCTGAGCCAGATCCAAATCAAATACTACATATAGCAAAGACAAGCGTAATATCACAGCATAAAACCTTGATAAACAATGCATGAACATATAAAGATATCTAGTTGCATATAACTAAGCCACTCATGCTAATGATATTGAATAAATATACAAACAAGTCATACTATCAACATCTCGGAGTGGACAACACAACTGCAATTCTATATTGATGTAGAAAGAGTGATTACAACCATCAGTTGCATCAACCTTCCCTTACCCCTCTAGCCCCTCTCTCTCTCTCTCTCCTTAACCTCTTTTGATGCCTTAGTCTGAGATTCTTTTCGATTGTCAAATAGGCAATCCTTTCAAATGGTTTGACCTCTTTCACAATGGCCCTATCAGGCTTGCATATATAGCATGTGAGGTTAGGGTTTCCAAGTCCTTCACGAGTTCCATTAGGCAAAAGCGGTGATCTTTCCATGCCTTTGTGTTGTTTCCCGTTTTCATACTCCATTAGGAATTAGTAATTCCCCCAAATAGGTCGAGTTCTGATGTTTCCCTGCTTTTATGAGCTGACATAGGAGATAATCTAGGTATATTTTCTCAGTCAACTCATTCCCTTGACCCATAGAAACTCATTAGGGTTCACTAACACTCTTCCCAAGGTAACAAACATAGTTACTTTGGGCACTAATGCACCCTTAGCCTTTCTAGGAAGCTTTATAAATTAGGTTGCTAGTGTTTAGGCAATGTTAGCTTTGCAACTGGGCCTGTGAACTTGGTTAGTCCTTCAGTCATCATGTCTTTCTCCTCTAAGATGACGAGGAGGTCATTTTCCTGTATAACACACACCTCAGATCGAACTTCTTGGTTGCAGATCGAATTGGTTTCCAAATGAGGTCAATCAAATTATATTTATACTCATTTGTGGAGGTCGAATATCCCTCTCTCGGCCAACCTATCTCTCGTAGGGCCGACATGTGATAGGAGGCTTATTTTAACTTTCTTGACTCAAAGTGATTTTTTTTCATGGTACAACTTGCCCATATGGGTCTTGTATACATGACATTGACTCTCTTGACTCATGAAAATAAATCTTATGACATGAAAACCTAGAAGCAAGAAGAACATGCTTTACCTAGAAGACCAATCAAAAGAAGTATGAAACCCGTGATTTAAAATAAATTATTTTCTTTCTTATTTTATTTGTTACATAAGATATACATATTTACATGAGTACAATGATAACTATGAAGACTAAAACTAGTTACATTTTCTAAAAAGGGGAACCTCTTCTTGGTGGAGCTCATGTGTAAAGATGAAAAGAGCTATGAGCTGAGGGAATGAGATTCCTTAAAAGAGAAAATTGTGACCAAAAGAGCAATAGGATGAAAAATAAATAGAATGAGTGCTTTCCAGGGGAATGGTTGAGAAACCTCTTAGGGTGCTTGCTAGGTTTGATAAACCACGTGTGTAAGGGTGCTTATTATGGGATGATAAACCACTCACTGAGTGCTTGACACAATTGATAAACCACCTAGGGTGCTTGATGGGGGTTGATAAATCACTTCTAGAGTGCTTGACCATGCCGATAAACCACCCATTACTATGAATTTTTTTGTGCTTGACTACCTGTAAAACCACCCACTATCATATGTATTTCCTATCCTCTATGTATTGAATATGGCTTCTTGCTAAGCCTGCCGAAAAGGAAAAATTCCCCTTAGATTGTGGATATGGCTCGGGGATGACTGTTGTAAGTAATTCTTGTTGAAAATGTAACTATTGTCAGTCTTCATAATGTAATGTAAAACAATAGTTAATGTATTTATTATATTCATTATTATTATTTTATTTTGGTCAAAGCATGTTCATCATGCTTATAGAGTAAAAAAGGAAATTTTTTTTTAATCAAAAGAAATGTATTTGTGTCAATTCCTATTTGGATTTTTGTAAAGAAAAAGAAAAATAATTTTATATTAAGTCAAAGTCTACCAAAATTGTCAAGTCTGCCCTCCTTGGGAGAAAGTTAGTATGGGCCTAAGATGTTGGATAAAGTTTCCATTGATGTTAATAAGATGGAAACCTAGGTGCATTGTTGAAGCATGTCCTAGTTGAAACCCTACATGCAAACCCTAGGATCCTACATGACAAACCCTAGCTGTTGTTAAAGCATGTCTCATGCTTGGTTAAATTGAAGCTATATTAAAGAACCCTTCATGAAGAATAATGAAATCCTAAACTAGATTCCTTACCATTGTCCAATCCATATGATTCCCTAAGTATGTCCCTAATGAACCTATCCCTAGCTATATGAAAGTTGAAAAAATCATAGGTACATTCTAAAAACCTAGAAATATATGCCACGATACATAAAGACCTAGAAATATATACCACGATACATAAAAGGTTGAAAAAGATTGCATAGTTACAAAAGGCTATGTATTCATAAGCCTTCACAACATATCGATGACTAACATTTGCAATATTTTTTAAGCTATCATCTCATATCTTATATGCAGTATCTAATGGTATGGATTAGACAAGGAAGAAGATGATAATATGGCCTTGAGAAAATAAGAAAAGACATTAATGCGTTATCTTGACATTCGCTTGAGAGAAAGAAGAAATTGATAAAGTAAAAAGAAATCATTTAAGGAATACAAATGAGAAGCTTTGTGGAGCAACACCAATTATGGGACTGGAATGAAGTGCATGCTAATCAACAAGAAGACATAACTGGAAGGAAACGTCTGGTTATAGCCTTTATCCATTATCTACGTATAAGCATTATAGTCTTTATCCATTATCTACGTATAAGCATTATGTGTTTAAGGCAACGATTCTTGAAATCCAACGTTCATTGTTTGCTACTGCAGTGCTTCATTTAAAATCACTGTAGCTTATAGAAATGGATGTTCTTGACATTGATTTTCTTGACGACCATCATCATGAGGAGGCTTTTCATATTTTAAAGAAACTACACCTTATTGATGCAAATAATGAGGATGGATTGGTAACTAAAATTGGATACACATTTTGCAATGCGTTGATTCTACTGCAACAGGCTCTAATAGAGCATTGAAATTAGACTTTAATGATTCTAGGATGAGGAAAGAGCTTGTAGTCAGTAGATAAATGCAGTGGATCCAAAAAAAATGTTTTAAAATTAAAAATTACAAATCCAATTATTATTTTTATTCAGGTCAATTTCAATAAATAATTACATGTTGGCCCTCCAGTTCCAAACGTCATGTCTCTTCATAGATTGAAACAACTATAAATACCAAACTCAAAATTTTTAATTTTGGACCATCAATTTTGGTTGAGATAGAAGACAAGAATTGAAGAAAAAGCACTATTTTGGATCATTTTCTATGGTATATTTCGTTGGAGTTTTTTGGCTAGTCTTCTTGGGAGTACCTGACATTTTCTTGGCAGAATTTTGTCCTTAACCTCTTCTTTGTGGACCTCAAATTTCGGCCCTATAAAGGCCTATAAATTTGGCCATTGTTTCCTCTACAACTCATCCTTTCTTAAGCCTTTACCTCGGCCCTATGACAAATGTTCAAACCTGCATTTAGACCCTTGTGCAATTCAACTCCTTTTGCAGTCATTCTTACGGGTCATATCTCAAGCAGAATATATCTCATATTTGCAGCTAGCACTACGACAAGACATGACGAAAACAAACCTTGAAAGAAAAGAAAGGTTTCTTTGAAAATTGTGACAGTCCTTGACCTTAAGATCTATGGAAAAATTCTGAGTTGGAGCAGAACATTGGAATGAATCGTGGGTTCCCTGATCTTAATCTTTTTGGACAGACTTTGATCTTTTGCAAAAATATTCTGCAATCCTGTGGAGTATAGTGGCATATGTTTGTAAACCTATGGAGTATAATAGTGGCACAATCTTTGCAGGATTTTGCAGGCACAATATTGAATTTTTTGGATCACAATTGGAGTCAATAGTATTTGTAGTTTATAACAGGACCACTAAAGGCATCTCCAATAGACCACTTTCCACATATTTTCAGGAGAAACTTCTAAAGTTATCTTGAGTATATTTGTGGGCTTATTTCATGGGAATTTTGAAGCAGATTTGTTGAGCTGCAACCTTAAAGCCGCCTTAGAGAAAATTTGGTGTTGAAACATTGTTTTTGAAGTGTGTAGATATAACCATTTAGAGCATTGTTTTGAAGACTTCTTGAAGCAGGTCTTGAAGAGAAACTTATTGAATCCCAAATGAAGTAATCTTGAAGAATATTTCTTGAAGAGATGAAGAGTTGTGGAGACATCTTCTGAGAATCATAAATTTGACATTGATGAGCTGAGCGAGGAAATTTGTTGAAGTAGATTGATAGGGTTGGTACCCTAGAGTATAGGTGACCTAAAAAAGAACAGGTTGGAGCTTATGCCAGAAAAGAGGGTTAGTGCCCTAGAGGATACGAGCCTTCAAGAAGATAAGGTTGGAGCCTTGTGGAAGATAGGGTTGGAGCCCTAGAGGTTGCAACCTCGTGAAGTCCAAGTTAGTGCTTAGAAAAGTATAGGCTTGATCCTGGTGCATTGAAAGATCGTTGTCTTCATCTAGGGCTAGATACCTAATCATTATCATACTTGATTTATTGTAAAGAAGAGGATTGGAGTCCTCGTTATTTTTGGTTAATAAAATTATCTATTCTATAATGTTCATTTTGTGTTTTGTTTACAAGTGATCTAAATTGGTAAAGTAACAATTATAAAAGAAATATTGATTCACCCCCCTCTCAGTGTTTCCAACAATTGGTATCAGAGGCAATAATTTCACTCACAACCTAACAAATGTTAGGTCGATTATAAGAACACAAATGGAAAATCCAAGGAACAAATCCTCCAATACTTCTAAAAATGTTTCTTCCTCAATCAAGAATTTAGTTGAAAAATAGGTTGACAAAGGCCCCATGTTGAATGGAACAAAATTTGAAGTATGAAAGGGTAGAATGAAATTATTTTTGATGGCTCAAGGTTTTGAATTCCAAGAATTAGTGATCATTGGAAGTACGATGGAAGAGGATTCCAAAGAATTCAATAAAAAATATATGCAAACAAACTTGAGTAGTTTTCCAAATCCTATAATGGTAAAAGTAGAGAAATGTTCATAAACAAAAGATAATTGGGAGAATATTGAATATCTTCACTCAAAATGATTGTTGTTCGTAACCTCTAATGAAGAATATGATGGAAAAGAGCACAAAAATGAACCAGATAAAACAACTAAAAGAAAGATGAAGGCACCAATTTCATAATGGAAGATGATGATGAACATATCTTTGAAGTTTAAAATTAAATAGACATCAAGACGAAGGTATCAGATGCTATGGAGGAGATAATCACTATGGAAAAGGAAAGTGAGGAAATCGAGGTAGGTTAAAAAAGTTGATCATGACCTTGACAAGTCAACGAAGAAAGTTATCCTTTTAAAGCATCAAGTACAAGAAAAGGATGAGGATCTCAACAAACATAAAGAATAACTGCAACAAAACAAGAAGAGACATCATGAAGAATTTATAACCATGGAAAATCAATTAGATAAAGAAAAAAGAAAGGACGACAATTTGGAAGATTAGCTGAAACACAGATCTAAACACTTGAGAAAAGTTGAACTAGAAATTGGTCAATATAAGAAATAAGTCTCATCCCTTAATTCTCAGCTAGAAGAAGCAAATAAGCAAGCAAAAGGAGCTACAAATGTAATGGAAGGTTTAGTCCTCCTCAAAGGAAAAATTGATGATGCAAAAAGGAAATAAATGTAATGGCATGCCATCTAGAAGAAAAATATGAAGAGATCTTCAAACTGAAATCATATGGCATCTCCCTTAAGGACCAAACATGTGAAGCAATAAGGATGAGGGAAGAAATGGAGAACCAACTAGCAAATAAAGATGAAGAATGTGAAAAGCTGAAGGAAGAGATTGTTTCTCTAAGGAAAGAAGTTGATCAAATCAACAAGAATCTAAAGAGTCTCAAACCTTGGATGATATCCTAAGTCGTCAAATGTATCTTCTTGATAAATGTGGTCCTGGTTATGCAGGTGAAAGTTCTTGCAAAAATGAAACAAATCCTAATGCATCAAAAGGAAATAACATGGAGAAGATTCAAAGTTGTGCTAATACACCCAACTCTCGCAAAAGTAAGGAAAAGAGTCAAATTGACATTGAAAGGACCTATGCTCCAAGAATAAATGTTGATGTTTCAGATAATAATAAATATTATCATGAAACTTCAAGGAAATCCCAATCTTCTAGGTATCAAAGTCTATTTTTTAGTTATTGTTATTCTTGTACAAATTTTGGGCACATGGAAAAGGATTGCAAGGCATATAACAAAGACATCTATGAGGACTCCAATCAGTTCCCTAGAAGTGAAGGTGTAAGGATATACCCAAATGTACATACCAACAAATATTATTATCCTCCATTCATGTACAAAATTGAATGTTTCAAATGCCATGATATTATACATTTAGTTAGAGATTGAAAATTAAGTGTGTTTGTAGACAATCTAAGGAATCGTTAATCAAGTAGAGAGAGATATTCACAAAGGTTTTGAGAAGAAAGAAGGTTGCACCCAAAGAAAATGTTGAATGTACTTTGAATGGCCAAGGCATCAATACCTATTCTGGATCAATTTAAGGGAATAATAAGAAGATCATGCATATAGTTATGGGAGCTTATGAAATTACCAACATGATGAAAAAGAAAGAAACATATTGTAAAGGGGAGAAGCCTAACGAAAGAAAGATAAGCATGATGATAGGGGGGCATCATGAGCAGTACAATACCAGAAAAAGATGCGTAATGATAGGGGGAGAAACATATGAAGAAGTTTCCATTGATGTCAAAGGGGGAGAGAATTCTGAAAGGAGGAGAGTACTACCATCAATGATAAAGGGTTATATTGTTGGATAAAGTTGTCATTGACGTCAATTAGATGTCAACCTAGGTACATTGTTGAATCATGTCCTAGATGAAACCCTATGTGCAAACCCTAGGATCCTACATGACAAACCCTAGCTCTTGTTAAAGCATTTCTCTTTCTTGGTTAAATCATAGTTGTATTGAAGAACCCTTGATGAAGAATAACAAAATCCTAATCTAGATGCCCTTCCATTGTCTAATCCATATTATTCCCTAGATATTTCCCTAATTAAGATAACTCTAGCTATATGAAAGATGAAAAGATCCTAGGTACATGCTAAAAGACCTAAGCATGATAAAAAAGGTTGAAAAAGATAGCATAGTTACTAAAGGCATGCATTCATAAGCCTTCAAAACATCTCAATGACTAAGATTTGAAATACTTTTTAAGCTATCATCTCATATTTCATATGACATATCTGACAGTATGGATTAGACAAGGAAGAAGATTATAAGATGGCCTTAAAAAAATACAAAAATACATTACATGTGTTATCTTGACATTTGCTTAGAGAAAGACAAAATTGATAAAGTAAAAAGTAATCATTTCATGAAGACAAATGACAAGATTTGTGAAACAACACCAATTCTGGCACTGGAATGAAGTGCTAGATAATCAACAAGTGGGCATAATTGAAAGGACACTTCTTGAAAAAAGTTATTGTCTCTATCCATTATTTACGTATACGCATGAATTGCTTAAGGAAATGATTATTGAAATCCAATTTTCATTGTTTGATGCCATAGTACTTCATTTAAAACCATTGCACCTTACATAAATGATTATTCTTAGCGTTGATTTTCTTGACAACCATCATCATGAGGCTTTCCATATTTTAAAGCATATACACCTTATTAATGCAATTAATGAGGGTGGATTGGTAATTAAAATTGGACACGTAGTTTTCAATATGTTGATTTTGCTGTATCAGGCTTCAACAAAGCATTGAAATTACAATTTAATGATGCGAAGATGAGGAAAGAGCTTGCAATCAATAGATAAATGTAGTGGATTCTACGAAATGTTTTGTGATTAAAAATTATAAATCAAATTATTGTTTTTATTTAGGTCGATGTCAATGAATAATTTCATGTCATCCATCTAGTCCCAAATGACATGTATCTTCATAGATTGGATTTAAGCTAAGATGGAAGATAAGAATTGCAGAACAAGAACTATTTTGGATGATTTTATATGGTCTATTTCATTGAAGTTTTTTTGGCTATTCTTCATGGGAGTACCTGACATTTTCTTGGGAGAATTTCTTCCTCAACTTCTTCTCTATGGACCTGCAATTTCAGCCCTATAAAGGCCTATAACTTTGGCTTGGTTTCCTCTACAACTCGTCCTTCCTCAAGCCTATAACTTGGCCCTATGATAAAGGTTCAAATTTTCATTCAAATCCTTCTACAATTCAACTCTTTTTATAGTCATTCCTATGGTTTAGATTTGAAGCATAATTGATCTGAAATCCTGATTGAAATCGATACTGATTTATTAACTTTTTGAAAGTGTTTGCATGTATTTAAAATCACCATTAAAAAAGAGCTCAATTTAAAATACATAGGAAACTTGAAAGGAAAATTTGCAACAGATAACATTAACAATAAACAACAAAAGAAAAAGTGACACCAGCACATTGAAAATGAAGTTTGATTAACTTCAAGCCTACGTTTTTGGGCCCGGTCTTTAGAGGGGAGGAATCTTTATTAAAATGCCAAAAGTGATTACACATAAAAATGTAAGCTCCATCTCATCAAAATAATTCTACCAGTTCATTCAAAAAACTTAAGAACTTGTATTTTGACTCTTTTCGTGCTCGGAATGGTCTCTAAATGGCCACAATAAGCCAAAAACACTCACTGTTGCACTTGAAAGAACTTGGCACTGTGAATTATTCCACAAATGAACATGTGGCTCAATGGTTGAGCACCCTGGTTATAAAGGTGGAGCTCGAGTGTTTGATTCTCATTGAGCATGATTTGTTTTGATGTGTCGATGGTTGTTTTGTAATATATATGGAAAATATTAATTTTTATAAGGTTATTGTGGCAGGGGTCAACAGACCTGCCACCCCACACCATACCCGCATAACATTAACATAAATGTGGAGATATATGTTAATATGTTCCACCCATAAAATATGTCACTGCTATATCATATATCCATGGCTAGGGTTGGTAGGTAGCCAAAACTGGTGGGCTTCGCCAACCTTTTCCCCCATATCATGATGCTCATAACCTTCAAATACAATATCTTAGCTACACTTAACAAGAAACATTGATGGTGTAGTGGTAAGGTGTGAGATTGTTTGCAAATAGGTTGGTGGTTTGAATCCCGTTGGGTTCATTGGTCGATCCATAATAATTTTGACCAATGTGACAGGGCCATGTGACTTTTCCTAAGTGGGACAGGTTTCGCCTTAGGATTGGTCTAAATTAAACCAACCACATGATGACACTTGTAGTTACCTGGATTTGCCATGTATCAGTCGAAACCATGACCTTGAACACTAGAACCATGAGTTGATTGTTGACTATTGGAACCTTGAGCATTGACTTTGACTTTGACCTGTTGACTTTTTCCCTAGTTGGACCTGAACTTTGACTAGCTGTAACTTCGTCATATGATATCCTTTTTCACTTGTTCAAGTTGAGTTGGATTCAGAATGATGAAATATACACAATGGAGCTAGTTAGAAAAGCATCTGTCATATTTTATTTTGAGCATTTTCTGAATTTTTGAGCATTTTTTGGATCCTTCGGATCACTCCTTAATCATTTTAGATCATTCCTGATCATTCTAGATTAGATATGTGGCTAGCACTAAGACAAGATAGGCCAAAAACAAACCTTGAACAAAAAGAAAAGTTTCTTTGAAATATATGGCAGTCCTTGAACTTCAGATCTATGGAAAAATTTCGAGTTGGAGCAGAACAATGGAATGAATCTTGGGTTCCTTGATCTTACTCTTTTTGGACAAACTTGGATATTTTGCTAAAATATTCTGCAAGCCTATGGAGGAGTATAGTGGCATATGTTTGCAAACCTGTGGAGTAGAATAGCGACACATATTTGTAGGATTTTGAAGGCACAATGTTGAATTTGTTGAATCACAGATGGAGTCACAGTATTGGCAGTGTATAGCTTGATCATTGAAGGCAACTCCAAGAGACTACTTGAAGCATATTTTGAGGAAAAAATTCTAAAGCTATCTTGAGTAGATTTGTGGGATTATTTCATGAGCATTTTGAAGCAGTCTTGTTGAGCAATCTTAAAACCACCTGAGAGTAGATTTGGTGTTGAGTCATTTTTTTGAAGTGTGCATATATAACCCTTTCGAGCATTGTTTTTAAGACTTCTTGAAGTAGGTATTGAAGAGAAACTTATTGAAGCCCAAATGAGGTAACCTTGAAGAATATTTATTGAAGAGATGTAGAGCTGTGGAGACACCTTTTGATAATCCTAAAGTTGACATTGATGAGCTATGCATGGGAATTTTTTGAAGGATAATTTGAAGATACTGTCAAGGCTTGTTGCATAAGTTTTTGTGAGGCCTTGAAGAGCCATTCAACCTACATTGAAGAGCTGAAGCAGATTGATAGGGTTGGTACCCTAGAGGATATGTGTTAGCCTCGCTCTTATGTGTTTAAAACAATTATGAGTCCAAAATAATTGTTTTAATTAAAATCAAGAAAGTTGGATTTAGTCCTACCTTTCTAGATTGAGTTTGTTCCTCATAGTTAGGAGCCAGTTTAGGCCTAGTTGGTTGAGAGATTCTCTCCAACTAGTTAGGCTCCTAGATTATTTTTTGGTTGATAGATTTTCTCAACCATAGTGTCCAAGATAGACGCACTATCTTGAGACAAATTCTCCTCATGTATTTATATGTATCATAAACATTATTTTAATAACGAGAATGTGAGGAATGTTGTGAGGTTCTCAGGCATCCTTTATCCACTGAAAAAATGTTGATGATGTCCACTGGCAAATTTTCTTTGCCCATTGAAAAAATATTGAGAAGGCTCACTGACGAATTTGGTGATGTCAAAACTGCTCACTATTGTTTGTTGAAAACTTCTCACTCGCTTCTTTGAGGAAGATGATGATTGCCCAATGGCTACTTGATGTTGAACACCCACTGGATGCTGATGATGATCGCCCAATGGCTGAGTTGATTTTGTCGAAAACTGTTTACTACTGCTTGTTGATGTTGTCAAAAATTTCAGTCTGACAACCTTCAATATGTGTCCTCAAAAATATCAGGCTGGAGCCTATGCCAGAAAAGAGGGTTGGTGACCTAGAGGATAGGATTCCTCAAGAATATAAGGTTGGAGCCTTGTGGAAGATAGGGTTGGAACCTCGTGAAGTCCAAGTTGGTGCTTGGAAAAATACAAGTTGGAGCATGGTGGATGGAAATATTTATGTCTTCATTGAGGGTTGGATGCCTAAACATTATTGTACTTGATTTATTGTAAAGAAGAGGATTGGATTCCTTGTTATTTCTGATTAATAAAATTATTTAATCTATATTTTTCATTTTGTGTTATGTTTATAAGTGATCTAAATTTGTAAAGTAACAATTGTAAGATAAAAACTAATTCACCCCCCCCAGTTTTTCCAACAATTGGTATCGAAGCTAGTACCTTTTGTGTGGAGCTTTTTATTTCAACTTGTGCTACAAATTTATCATTTGATTGAGATTTGATGATATGTTGCTTCACTGCTCATGCTGAGAAATTTTGAGGTGTTGAGTCTAAAAATTTATGAAACGAGGCTTGCATGGTTGAAGTGAAGGCATGGAGTCTTTGAGTATGTGCAAGGCCAACCACATAAGAAGAAAAAGGATCAACAAATGAAAGTTTGGAGGGGATAAGAGAAGCAAGGATCTCCCACCAAAATTTAAGGCTTGCATGGTTTCAGGGGGAGCATATGGTTGCATTATGAGTTGCATGAAAATTATTATTTGTTCAGACATATGGGAAAATGTATGAGAAGTCAAATATGCATTTTTAGAGATGCATATATTCAGGGGGAGTCCTTGAGGTTTGAAGCGTTTTTTCATTTTTCTTTATTTCTATTCTAGTATGTTTTTAGTTGGAGTAGCATGTGCATCTGTTGATTATTTTGGAGTAGTTATGTGTTTGGTTTGATTGATGCTAATGTTGATATGTCAGCCATGCATTATCAAGGTGTGATGAGGGATCACACATTCAGGGGGAGCATTTGTGCTTCCAAATGGTTTTGGAATGTGTTGGTGTTGTGTTTTAGGAATTTTTTTCTTCTTGCTACCACTTATTGCATGTTGGATGAGATAGTATGGTTGCATGGAAAATTTGGCTTGCTACTAGTATTTTCATTGCTAGATCATAGTCATGCTTCATTATACTTGTTGCTGCCATGGGCAATTGATGATGTGTTGGAGAAAGTACATCTAGATTATGCATATTATTTCTTATGTTTTCATTTCTAGATGAACCATGCATGCTTCTGATATGTGTTATATGGATGAGTAATGTGTTATTGTTTCATGGAGAGAATATGTTGTTGCTCATTTGTTTTTGGATGAATAAAACACGGGGAATATGTTTGTTGTTTCTCATGGTAGTTTGATGCATGTTGATACATGAGATATCATGTACTCATGATTTTTTATGTCTTTCTACTCATGTATGGAGTATACATGTTTTTCTACTCACTAATTTATTACTTATGCCTCGTTGATGATATGTTGCTCACCTATGATGAGGATAAGTATTTGCTATTTCTATGATGTTTTGGCATGATGAGGATGTATAATGTTGTTGCTTCTATGACATATTGCTATGGTTGATGCATTTGTGGAGCATGGTGGTGGTTGTTAGTGGTTTCTATGATCTTGATGCGGGATGTTCATTGATGGGATGGTGATGGCGAAAGGGTTGAGTGTCCATGTACTAGCACATGATATTGCTGGTTCCTCTATGTTGCTGCTACTTATGGAGAGCTTATGTCATAGCTCATGGAGTCCTTGTGCTCAATGCATATTCCATGTATTATATTGTCATTATTACTGCCATGTGGAGCATATTCATTGCTCATTTTTTCCATGTATTCATGATTTTTATATTTTGGCTATGTATTGATGAGAGCGCCATTATGTGTAGATGTAAAAGCCATGTACTTTAATTGTATCATATTTTAGGCACATTGCTCATGTAGTGACCCTTGGTGTCTAGTATGTTTTATCATTAGCTATGTATGGGTCAAATGGAGTCAAATTCATGTTTCATGATGTATATCTTTGATGTAGCCCCACTTTATTGGGTGTTGTTGTAGCAGCTACAACACCCTCCAAATTTTTGGCCTGCATCCAATTTCGGAGCCTTCCTTGGATTTTTGCTTGATGTTTGCAAGCACTCGAGCTCATCCCATGAGCCCATGTTGAGTCTTTGCACCCCCCTCGCTTGACCGTTCATCGAACATCTTTTTGCATGTTGGTCACAATGTCATGCTTATAGTCATGTTTTAGCCATGCACAAAGTCCATCTTCGTATGTAAAATTTGTATTCACTATGTAAACATCTATCACACTCGCACACAAAGTTTTATGCACTATTGCGCAAGTGTCATCATGGTTGTTCAATTATCTATCACAAGTATCGCGCTTGTCGCTTGCACTGTCGGTCTATCACATTGAGCATATGTTATCTTCATGGTTTGAGGTGTCTTGTCATTAAGTCATGTTGAGTGTGTGTTCACAAGGTCATGCATGTATGAAGTCACTCCTTCACAAACTGAGTCATTTTGCTGAGGCTATGTCGATCGAACCAACCCCAACAACCAAACCTTCGTTGAGATGCACTGCACAGTTTCAGCCCTCAGTGAACATGTACTGCTGCCCATAATTCTATAGAGCTTGAGGTTGCCTCCTAGGCAATCTACATTGCACGATCTTAGAATCGACCTGACTGATTATCACCCAGAACAACACAAAAGTTTCTCCGCAAGATATCTCAATCTGTGCTTCTCACAAGCAAATCAATGAAGCCTCTAGCTGGTCAATCAGAGAGTTTGACTGGGTAGTGACCTCGGGGCTCACTCCTCCAAAAAATTGTGTAGAAGCTGCTAAGCATGCTTGCTTCTGCTGACTGAAGAAACTGCATAGACACCCGTTGTCTTTCACTGCACTGCCCTAAAAAATTGCATAGTTTCCAAGCCAATCACCCTGTTAGTTGGCCTGCTCCTCATCCTGAAAACTGCATAGTTTTCATGAGTAGTCTCCCAGCTGCCCAGCATCCCATTTAGATCAGAAATAGCACAGGGATGTCTAGCAGGCCAGCGTCCCAGCTCTGTGCCTTTTTTTTTCAACAACCTCCTGCAGCCTGTTGCCAGCTCCCCAAAAAAAATTGGGCAATTTTTCCCATCAATCTCCTGTAACTTGCTGCTAGTTGCTGAAAAAATTGCAAAATTTTTCCCATCAATCTCCTGCAACCCACTGATAGGTCCCTTGTGAAATTGAAAAATTTTCACTACTAGTCTCCCTCTACTGCCTGCACTATCTCCCTGAAAAAATTTCACAGATATACCCTCCAGCCGAGCCAGACCCTGCAGACAGTCACTACTGATCCGGATTGACCATCTCAGCCTCCCAGTGACCTTTGCGCAATTTTCATGAATGGTGCCCGAAGCTCGCATCCTGGCTTGAAATCTACCTTGCACAGTTGCAGAGGCTTGTCCTCTCTCCCGGTCACTTGCATCCAAAAGAGAAAGACAATGCATCATGGTAGACTACGATATTTTTGGATTTGATGTAGTCTCATCATGAGTGATTGCAGATATATGTACATGGATGAGACATGGTGCAACGACAAATAGGATGAGCAAGGAGCACATGCAAGGAGACTTGTTCATGAATGGACGAACACAAAAAGCATGCCAAAGTACAAGAGAATGAACAATGTGCACATGCAACATCAAGTGAACACCAAGACCATCAAATACTCTGCACACCTTGCCATGTAGAGGTGAATCTATGACACACCAAGTGCACATCCATCACTTAGTGGCACTGCAGCTCGACATGCACACCAGCAGTAGCATGAACATACCAGCTCTGTCGTGTCGAGTCATCTCATGAGTCATCTTGACCACATCATTATTGTGCACCACAGTGTTGTAATCAATGTAATGTAATGTGGAAGTCCAAGAGACTCACATGTAAATCTGAAGAGTCATGTAAGTCAAACAATCATGAGGGAAGTCAAATAGTCACAAGGGCCAGTTTTACCCTTGGCTATAAATACCCCTCATTTGTACATGCAAAGAATTTTCACCTTGGCCCCTCCCACATAGCCTTGAGAGTCTGCAGGCTTTTCTTGGAGGAGTGAGGAGTGGCTCCAATGCCTCACTATTGGGGTTAGTGATGTAATGGTGTACCGTTGTGTCTTGGAACTTTATCTTAATTTAGAAGCCCGATAACAGGCCAACATGTGTTCACACATGTATTGTATTTGTTTGTAAGACTATTCTTTGGACACTTGTAATGCATGTTTATTTAAACTATGTTAATACAATTGAACTATTTCAATTGTTCTAATACATATGCTTACAAAAACGTGTTGTAAAAGTTGTTAACTTTGTCTCGCCCATGTGGGCTATCCCACTAGACACTTGATAGAATAATTCCCATAAACTTGTTATAATGACCATTGCACTTGTGTGGACTACTTTTCTGGGTGTTGTACGTGCTATCCATTCACTGTGTGTTTGTGACTACCGCATTCGTATGGACTGCTCCGCTGGAAGCTGCACATGTCATGTTGTGTTGTGCGTCTCTGATAGAGTTGGGACTATTCCCTTTTGACTTGAGACTCACCTCCACCCTCTCCCTCTGTGGTGAAAGAACCTTGACACAAGTAACACCAAGCACTCACCAAGCATGCGAACCTCATTGTTCGAAGACAAAGTAGACCACTCTCATGTGCTAATAAACAAGAGCTAAGGAAAACTTGTAATATAATGGAAACCAGGCCATCGTATTGGATGGGACTCCTACACCAAACGGTGTGAGGTCTAGTTGGGACTTCATACTTGGGAGATCCCCTCAATGTTGGCGGGTCCAACACTGTCAACAGGTGCATGATGTGAAACTAGGTCCATAGAGCCATGGTTGGTGATAGGTGTAGAGGAGTCATATGTCAGTCCTATGTACTTATCACAACTATGTACTTTCTCCAAGAAGAATTATGATGTATTGTACATTCACTGTATATCATGTCTAAGGTTAGTTAGAATCATGGTCATGAGGAGTAGTCTCTTACACTCTGTAAGGAGGCTCATTGCATGTTCAGTCTTCAAATTTGGCATGACATTAGTTAAATATATAACTGGTAGTTAAGCTTCTTTGTCTACATCAGCCTTGCATTAGTATGGTGTTGAGCATGACAAGGGGATTCCTATTCTCATCCTACATTATTGGCATTGTACTTTAGTGTTTGTATGGCACTTTTCCATTGATGTCAAAGGGGGATATATTTTGGATTGATGAGTCATTATCACATGTGGTATTGAGTTTGACATCAATGCCAAAGAGGGATTTTGGAATTTTAGTGTTAGCATTGATGTCAACAAGATTTTGGTGTTGCTGGCCATATGCATGTGTGATGTATTATTGGTGATGGTCTTGTTAGTTAGCATTGATGTCAACATACCTATAACTAGACCTAGTAAAGATGATGTTGTGGTTGTTGAGGAGATGGATTCCATACATGTTGAGTTGGTTGGAGATGCTGCTGCTATAGGAGGAATGGATTGTTGCTATGGAGTTTGATGTTGTGTTGATGGTAGACGTTGTTGTAGGTGGTTGGAGTGTTTCTCTAGATGTTTAATATGTCTCTACATGTCTTGGAGACATTGCATATGCTACTATATGTGTGAGATGCAGTTTCTTGTGTTGGAGGTGCTTCTACTAGTAATGGAGGTGGTTTTGTGCCTTGATGAAGTTGTTGTAGGAGTTAGTGATGTTGCTATAGGAGTTTGTGATGCTCCTACAAGTCTTGGAGATGTTGTTACAAGTGTTAGAGATGTTTTGGTTGCTACTTGAGGAGCTAGAGGTGTTGGTCTTATTGTTGAGACTAGTAGAATAAGTATTTTATATCCCTGACTTGTTCTTGGCCAGTTTCATCTATTGTAGAGGCTTGGAGGAGTGTTGAGGTGTTGGAGAAGATGATGGAACAAGTGGAAAAGGTTTAGAGCTAAGAGGCTGATATTTTTACTCAGCTTACACCCCACTTGCATGCACAAAGGCTTATGGGAGTGGTTTTAGGCTCAATTCGTTTACAAGGCAGGGTCAAGGGAGTGGTTATAGTTGCAATCAAGTTTAGATAATGTCAAGGGTTTGATTGAGGGTTTTGTCGAGAATTGCTCCACATTCCTCATGTTGATGAGTTAATTTTTTTCTTGTGGTGACTTTCTTGATCATAAATTTTTGGTTTATGATTGGAAAAGTTTGTGGGACCTCCAGAAGTTGATTAAAGCTTAAAATATCAAAAAGGCCGGTGGATTTAGTGGTTGATTTGGTCAATGATCTAAATCTAGATCAAATGAAGCATATGAACAGAGTTGTGAAGCCTAGTAGTTCTAAGTAATTATTGAGTTGAGCACTTGAGTTCATCTACATATTGGAGAAAGCTCATTATGCTTTGGTTGATTTTCTACTTGTGGTGTGGAGTGAGTGAGAGCTTGCAGAAGATCTTGGAAGATGCATGTGTTGTCTAGTGTAGAATTTTTGAAGCACTTTGTAGTTGTAGCAGTAGTGATATGAAGTATGATTCAACCATGATATTGGTGTAGTGTGTGAGAAGATGCAATGTGGATTGGAGTAGGGTTTGAGGAGATTTTTTTCTAGCTGGTGTGGAGTTTTTTTCTGGCTTTTTTGATTGCAATGTGTGCTATAAATTTATCATTTGATTGAGATTTGATGATATGTTGCTACAATGCTCATGTTGAGAAAGTTTTAGGTGTCCAGTCAAAAAATTTATGAAACAAGGCTTGCATGGATGAAGTGGAGGCGCAGAGGCTTTGAGTAGACAATGACTTAATGAATTCAGTAAATGGAAGAGTTTTCTCCATCTAATGGTTGTAGGATAGTTCAGAAGAAACTCAGTGAGGCTCATTGGTCATGGTGGTGACTAGAAGATTAGATCTTGTAGATTTGTGTTGTTAGTTCAAGAGTAACTGGGTGGGATTATTGATGATGGTGGCCTTTAGCAAATGGTAGTCTATAGATATGAGAGAGAAACAATTTCCTATATGAAGGGGTCACCATATTGTGAAAGAAATAGAGTCTTATGGCTCATAGGAGTGAGATATCCATGTATAAGTTTTTCAGCACTTAATAAACTAATTGAGCAATGCAACAATAATAGGGTGGCTTTTTCCCTGGGTAATGTTTTTCCATCAGAATAAATTGTGTCTATTGTGTGATTGTTTCATGGTTTCTACTTTATTTGTGATGTTCTAATATCTGATTATGTGTTTCAATTTATGCATGATAAAAGATTAAATAATTAGAGAAAAAGTTTAAAAGTGTCACACTATTGATTCACCACCCCCCCCTCAGTAGTGATCTAGTTTCCAACAATTTGATCATCATCATCATACATATATTTTGAATCAAACTAATAGAGAAAAGGAAGAAGAAGAAGTATAATAATATATCAAACATATGGAAGAATTTTTTTGAGGAAAAACCAAATTTCTGATCTAGTTGTAGGGCTAAATTTCAGAGCTAATTTTAGGCCTGAAATTTGAGGAACGAGATTTTAGGAAGACCAAAAAATTCACAAGCGAAATTTTAGGAAGTCCAGTTTGTTGAATTTTGACTTTGGAGGTGACTTGGAGGAGGGATGGAATTGGAGTTTTGATGGAATTTTTGGGTCTTAATCTTGCTCTTGGATATCTCATTTTGGTCTCATTCTATAAGAGAAGGATTTTTGTTGGGTTTTCCCCTAGTGGGGCTTCTCCCTGGCTTGGAGCCTAATTTTTGGTGTCTCTTGTCTTATGTGCATTATGTTCTCTATATTTTTCTAATGTGTAATTGCTTGATGACATAAATAAGCAAGAAAAACACTAAGAAAATAATTCATATCAGTCACAAGTAATTACCATGATAAGAAATTATATAATCTATCTCAATTTCAACATGGTATCAGAGCCAAGGATGATCAAAGAAAAAATATACTTCTCTCTCTTTCTTGTTGAAGACTACTCCATCTTGATCCACTTGTACTAGTAATATAAGAAGTTTGATTTGAGGTATGAATTTGAATTTGCGTTCTATACTCTAAATGAAGATAATGGTATGAGATATGTAGTTTTTGTCCGAGAGGTATGAAACCATTTATAGCAAGTCCAAGATATATTTTGTGGCATGAATCCAAGGAATGAAAGAAATCCAATCCTTAGTAGCATCTTCTATCTCAATGATGCAAGTTTCCTAGATATATCTCTCTATGTGTTGCAAATTTCTTTGATGTATCTCTCACTATAATGAAAAGTTTATGTGAATTTTTTTGTGTCGTGTATCCTTAATAATAAAATTTTCAGTGATGAAGTTTCAATGACAAACCTCTTTGGGTTAATACAAGTTCTTGTGGCATAAGATAATTTTAAGACTTCTATTATGAGATACAAATTACTTATCTCTATAAAGCATTATACCTCTGTGGCATTCGAATTCTATGACACTTCATAACATAGTTTACATAACTAAAGCAAACCATATTATATCCAAGACAAAGAAGAAGGATTGTTGTAGGATGAAAATAGAAGTTATAATTGATATTTTCTAACCTTCTATCATAAAATTAAGAAGGTTGAAATTTTATATTTCTTGAATTTATATGAATTACCAATGGTATGAAAAGTATATAATATTTACTAAGGACTGCGAAGGCTCTCCAAAATTAAGGTATATTTTTTAGACTGTGGCACTACAATATGAGAGCTTCTTAAAATAAATTTTCATTGACATCTTGTGAACAAGCCCGAAACTAAATTGATGAAGAGCAACTATTGCTTGGAGTAGAATCAGGTTGACACATAAGAAATAGGTCTACAATTGCAACTTGGAATAGGTTCTATTGCATTTCTATGAGATTTATGAGAACCACTTATGACAGTTCAAAAGAAGACCATGTATGATGTCTAGATTTGCGATATAAATTATACAAAGACATTTGAAAGTTTTGAGTCATCAAATAATTTGAGTTCAGTGATAGCCTGTGCGAAAACCTGAGAAAAGTTACTTTGTGACATAATTTATATGCAAGTTTATTATGACAAAAGAATATGAAGCACAACGATCAAAGGGGTGGGGTTGGTTTGAAATAAGGTGCTACTGTTGTTGAGCAGGGAAAGGATTATTCAGGACAGCAGGGGTCTTGCCAGTGTCCTTTTTAGCAATGAAATCTGTGCATTCCTGGAGACGCGGACAACGATAGGTCATGTGGTCTTCAGCACAAATTTTTCAAGGGAATCTGGTGGGTTTATCCTTTCCATTGTCAGAGGGTGCAACAACCTTCTGCTTTGGGTTGTACTGCTCTTTAGAAGGAGCAATCTTTTTCTCATTCTTCTTGTTCTTACCACTAGGTTTTTGTGTAGACTACACATAGTTTATCGCGGTGGTAGGAAGAGCAGTCGATTTGGTAGAGGGGTCAACTGACATCTGGGAAATGTGAATGTTGAGTTGTTTTACAGTAGCCCCAGAGGTTGTGCTGATAATCCCTTCGGCATGTGCTCCGGGTTTTTGAGTAGCAGGAGCACTGGATTTGCGAGGGGCATTGGGAATGACTTCATATAAAGTGCTAGACTACGAATATATCAGATCTAAGTGTTGGGCATGACGAATGGATTGGCCTTCTGTGATTGCACCACCTATGGTGACGTCTTTAGCGATTTGGGGGAGTAAAGACTTGCAGAACCAATCCACTAATAGATAGTTTGGGAGGGGAGCTTTGACTAACCTCTGCCTACGTATCCATTCATGTATACGATCAAAGATGTGGGTGGTGGTGTCCTAACGTAATGAAGTGAGGAGTTCTATCCCAGTTTCATAATGGATGGGTAGCTGGAAGTGCTTTAAGAATTCCATCTGCTAAAGTGCCAAAGGTATTGAATGATGCGCGTGGTAACTCGATGTACCACTTGGCTGCATTTCCAGTAAGGGTGTGGGGAAAGAGACATAGCCGGATACTATCATCCACCATGGAGTTAGAAAAACACCATAGATGATAGGTAATGATGTGTGTACCCAGATCCTCCCCTTGTTTCCCTTCGAACTTCAGGATGTATGTCAGTATTTTATGCGGGTTTGGCGGCCAAATTAAGTTGTGATAGATGGGGTCATTTGTGAGTTTGTACAAGTTAGGGATATCAAGTGTTTCCAAGAAAGGCAAGGTATTTGGTGCCCACGAATCAAACCAAGGTGATGAAATATGATTTGAGGATCCTTGCGGTCCTCCCATCGTGTTGTTTCCAATATTATACATAGGTTGTGTGGTATAGTAAGTGCCTTGGGGTATGGTCTTGTACTGTGGGTTTCCATAGGGGTTGTTAGGCTATGGGATGAAAGTGCCCCCAGGATAAGGAGTGCCCCCTTGACTCAATTGAGATTGTGAGTAGGGTGCCCCTATGGATTTATTGGGACCTTGTTGAGGGTTCCTACTCGCCACATAACTAATCATAGCTCCTTGAATGAAATAAAGAGGGTTCATGTCAATCAATGAATGACCATGCAAACCTGAAAAACGGAGGGGGAACTGTTACGCTCCCAGCCAGTATATGTATATTGGGAATTGTGCCCCTAGATACCTGAATCTAGGGGTTAGAACTATACAATGGATGCCAACCATAGAGTTGGTTGAAGGGACCCGTGCTAACCGTGCTATATTGAGTGTTATAAGGAGAACTATATGTAGCACTTGTCAAAGGTCTAGGGGTTGACACAAAAGGGGCAGAACCTAGAATGTACTAGGTTCCACTCGTGGTGGGTGTAATGATAGGGTTTGAACCTGGGACAGATGGGATAGCGGGGTTCGCCATTAGAGGTGTGGTACTGACTATTGATTGGGGAGGTGGTGGTGGACCAAAAGTGTCCACAAAAGCCCACGACCTGTTAGTCGTTGATGGGATGGGTGGAAATGTTCCAACGGAAGACAAAGGAGGTACAAATGCAACGGGAACCAAGAGTGGTCCCAACAGATTCATGATCAGAGGATTGTATGGAGGAAGAAATCCTTCAGTAAAGAAATCCTTCGGTAAGCTTGAATCATGGGATGTCCAAACTGATTTTGTGTTAGATCTCGGAGATTGATTTCCCGAAGATGGGGAATCCAGTTCACTGGGGCTCGACGGATCCTCCACAATGAGTGGGGGAAGTCCTAACAACCATCTAGATGTAGCCACAGTGGCCGATAATTTTTATCAGTAAATTTTACAATGATGTTTATTAAAGTCTCAGTGATAACACTCTAGCACTTAAAAAATAAAAAATATACTAAGGAAATCAATCAACAAGCAGAGGGAAATGACCTTGTCTGATAAGCACTGATCACTGGAGATGCAACCAAGTATCACAATGAATAACAAAGAGAGCTGGCCAAATGTACATTTATGATTACTCTTGAGCTTCACTCAAACTTCAGATTAAGGGGCCAAGTACTCTTGTGAAGACAAGCACCCTCCCAAAAACTGAAGATGGAGCAAGTTCATCTGTGTTAGGTACTAGGGCAGCTGCCACAGTCACCTTGTGTTCATCCCTAAAAGTATGGCCACTAAGGATACCTCAAATCATAGACACTATCAGGGGGGACATAGTCACAGACAGTACACTGTGTGGGCAGGATACCTGAGTCCCCGACTCAGCTCCGATATCCCTGAAGGGATCCCCGATACATAGAATACCCAAAGGAGATGTAAGCAAAGGTGGGCTACCTTCACTTACAGTCCGATGTTGTCTTGTATTTAGCTCCGCTTTTACTGGAGTGGTCCCAGATAGTATCAATGTAGAAGGATTTATCTCTTTAATGACACTAGTTTCGGTGTATGATCTTGGGCAGTTAACTTCACACTACCTATCCCAAGATCTTAGCCTAAACTAATGTGCGTTTACCCTAAAAAGAGTTGCAGATTGATTTTATTAGGTAGATTTTAAATGTAATTTGTTAGAGTCTTCAGTAGGGGTGTTGACGTATGAAATTATATGGGACTCTGACTCAAATCATGCAAAAACAATGCTTGTAAATTTTCACTTTCGATGAATAAGCTGGTCCTACAAATAGAGAGTCATTCATACATCAATATTTATACCATGCATCCTATTTAGTAAAACACTAGCATAACCGACAAAACTTCAATGCTCACTAACAACTATTGAAACCAAATAATGCAGATCTAACCAGCTAAGCAGAAAACAATAAATTTTTTGTATTTTTTCTTTAATGAAAACAAAAACTTTAAGAAGTAAAGCTATTTTCTTAAAAAAAAATTGTTCAGGACACAGATCAGTCAAACAAGTGCAGCTGCAGATCCTTGATCAGTCTACAAGTAGATTTCCCAACCCATGAGGTCACAGAGCAAGTTGTTTATCAAGAAATGGCTGACTAATGCTCTATACTAGAGGCTACAGAGAGTTAGTTTCAGCACTAATGCTCTGTTTGTGAGGGCACAGTGGTTTATAAAGTAGTGTTTTCACTAGTAACCAATGTTAGTGAGGAAAAATACTCAAAAAATGGGTTGTGGGAATCAGATCGAGGGCTGAGCACTGAGAGAAGGGTGATGTATGATCCTGAGTGGTCGGAAAGGGAATGAACAAGTACAGGAAGGCTTGGAAGAAAGAGAGATCTAGGAACTTTTTCGGAAAAACTGGGAACTAAGTGTAGTCCCCAGTGCAGTCACCAATTCTGCTATAGGGATTAATGCATGAGTGTTTGGTGATGTAGAAACCCTCAAGGATATTCCTGAGATCGTTGGTAGACAGTCATATTAGCTACAGTTGTCACAAAGATACATGCATATCTATGCTTAACAAATGAATATCAAAGCAAGAAGGAATTATCACCTCGAGTCTTAGTGTGGTGTTGTTGGAGAGTGCAATGGAGGTAGGCGGAAGACCCCTGAGCCAGATCCAAATCAAATACTACATATAGCAAAGACAAGCGTAATATCACAGCATAAAACCTTGATAAACAATGCATGAACATATAAAGATATCTAGTTGCATATAACTAAGCCACTCATGCTAATGATATTGAATAAATATACAAACAAGTCATACTATCAACATCTCGGAGTGGACAACACAACTGCAATTCTATATTGATGTAGAAAGAGTGATTACAACCATCAGTTGCATCAACCTTCCCTTACCCCTCTAGCCCCTCTCTCTCTCTCTCTCCTTAACCTCTTTTGATGCCTTAGTCTGATATTCTTTTCGATTGTCAAATAGGCAATCCTTTCAAATGGTTTGACCTCTTTCACAATGGCCCTATCAGGCTTGCATATATAGCATGTGAGGTTAGGGTTTCCAAGTCCTTCACGAGTTCCATTAGGCAAAAGCGGTGATCTTTCCATGCCTTTGTGTTGTTTCCCGTTTTCATACTCCATTAGGAATTAGTAATTCCCCCAAATAGGTCGAGTTCTGATGTTTCCCTGCTTTTATGAGCTGACATAGGAGATAATCTAGGTATATTTTCTCAGTCAACTCATTCCCTTGACCCATAGAAACTCATTAGGGTTCACTAACACTCTTCCCAAGGTAACAAACATAGTTACTTTGGGCACTAATGCACCCTTAGCCTTTCTAGGAAGCTTTATAAATTAGGTTGCTAGTGTTTAGGCAATGTTAGCTTTGCAACTGGGCCTGTGAACTTGGTTAGTCCTTCAGTCATCATGTCTTTCTCCTCTAAGATGACGAGGAGGTCATTTTCCTGTATAACACACACCTCAGATCGAACTTCTTGGTTGCAGATCGAATTGGTTTCCAAATGAGGTCAATCAAATTATATTTATACTCATTTGTGGAGGTCGAATATCCCTCTCTCGGCCAACCTATCTCTCGTAGGGCCGACATGTGATAGGAGGCTTATTTTAACTTTCTTGACTCAAAGTGATTTTTTTTCATGGTACAACTTGCCCATATGGGTCTTGTATACATGACATTGACTCTCTTGACTCATGAAAATAAATCTTATGACATGAAAACCTAGAAGCAAGAAGAACATGCTTTACCTAGAAGACCAATCAAAAGAAGTATGAAACCCGTGATTTAAAATAAATTATTTTCTTTCTTATTTTATTTGTTACATAAGATATACATATTTACATGAGTACAATGATAACTATGAAGACTAAAACTAGTTACATTTTCTAAAAAGGGGAACCTCTTCTTGGTGGAGCTCATGTGTAAAGATGAAAAGAGCTATGAGCTGAGGGAATGAGATTCCTTAAAAGAGAAAATTGTGACCAAAAGAGCAATAGGATGAAAAATAAATAGAATGAGTGCTTTCCAGGGGAATGGTTGAGAAACCTCTTAGGGTGCTTGCTAGGTTTGATAAACCACGTGTGTAAGGGTGCTTATTATGGGATGATAAACCACTCACTGAGTGCTTGACACAATTGATAAACCACCTAGGGTGCTTGATGGGGGTTGATAAATCACTTCTAGAGTGCTTGACCATGCCGATAAACCACCCATTACTATGAATTTTTTTGTGCTTGACTACCTGTAAAACCACCCACTATCATATGTATTTCCTATCCTCTATGTATTGAATATGGCTTCTTGCTAAGCCTGCCGAAAAGGAAAAATTCCCCTTAGATTGTGGATATGGCTCGGGGATGACTGTTGTAAGTAATTCTTGTTGAAAATGTAACTATTGTCAGTCTTCATAATGTAATGTAAAACAATAGTTAATGTATTTATTATATTCATTATTATTATTTTATTTTGGTCAAAGCATGTTCATCATGCTTATAGAGTAAAAAAGGAAATTTTTTTTTAATCAAAAGAAATGTATTTGTGTCAATTCCTATTTGGATTTTTGTAAAGAAAAAGAAAAATAATTTTATATTAAGTCAAAGTCTACCAAAATTGTCAAGTCTGCCCTCCTTGGGAGAAAGTTAGTATGGGCCTAAGATGTTGGATAAAGTTTCCATTGATGTTAATAAGATGGAAACCTAGGTGCATTGTTGAAGCATGTCCTAGTTGAAACCCTACATGCAAACCCTAGGATCCTACATGACAAACCCTAGCTGTTGTTAAAGCATGTCTCATGCTTGGTTAAATTGAAGCTATATTAAAGAACCCTTCATGAAGAATAATGAAATCCTAAACTAGATTCCTTACCATTGTCCAATCCATATGATTCCCTAAGTATGTCCCTAATGAACCTATCCCTAGCTATATGAAAGTTGAAAAAATCATAGGTACATTCTAAAAACCTAGAAATATATGCCACGATACATAAAGACCTAGAAATATATACCACGATACATAAAAGGTTGAAAAAGATTGCATAGTTACAAAAGGCTATGTATTCATAAGCCTTCACAACATATCGATGACTAACATTTGCAATATTTTTTAAGCTATCATCTCATATCTTATATGCAGTATCTAATGGTATGGATTAGACAAGGAAGAAGATGATAATATGGCCTTGAGAAAATAAGAAAAGACATTAATGCGTTATCTTGACATTCGCTTGAGAGAAAGAAGAAATTGATAAAGTAAAAAGAAATCATTTAAGGAATACAAATGAGAAGCTTTGTGGAGCAACACCAATTATGGGACTGGAATGAAGTGCATGCTAATCAACAAGAAGACATAACTGGAAGGAAACGTCTGGTTATAGCCTTTATCCATTATCTACGTATAAGCATTATAGTCTTTATCCATTATCTACGTATAAGCATTATGTGTTTAAGGCAACGATTCTTGAAATCCAACGTTCATTGTTTGCTACTGCAGTGCTTCATTTAAAATCACTGTAGCTTATAGAAATGGATGTTCTTGACATTGATTTTCTTGACGACCATCATCATGAGGAGGCTTTTCATATTTTAAAGAAACTACACCTTATTGATGCAAATAATGAGGATGGATTGGTAACTAAAATTGGATACACATTTTGCAATGCGTTGATTCTACTGCAACAGGCTCTAATAGAGCATTGAAATTAGACTTTAATGATTCTAGGATGAGGAAAGAGCTTGTAGTCAGTAGATAAATGCAGTGGATCCAAAAAAAATGTTTTAAAATTAAAAATTACAAATCCAATTATTATTTTTATTCAGGTCAATTTCAATAAATAATTACATGTTGGCCCTCCAGTTCCAAACGTCATGTCTCTTCATAGATTGAAACAACTATAAATACCAAACTCAAAATTTTTAATTTTGGACCATCAATTTTGGTTGAGATAGAAGACAAGAATTGAAGAAAAAGCACTATTTTGGATCATTTTCTATGGTATATTTCGTTGGAGTTTTTTGGCTAGTCTTCTTGGGAGTACCTGACATTTTCTTGGCAGAATTTTGTCCTTAACCTCTTCTTTGTGGACCTCAAATTTCGGCCCTATAAAGGCCTATAAATTTGGCCATTGTTTCCTCTACAACTCATCCTTTCTTAAGCCTTTACCTCGGCCCTATGACAAATGTTCAAACCTGCATTTAGACCCTTGTGCAATTCAACTCCTTTTGCAGTCATTCTTACGGGTCATATCTCAAGCAGAATATATCTCATATTTGCAGCTAGCACTACGACAAGACATGACGAAAACAAACCTTGAAAGAAAAGAAAGGTTTCTTTGAAAATTGTGACAGTCCTTGACCTTAAGATCTATGGAAAAATTCTGAGTTGGAGCAGAACATTGGAATGAATCGTGGGTTCCCTGATCTTAATCTTTTTGGACAGACTTTGATCTTTTGCAAAAATATTCTGCAATCCTGTGGAGTATAGTGGCATATGTTTGTAAACCTATGGAGTATAATAGTGGCACAATCTTTGCAGGATTTTGCAGGCACAATATTGAATTTTTTGGATCACAATTGGAGTCAATAGTATTTGTAGTTTATAACAGGACCACTAAAGGCATCTCCAATAGACCACTTTCCACATATTTTCAGGAGAAACTTCTAAAGTTATCTTGAGTATATTTGTGGGCTTATTTCATGGGAATTTTGAAGCAGATTTGTTGAGCTGCAACCTTAAAGCCGCCTTAGAGAAAATTTGGTGTTGAAACATTGTTTTTGAAGTGTGTAGATATAACCATTTAGAGCATTGTTTTGAAGACTTCTTGAAGCAGGTCTTGAAGAGAAACTTATTGAATCCCAAATGAAGTAATCTTGAAGAATATTTCTTGAAGAGATGAAGAGTTGTGGAGACATCTTCTGAGAATCATAAATTTGACATTGATGAGCTGAGCGAGGAAATTTGTTGAAGTAGATTGATAGGGTTGGTACCCTAGAGTATAGGTGACCTAAAAAAGAACAGGTTGGAGCTTATGCCAGAAAAGAGGGTTAGTGCCCTAGAGGATACGAGCCTTCAAGAAGATAAGGTTGGAGCCTTGTGGAAGATAGGGTTGGAGCCCTAGAGGTTGCAACCTCGTGAAGTCCAAGTTAGTGCTTAGAAAAGTATAGGCTTGATCCTGGTGCATTGAAAGATCGTTGTCTTCATCTAGGGCTAGATACCTAATCATTATCATACTTGATTTATTGTAAAGAAGAGGATTGGAGTCCTCGTTATTTTTGGTTAATAAAATTATCTATTCTATAATGTTCATTTTGTGTTTTGTTTACAAGTGATCTAAATTGGTAAAGTAACAATTATAAAAGAAATATTGATTCACCCCCTCTCAGTGTTTCCAACAATTGGTATCAGAGGCAATAATTTCACTCACAACCTAACAAATGTTAGGTCGATTATAAGAACACAAATGGAAAATCCAAGGAACAAATCCTCCAATACTTCTAAAAATGTTTCTTCCTCAATCAAGAATTTAGTTGAAAAATAGGTTGACAAAGGCCCCATGTTGAATGGAACAAAATTTGAAGTATGAAAGGGTAGAATGAAATTATTTTTGATGGCTCAAGGTTTTGAATTCCAAGAATTAGTGATCATTGGAAGTACGATGGAAGAGGAGTCCAAAGAATTCAATAAAAAATATATGCAAACAAACTTGAGTAGTTTTCCAAATCCTATAATGGTAAAAGTAGAGAAATGTTCATAAACAAAAGATAATTGGGAGAATATTGAATATCTTCACTCAAAATGATTGTTGTTCGTAACCTCTAATGAAGAATATGATGGAAAAGAGCACAAAAATGAACCAGATAAAACAACTAAAAGAAAGATGAAGGCACCAATTTCATAATGGAAGATGATGATGAACATATCTTTGAAGTTTAAAATTAAATAGACATCAAGACGAAGGTATCAGATGCTATGGAGGAGATAATCACTATGGAAAAGGAAAGTGAGGAAATCGAGGTAGGTTAAAAAAGATGATCATGACCTTGACAAGTCAACGAAGAAAGTTATCCTTTTAAAGCATCAAGTACAAGAAAAGGATGAGGATCTCAACAAACATAAAGAATAACTGCAACAAAACAAGAAGAGACATCATGAAGAATTTATAACCATGGAAAATCAATTAGATAAAGAAAAAAGAAAGGACGACAATTTGGAAGATTAGCTGAAACACAGATCTAAACACTTGAGAAAAGTTGAACTAGAAATTGGTCAATATAAGAAATAAGTCTCATCCCTTAATTCTCAGCTAGAAGAAGCAAATAAGCAAGCAAAAGGAGCTACAAATGTAATGGAAGGTTTAGTCCTCCTCAAAGGAAAAATTGATGATGCAAAAAGGAAATAAATGTAATGGCATGCCATCTAGAAGAAAAATATGAAGAGATCTTCAAACTGAAATCATATGGCATCTCCCTTAAGGACCAAACATGTGAAGCAATAAGGATGAGGGAAGAAATGGAGAACCAACTAGCAAATAAAGATGAAGAATGTGAAAAGCTGAAGGAAGAGATTGTTTCTCTAAGGAAAGAAGTTGATCAAATCAACAAGAATCTAAAGAGTCTCAAACCTTGGATGATATCCTAAGTCGTCAAATGTATCTTCTTGATAAATGTGGTCCTGGTTATGCAGGTGAAATTTCTTGCAAAAATGAAACAAATCCTAATGCATCAAAAGGAAATAACATGGAGAAGATTCAAAGTTGTGCTAATACACCCAACTCTCGCAAAAGTAAGGAAAAGAGTCAAATTGACATTGAAAGGACCTATGCTCCAAGAATAAATGTTGATGTTTCAGATAATAATAAATATTATCATGAAACTTCAAGGAAATCCCAATCTTCTAGGTATCAAAGTCTATTTTTTAGTTATTGTTATTCTTGTACAAATTTTGGGCACATGGAAAAGGATTGCAAGGCATATAACAAAGACATCTATGAGGACTCCAATCAGTTCCCTAGAAGTGAAGGTGTAAGGATATACCCAAATGTACATACCAACAAATATTATTATCCTCCATTCATGTACAAAATTGAATGTTTCAAATGCCATGATATTATACATTTAGTTAGAGATTGAAAATTAAGTGTGTTTGTAGACAATCTAAGGAATCGTTAATCAAGTAGAGAGAGATATTCACAAAGGTTTTGAGAAGAAAGAAGGTTGCACCCAAAGAAAATGTTGAATGTACTTTGAATGGCCAAGGCATCAATACCTATTCTGGATCAATTTAAGGGAATAATAAGAAGATCATGCATATAGTTATGGGAGCTTATGAAATTACCAACATGATGAAAAAGAAAGAAACATATTGTAAAGGGGAGAAGCCTAACGAAAGAAAGATAAGCATGATGATAGGGGGGCATCATGAGCAGTACAATACCAGAAAAAGATGCGTAATGATAGGGGGAGAAACATATGAAGAAGTTTCCATTGATGTCAAAGGGGGAGAGAATTCTGAAAGGAGGAGAGTACTACCATCAATGATAAAGGGTTATATTGTTGGATAAAGTTGTCATTGACGTCAATTAGATGTCAACCTAGGTACATTGTTGAATCATGTCCTAGATGAAACCCTATGTGCAAACCCTAGGATCCTACATGACAAACCCTAGCTCTTGTTAAAGCATTTCTCTTTCTTGGTTAAATCATAGTTGTATTGAAGAACCCTTGATGAAGAATAACAAAATCCTAATCTAGATGCCCTTCCATTGTCTAATCCATATTATTCCCTAGATATTTCCCTAATTAAGATAACTCTAGCTATATGAAAGATGAAAAGATCCTAGGTACATGCTAAAAGACCTAAGCATGATAAAAAAGGTTGAAAAAGATAGCATAGTTACTAAAGGCATGCATTCATAAGCCTTCAAAACATCTCAATGACTAAGATTTGAAATACTTTTTAAGCTATCATCTCATATTTCATATGACATATCTGACAGTATGGATTAGACAAGGAAGAAGATTATAAGATGGCCTTAAAAAAATACAAAAATACATTACATGTGTTATCTTGACATTTGCTTAGAGAAAGACAAAATTGATAAAGTAAAAAGTAATCATTTCATGAAGACAAATGACAAGATTTGTGAAACAACACCAATTCTGGCACTGGAATGAAGTGCTAGATAATCAACAAGTGGGCATAATTGAAAGGACACTTCTTGAAAAAAGTTATTGTCTCTATCCATTATTTACGTATACGCATGAATTGCTTAAGGAAATGATTATTGAAATCCAATTTTCATTGTTTGATGCCATAGTACTTCATTTAAAACCATTGCACCTTACATAAATGATTATTCTTAGCGTTGATTTTCTTGACAACCATCATCATGAGGCTTTCCATATTTTAAAGCATATACACCTTATTAATGCAATTAATGAGGGTGGATTGGTAATTAAAATTGGACACGTAGTTTTCAATATGTTGATTTTGCTGTATCAGGCTTCAACAAAGCATTGAAATTACAATTTAATGATGCGAAGATGAGGAAAGAGCTTGCAATCAATAGATAAATGTAGTGGATTCTACGAAATGTTTTGTGATTAAAAATTATAAATCAAATTATTGTTTTTATTTAGGTCGATGTCAATGAATAATTTCATGTCATCCATCTAGTCCCAAATGACATGTATCTTCATAGATTGGATTTAAGCTAAGATGGAAGATAAGAATTGCAGAACAAGAACTATTTTGGATGATTTTATATGGTCTATTTCATTGAAGTTTTTTTGGCTATTCTTCATGGGAGTACCTGACATTTTCTTGGGAGAATTTCTTCCTCAACTTCTTCTCTATGGACCTGCAATTTCAGCCCTATAAAGGCCTATAACTTTGGCTTGGTTTCCTCTACAACTCGTCCTTCCTCAAGCCTATAACTTGGCCCTATGATAAAGGTTCAAATTTTCATTCAAATCCTTCTACAATTCAACTCTTTTTATAGTCATTCCTATGGTTTAGATTTGAAGCATAATTGATCTGAAATCCTGATTGAAATCGATACTGATTTATTAACTTTTTGAAAGTGTTTGCATGTATTTAAAATCACCATTAAAAAAGAGCTCAATTTAAAATACATAGGAAACTTGAAAGGAAAATTTGCAACAGATAACATTAACAATAAACAACAAAAGAAAAAGTGACACCAGCACATTGAAAATGAAGTTTGATTAACTTCAAGCCTACGTTTTTGGGCCCGGTCTTTAGAGGGGAGGAATCTTTATTAAAATGCCAAAAGTGATTACACATAAAAATGTAAGCTCCATCTCATCAAAATAATTCTACCAGTTCATTCAAAAAACTTAAGAACTTGTATTTTGACTCTTTTCGTGCTCGGAATGGTCTCTAAATGGCCACAATAAGCCAAAAACACTCACTGTTGCACTTGAAAGAACTTGGCACTGTGAATTATTCCACAAATGAACATGTGGCTCAATGGTTGAGCACCCTGGTTATAAAGGTGGAGCTCGAGTGTTTGATTCTCATTGAGCATGATTTGTTTTGATGTGTCGATGGTTGTTTTGTAATATATATGGAAAATATTAATTTTTATAAGGTTATTGTGGCAGGGGTCAACAGACCTGCCACCCCACACCATACCCGCATAACATTAACATAAATGTGGAGATATATGTTAATATGTTCCACCATAAAATATGTCACTGCTATATCATATATCCATGGCTAGGGTTGGTAGGTAGCCAAAACTGGTGGGCTTCGCCAACCTTTTCCCCCATATCATGATGCTCATAACCTTCAAATACAATATCTTAGCTACACTTAACAAGAAACATTGATGGTGTAGTGGTAAGGTGTGAGATTGTTTGCAAATAGGTTGGTGGTTTGAATCCCGTTGGGTTCATTGGTCGATCCATAATAATTTTGACCAATGTGACAGGGCCATGTGACTTTTCCTAAGTGGGACAGGTTTCGCCTTAGGATTGGTCTAAATTAAACCAACCACATGATGACACTTGTAGTTACCTGGATTTGCCATGTATCAGTCGAAACCATGACCTTGAACACTAGAACCATGAGTTGACTGTTGACTATTGGAACCTTGAGCATTGACTTTGACTTTGACCTGTTGACTTTTTCCCTAGTTGGACCTGAACTTTGACTAGCTGTAACTTCGTCATATGATATCCTTTTTCACTTGTTCAAGTTGAGTTGGATTCAGAATGATGAAATATACACAATGGAGCTAGTTAGAAAAGCATCTGTCATATTTTATTTTGAGCATTTTCTGAATTTTTGAGCATTTTTTGGATCCTTCGGATCACTCCTTAATCATTTTAGATCATTCCTGATCATTCTAGATTAGATATGTGGCTAGCACTAAGACAAGATAGGCCAAAAACAAACCTTGAACAAAAAGAAAAGTTTCTTTGAAATATATGGCAGTCCTTGAACTTCAGATCTATGGAAAAATTTCGAGTTGGAGCAGAACAATGGAATGAATCTTGGGTTCCTTGATCTTACTCTTTTTGGACAAACTTGGATATTTTGCTAAAATATTCTGCAAGCCTATGGAGGAGTATAGTGGCATATGTTTGCAATGTGGAGTAGAATAGCGACACATATTTGTAGGATTTTGAAGGCACAATGTTGAATTTGTTGAATCACAGATGGAGTCACAGTATTGGCAGTGTATAGCTTGATCATTGAAGGCAACTCCAAGAGACTACTTGAAGCATATTTTGAGGAAAAAGGAGTCTAAAGCTATCTTGAGTAGATTTGTGGGATTATTTCATGAGCATTTTGAAGCAGTCTTGTTGAGCAATCTTAAAACCACCTGAGAGTAGATTTGGTGTTGAGTCATTTTTTTGAAGTGTGCATACATAACTATTTCGAGCATTGTTTTTAAGACTTCTTGAAGTAGGTATTGAAGAGAAACTTATTGAAGCCCAAATGAGGTAACCTTGAAGAATATTTATTGAAGAGATTGTTAGAGCTGTGGAGACACCTTGTTGGACTAATTTTCTGGGTGTTGTACGTGCTATCCATTCACTGTGTGTTTGTGACTACCGCATTCGTATGGACTACTCCGCTGGAAGGCACATGCATGTTGTGTTGTGCGTCTCTGATAGAGTTGGGACTATTCCCTTTTGACTTGAGACTCACCTCCACCCTCTCCCTCTGTGGTGAAAGAACCTTGACACAAGTAACACCAAGCACTCACCAAGCATGCGAACCTCATTGTTCGAAGACAAAGTAGACCACTCTCATGTGCTAATAAACAAGAGCTAAGGAAAACTTGTAATATAATGGAAACCAGGCCATCGTATTGGATGGGACCTCCTACAGGAGCCAGTGTGAGGTCTAGTTGGGACTTCATACTTGGGAGATCCCCTCAATGTTGGCGGGTCCAACACTGTCAACAGGTGCATGATGTGAAACTAGGTCCATAGAGCCATGGTTGGTGATAGGTGTAGAGGAGTCATATGTCAGTCCTATGTACTTATCACAACTATGTACTTTCTCCAAGAAGAATTATGATGTATTGTACATTCACTGTATATCATGTCTAAGGTTAGTTAGAATCATGGTCATGAGGAGTAGTCTCTTACACTCTGTAAGGAGGCTCATTGCATGTTCAGTCTTCAAATTTGGCATGACATTAGTTAAATATATAACTGGTAGTTAAGCTTCTTTGTCTACATCAGCCTTGCATTAGTATGGTGTTGAGCATGACAAGGGGATTCCTATTCTCATCCTACATTATTGGCATTGTACTTTAGTGTTTGTATGGCACTTTTCCATTGATGTCAAAGGGGGATATATTTTGGATTGATGAGTCATTATCACATGTGGTATTGAGTTTGACATCAATGCCAAAGAGGGATTTTGGAATTTTAGTGTTAGCATTGATGTCAACAAGATTTTGGTGTTGCTGGCCATATGCATGTGTGATGTATTATTGGTGATGGTCTTGTTAGTTAGCATTGATGTCAACATACCTATAACTAGACCTAGTAAAGATGATGTTGTGGTTGTTGAGGAGATGGATTCCATACATGTTGAGTTGGTTGGAGATGCTGCTGCTATAGGAGGAATGGATTGTTGCTATGGAGTTTGATGTTGTGTTGATGGTAGACGTTGTTGTAGGTGGTTGGAGTGTTTCTCTAGATGTTTAATATGTCTCTACATGTCTTGGAGACATTGCATATGCTACTATATGTGTGAGATGCAGTTTCTTGTGTTGGAGGTGCTTCTACTAGTAATGGAGGTGGTTTTGTGCCTTGATGAAGTTGTTGTAGGAGTTAGTGATGTTGCTATAGGAGTTTGTGATGCTCCTACAAGTCTTGGAGATGTTGTTACAAGTGTTAGAGATGTTTTGGTTGCTACTTGAGGAGCTAGAGGTGTTGGTCTTATTGTTGAGACTAGTAGAATAAGTATTTTATATCCCTGACTTGTTCTTGGCCAGTTTCATCTATTGTAGAGGCTTGGAGGAGTGTTGAGGTGTTGGAGAAGATGATGGAACAAGTGGAAAAGGTTTAGAGCTAAGAGGCTGATATTTTTACTCAGCTTACACCCCACTTGCATGCACAAAGGCTTATGGGAGTGGTTTTAGGCTCAATTCGTTTACAAGGCAGGGTCAAGGGAGTGGTTATAGTTGCAATCAAGTTTAGATAATGTCAAGGGTTTGATTGAGGGTTTTGTCGAGAATTGCTCCACATTCCTCATGTTGATGAGTTAATTTTTTTCTTGTGGTGACTTTCTTGATCATAAATTTTTGGTTTATGATTGGAAAAGTTTGTGGGACCTCCAGAAGTTGATTAAAGCTTAAAATATCAAAAAGGCCGGTGGATTTAGTGGTTGATTTGGTCAATGATCTAAATCTAGATCAAATGAAGCATATGAACAGAGTTGTGAAGCCTAGTAGTTCTAAGTAATTATTGAGTTGAGCACTTGAGTTCATCTACATATTGGAGAAAGCTCATTATGCTTTGGTTGATTTTCTACTTGTGGTGTGGAGTGAGTGAGAGCTTGCAGAAGATCTTGGAAGATGCATGTGTTGTCTAGTGTAGAATTTTTGAAGCACTTTGTAGTTGTAGCAGTAGTGATATGAAGTATGATTCAACCATGATATTGGTGTAGTGTGTGAGAAGATGCAATGTGGATTGGAGTAGGGTTTGAGGAGATTTTTTTCTAGCTGGTGTGGAGTTTTTTTCTGGCTTTTTTGATTGCAATGTGTGCTATAAATTTATCATTTGATTGAGATTTGATGATATGTTGCTACAATGCTCATGTTGAGAAAGTTTTAGGTGTCCAGTCAAAAAATTTATGAAACAAGGCTTGCATGGATGAAGTGGAGGCGCAGAGGCTTTGAGTAGACAATGACTTAATGAATTCAGTAAATGGAAGAGTTTTCTCCATCTAATGGTTGTAGGATAGTTCAGAAGAAACTCAGTGAGGCTCATTGGTCATGGTGGTGACTAGAAGATTAGATCTTGTAGATTTGTGTTGTTAGTTCAAGAGTAACTGGGTGGGATTATTGATGATGGTGGCCTTTAGCAAATGGTAGTCTATAGATATGAGAGAGAAACAATTTCCTATATGAAGGGGTCACCATATTGTGAAAGAAATAGAGTCTTATGGCTCATAGGAGTGAGATATCCATGTATAAGTTTTTCAGCACTTAATAAACTAATTGAGCAATGCAACAATAATAGGGTGGCTTTTTCCCTGGGTAATGTTTTTCCATCAGAATAAATTGTGTCTATTGTGTGATTGTTTCATGGTTTCTACTTTATTTGTGATGTTCTAATATCTGATTATGTGTTTCAATTTATGCATGATAAAAGATTAAATAATTAGAGAAAAAGTTTAAAAGTGTCACACTATTGATTCACCACCCCCCCCTCAGTAGTGATCTAGTTTCCAACAATTTGATCATCATCATCATACATATATTTTGAATCAAACTAATAGAGAAAAGGAAGAAGAAGAAGTATAATAATATATCAAACATATGGAAGAATTTTTTTGAGGAAAAACCAAATTTCTGATCTAGTTGTAGGGCTAAATTTCAGAGCTAATTTTAGGCCTGAAATTTGAGGAACGAGATTTTAGGAAGACCAAAAAATTCACAAGCGAAATTTTAGGAAGTCCAGTTTGTTGAATTTTGACTTTGGAGGTGACTTGGAGGAGGGATGGAATTGGAGTTTTGATGGAATTTTTGGGTCTTAATCTTGCTCTTGGATATCTCATTTTGGTCTCATTCTATAAGAGAAGGATTTTTGTTGGGTTTTCCCCTAGTGGGGCTTCTCCCTGGCTTGGAGCCTAATTTTTGGTGTCTCTTGTCTTATGTGCATTATGTTCTCTATATTTTTCTAATGTGTAATTGCTTGATGACATAAATAAGCAAGAAAAACACTAAGAAAATAATTCATATCAGTCACAAGTAATTACCATGATAAGAAATTATATAATCTATCTCAATTTCAACATGGTATCAGAGCCAAGGATGATCAAAGAAAAAATATACTTCTCTCTCTTTCTTGTTGAAGACTACTCCATCTTGATCCACTTGTACTAGTAATATAAGAAGTTTGATTTGAGGTATGAATTTGAATTTGCGTTCTATACTCTAAATGAAGATAATGGTATGAGATATGTAGTTTTTGTCCGAGAGGTATGAAACCATTTATAGCAAGTCCAAGATATATTTTGTGGCATGAATCCAAGGAATGAAAGAAATCCAATCCTTAGTAGCATCTTCTATCTCAATGATGCAAGTTTCCTAGATATATCTCTCTATGTGTTGCAAATTTCTTTGATGTATCTCTCACTATAATGAAAAGTTTATGTGAATTTTTTTGTGTCGTGTATCCTTAATAATAAAATTTTCAGTGATGAAGTTTCAATGACAAACCTCTTTGGGTTAATACAAGTTCTTGTGGCATAAGATAATTTTAAGACTTCTATTATGAGATACAAATTACTTATCTCTATAAAGCATTATACCTCTGTGGCATTCGAATTCTATGACACTTCATAACATAGTTTACATAACTAAAGCAAACCATATTATATCCAAGACAAAGAAGAAGGATTGTTGTAGGATGAAAATAGAAGTTATAATTGATATTTTCTAACTTCGCTCATAAAATTAAGAAGGTTGAAATTTTATATTTCTTGAATTTATATGAATTACCAATGGTATGAAAAGTATATAATATTTACTAAGGACTGCGAAGGCTCTCCAAAATTAAGGTATATTTTTTAGACTGTGGCACTACAATATGAGAGCTTCTTAAAATAAATTTTCATTGACATCTTGTGAACAAGCCCGAAACTAAATTGATGAAGAGCAACTATTGCTTGGAGTAGAATCAGGTTGACACATAAGAAATAGGTCTACAATTGCAACTTGGAATAGGTTCTATTGCATTTCTATGAGATTTATGAGAACCACTTATGACAGTTCAAAAGAAGACCATGTATGATGTCTAGATTTGCGATATAAATTATACAAAGACATTTGAAAGTTTTGAGTCATCAAATAATTTGAGTTCAGTGATAGCCTGTGCGAAAACCTGAGAAAAGTTACTTTGTGACATAATTTATATGCAAGTTTATTATGACAAAAGAATATGAAGCAACATTATATCACTTCGTAAGGATAACAATGAAGGTATAGGAAGTCCATGGCATACATTTTTGAAATCAGCACCCTTCTCGTACATAAAACAAATATGAATTCCATTAATGAAGCCAACATGTCTATGAAATCTGAATGGAATGTGTTAAAGGATATTAAATGTGTGATTAAACCTTCCCTTCATAATATCTCTATATAATTTAGAAATCAAGACAAAGGACATTGCAAGTAGCCCAAGGAAAACTTTGTGGTTCATATCCTAGTTCGATGATTAATGATTTAAGGCACCTCTATTGGAAAATATGATTTATGTTGCAAAGGACTAGATTTCTGTAATGAAGGATAGGTAAAATAAAAGAGGTATGTATAAATTTTATTCACTTGAATCAAAATATCTATGTCAAATATATTGGATAGGATACCAGGATTTCTAGATCACCTTGAAGTCAATTCTAGGAATCTAGGCTAAGCTAATGATATTTTGAAAAAATAGTGATGTACTATAAAAGGTGTCTACATAGACATATTAGAAGTCATGACTTAATTAATATGGTAGAATTCAGATTCTTTCCTTGCATATCAAGACTATATTTTAAATGAATGGTCTCCATCTCATAAAAAGCTTGACTATAACATCTCTATGGTTTTGTAATTGACTCTCTAGTATGCTTGTAGAATTTGAAATTCTTAAATGGAAGATCTAAAAGACTTTGGATAATCTAGTGCTTGTAAAACCTAGCAAAGGTTTGAGTTATAAAACCCTAGGAACAAAAATCCTAACTAATCGTTTCCACTTTAAAAAGAAAACCTAGCTCTTGAGAATGATAGGAATGACATCATGTTGATGTGAGGATAAGATTTATGAAAATGGCCAAGGTTAAGAGGGATATGACTATCCTCAAAGAGATAAGTATTTTACACCTCCTTCTTTAATTAATACTTTTTCTATTTTTTCTATGCCCTTTGCCTTTTTTCTTTCATAGTCTTCTAATAATGGTCGCAGGTCAAGACAATATATCTCTAAGATTGACTAACAAATGGAAGAATTGGAAGAATGTAGCAAATCATGAAGACAAGAAAAATATAGTTTGAAGTATGCATTAAAGAAGAAAATTAGATGGAAACATGAAAAACAAGGCTTAATAAAATAGGAAGTTCACCTACCTCAACCAGAAAGAGGAATCTCTAACTAGTTTGATTCAAGAACACATTGATTGGGTTGACAATACTAATGGTGATATAGATACTACTGATGATTGGGAGATGATATAATTTTTTGGAAGATAATGAAGCATAATTCTATTGAAGTAGAAGGAAATAAGATGTGAAGGCTTGTGCAATCAGCTGTGAAGAATTTTGGCTCCATATAGTATTTGATGAACAACTTGGTGACATGTTGGATTCAAAGCTGCATGAAGATTACCAAAGAACCAAGAAGGTCGAATTATTTATATTCGAGAGTATGATGCATATAGAAGTCAAGAATCTACAACAAATCTCCATAGAAGAATAAGTAGCATATACATTGATGAGTATTTTTTAGACAAGCTAAGGTTTGTGGTTATTTCTCCCTATTTGAGAGGGAGTGAGGATCTCCACCCTAGTTAAGAGGGAGTGAGGGTGGATACCATATTCCCCATGTGTCATGTACTATGGCTAGGGCTAACAGCTGTAATCCTAGTAAAGGCACCGATAAGAAGAATGGTGGATTGGATAAGCATATGGGACTGATATTCTTTGAGGATTTGTACATTTACCAGGGCTAACCACCATAAGTCAAGTACATTAATCCAAGATAAGAATAGTCCTTAGGGCCGATATTTCATGGTGTTAAATATTGTGACAATGGATAAGGAAATAGTCTTGTGAGGACATATCTAGTGAACACCCGAGTGGGCTATGTGACTGAGAGGTGGTGGTGTCCAAATTTATGCCTCCCAACATTGTGCTATGATCTAGTGGAGAGATAAAGCCTGTTAGTTAAGGGCTTGTTATTTTGACAATGTTGGGTATGATGATGTAAATAATAATTGATACTCATCAATCCAAATCCTTTATTATATGAATATTTCAACTTGAGAGTATCAGTTGTGTCATTAATAATACATCCGTAGTTAGGAGGGAGTGTTGAAAATGTAACTAGTGTCGGTCTTCATAATGTAATGTAAAAAAGTCATTAATGTATTTATTATATTCATTATTATTATTTTATTTTGGTTAAATCATGTTCTTCATTCTTATAAAGTAAAAAAGAGTTAAAAAAAATATTTTTAGTCAAAAGAAATATATTTGAGTCAAGTCCTATTTGGACTTTTGTAAATAAAAATAATTTTATATTGATTCAAAGTCCACCAAGATTTTCAAGTCGACGCTCCTTGGGAAAACGTTTTCTTGTGCCTCCAATATCCACCCATTCAATATATATATATATATATATATATATATATATATATATATATATATATATATATATAGAGAGAGAGAGAGAGAGAGAGAGAGAGAGAGAGAGAGAGAGATGAAAATTTGATCATTTTGGAGAACATTCGATCATCATTGTCAGGCCTGGGTAACTCCAGCTATTGATGAATGCAAGACAACTTAATATTTCACATTAGATAACAATTATTTATATACAAAAGAAACGGATCAGTTCATCTTCTAGATGACTGTCCGGCTTCACCTCATCCGTTTCGGATTAGGTGTCAACATTCCCCCCCTTAATCTGAAGGGATGTTGGTGAGTCCAAGCATCGTTCTGAATCTTTCAAGCTTTTCTCTTCCAAGCGCTTTGGTGAAGATGTCTGCAATTTGTTCGTTTGTGGAACAATGACGGAGATGGATTGTTTTGGCCTCAACATGATGTCGGATCAGATGATATTTAGTATTGATGTGCTTAGTACGATCATGGAACTTTGGATTTTTGGCCAACTTTATTGCAGATGTGTTATCAATCATGAGTGGAGTAGATTGTATTTGTTTTACTTGCAAATCTTCAAGAATTTTCCTGAGCCACACAATTTCTTTCGTTGCTTCAGCTGCTGCCACGTATTCTGCTTCTGTTGTGGAATCCGCTGGTACTGATTGTTTGCGTGATCTCCAGGAGACAGCTCCTGATCCAAGACTCATAGCATATCCTGAAGTAGATACCCCAGTTTCTTTGTCTCCATCGAAGTCTGAATCAGAGTATCCAATCAAGTTGAAGTCGTCCACCTGTGTATACTTGATTCCAAGGTCTTGAGTTCCCTTCAAGTACCTTAGAACTCTTTTTGCAGCAGACCAATGTCCCTCACAAGGCTTTTGCATAAACCTGGAGAGGATTCCAACAGCAAATGAAATGTCTGGTCTGGTAGTAGTGAGGTAGATGAGACTTCCTACAAGCTGTCTATACCTTGTTGCATCCTCAAATTCCTTTCCTTCAGTAGATGTGAGCTTCAAGTTTTGTTCCATTGGAGTAGAGAGGGGATTGCACTCTGTCATGCCAAATCTGTATAACAAATCTCCAATGTATTTCTTTTGAGAAAGAAATATGGACTTTGGATGTTGGGTTACTTCAATGCCAAGATAGTAATGAACATAGCCCAAATCAGTCATTTCAAAGATTTTTCCTAATTCTTTCTTTATGGATGCAATATAGCTTTCATTGTTCCCTGTCATTAAAAGATCATCTACATATACCACAAGATATACAACTGTTTTGCCAACTTTCTTGACAAATAAAGTTGCATCATCAAGATCAAAATGTTTGAAGTTGAGTTTCAGAAGATGCTCAGTTAGTTTTTCATACCAGGCTCGTGGTGCTTGTTTGAGGCCATACAAGGATTTCACAAGTTTGCATACTTTGTGTTCATGTCCTTTCACAGCAAATCCTTCAGGCTGGGACATAAAAACATTCTCTTTTAGATCTCCATTCAAGAATGCAGTTTTTACATCCATTTGATGGACTTTCCAACCGTTCTGAGCAGCTAGTGCAAAGAGTGTCCGGATGGTGGCCCATTTTGCTGTGGGAGCAAAAGTTTCCTCATAATCGACCCCTTCCTTCTGTGCAAAACCTTTTGCCACAAGCCTGGCTTTGTGCTTGTCAAGTGAGCCATCAGCTTTGTACTTGTTCTTGTAGACCCACTTGCAGCCAATTGGTTTGGTTCCAAATGGAGGATCAACCAGCTTCCAAGTGCCATTCTTTATGAGGGCATCATACTCCTTCCGCATTGCTTCTTTCCATTCATCATGAGAAGCAACTTCTTTGAAGGAAGTTGGTTCAAAATATGTAGACAAGTTCAATTCACAATCATAAGTAACATCCATATCAACAGGTGAATTAGAGTTATCTACATCACCTCCATCTTGTCGGTTTGAATTTCGGGTTCCTGTTTTTCCAATTTCATCAGGATGAACACTTTCAAGTGTCTTTGTCAGCCACTTTGGGGGACCTTTCTGAGATGGTCCAGGCTGTTCTGTTGATTGAGTTGGGTCTGAATCAAGATTGAGTCTCCCAATTCTATCAATTACATCACTTAAAGCATCATCCGTTGTTGGAGAGTCATGCAGGGGAGATTGTTCTTCAGAAGAAGATTCCACATGTTGATCTAGTATAGGAATCCCCCCTTCAAGATGTGGAATCTGATTATCAAACTCTTGAAATGATTTTTGTTTTGTGAATCTATCCAAGCGATCAAGTTGTCGCTCAACAACATTGTCAGATTTGGATGATTCAAGAAAAATGACATCTCTAGATAAAACAAACTTTTTATTTACTTCATCATAAAGGCGGTATGCTTTAGATGTGTTTGAATACCCCAGGAAGATACACTTACGACTTCTTGCACCAAGTTTGTTTCTATGTACCTTTGGTATTAAAGCATAACAGGTGGAACCAAATATCCTGAGATGTTTTACCGAAGGAACATGTCCATACCACAATTCATAAGGAGTCTTGTTTCTTATAGTACTAGATGGACATCTATTCTTTATATATGCAGCACATAGAACAGCATCAGCCCAAAACATTGTCTTTACATTTTTGAAGAAAAGCATAGATCGTATCATATTCAAAATTGTTCTGTTCATTCTTTCAGCTACACCATTCTGTTGAGGATTATAAGGCACAGTTGTTTGATGTTTAATCCCATGTTGGCGAAGATAGTGTTCAAATTCATTTGATGTATATTCTTTTCCATTATCAGTGCGAATAGACCCAATATGAGATTGTGCATCATTTTCAATCCACTTATGAAAATTCTTAAATGTTTGAAAAGCATCAGATTTGTTCTTCGATAAGTAAACCCAACACATTCTGGTGTAATCATCAATAAATGTCATGATATATTTATTTCCATTTGCAGAAGGAACAGGCATTGGACCACATAAATCTGAATGAATAAGTTCAAGCTTCCTATGTGCTCTTGAATGTGAATCATGAAAAGACTGTTTGCTATGCTTTCCTAGAATGCAAGCATCACATTGTTTATGTTTTCTAGGAATTGTAGGCAAACCAGCAACACCATTTTTCTTCAACAAGCGGAGACTATCATAGTTTAAATGCCCAAATCTAGCATGCCATAATAAACTTGATGGAAGTGTACATTCTTCATGATGAGAAATATATGAGAAATGCTGTGCATGAGCAGAGGTTCCTTGCAGTTTAAGGAGTCTTTCTTCTTCTATACCCCTCATGACAAGTGAGTGGTCAGATGCCTTTCTTACCTCAAGCTTGCCATCAAACATGTGAATGGAGTGACCTTGCTGGCGGATGTGGACCAGGGACAGCAAGTTTCTCTTCAGCTGTGGGAGATATAGAACATGATCCAGAAGAAAGTCTGGAAGACCAGGCAGTTTAAGCCTGATTGTGCCAAGCCCTGATGGCTTGATTTTTGACTGATCTGCAAAGTATACTGCTCCATCAACATTGTTAGTGAAATCTTCAAAGAAATCTCTTCTATGAGTCATATGACAGGTTGCTCCTGAATCAAGCAACCAGTCATTTTTCGAAGAAGCAAGTGAAGCATTAAACAAATCTTCATTTACTCCAATATTACATTGTGCCTCAATATAGTGTGCAGATTCGGGTGCTTTACCTTTGTCTGAGTCATCAGTTTTACCTTTCTGCTGATTTCTTCTCTGCTCAACTTTGTCCCATGGTAGCTTGCATGTAGAGGCATCATGTGATCCATTTCGTTTGCAGCGAATGCAATGCAGATCTGCCTTTTCTGCTTGAGAATGTCTGCCCCCCCTGCCTCTGAAGTATCTTCCTCTTCCTCTTCGTCCACCTCTTCCTCTTGCAGAATCTTGAGCAGGATGCTTTTCTTTGTGAGCAAGGCAAACAGTCTCTTCAGAAGATTCAGGGACTGTTTTCTTCCCAAAGGCTTTCTCTCTTTCAGCAAACTTTTTCACAAGAGAGTCAAAGGTTATATCTTTAAGGTTTCCATTTGCTTGTAAAGACTCAAGATAATTGGAGTAGGTAGGATAAAGTGCTTTGAGAAAGGCAATAAGAGAGATATCCAGCTCAACCTTAGTGGATTTTATATCATGCATTATAGACTTTATTTCAGATGCAAGAGCAAGAGGATCATTATTTTTCAGTTCAAGAGTGAAGAGTTTAATCATGAGCTGAACAACTTCAAGTGCAGAATGTGTATCATAGAGTTCTTTCAGCTTTTGTATAGCTTCAAAAGCAGTGGAATAGCAGGAAATATGACGACTTACTTCCTCATTGACAGATGCTGCAATCAATGCAAAGGCTTTGCTGTTCTTGTTTTCCCAAATGGCGAGTTCTTTGTCTGATGTGGGCTGCACAGGGTCTCTGTCTTCTTCTCCGACACACACTCCTTTCCACAGCTCATTGTAGATGAGGGTGTGTTTCACCATCCGAGACCATTCAGAATAGTTCTCCTTGCCAGTGAGAACTATTCCGACCATTGAAATGATTGAATGCATTCTGTGAAGAAGAGAAAAAAAAATCTCTGCCAAAAAACACTTCTGTTTGAGAGAAAAAAAATCCTTATATGATTGCCTTATGCAACAGTATATATATAACAAGGGTGCTCAATACACTGTTCACTGCTCAAAGACTGCTCACATATATGACTGTATTACTGTTTAACAAAAAAAAAATAAGGGCCCTCACTGCTTTTCCATATATCAATATCTGAGAAAAAAAATTAGCGCTCATATATATGACTGCTTACATATATCACTCCTGAACAAAAGATGGCGCATATATATATGTCACTGCTTAGATACTCATATGAAAATCACTGTAAAAAAGGAGGGCGCTCATATACATATTACTTTTCACACATATTTCAATGTATATCACTGTTCTAGCAATAAAAAGGGCGCTCACATATATATATATATATGAAAACGCTTTGGTATATCATTCTCGGCCTTGTCATTTACACAGGTGTCGGCCTTGTCTTCACACAAACACAGTTCTCGGCCTTGTCTTCACGCCAACACAGTCTCCATTAAACTTAAGGATGCAGCCACTGTCAAAAAAATGCGCATACAATAGCTCGGGCCACCAAAAAATCTTTACAAAGGACGCAGTCCACGGCTTCAAATAAAAAATGCAGTCACAGTCAATTAACAAGCAAGCACTGCGAGCTCTTCAAAGTTCCATCACAGATTTGGCCCAAAGAGGAAACGAACCCTCGCAGGTCATATAATGCAATGCCACTGAATCAGTTAGATGCAACAGTAAGTTCCTCGACATTCACAGTTGTATGCAGAGAACCGGCCACCGAGACTAGCCAAGATCAACATGAAGCAATTTTTCTTCTGACAGAAAGGATTCTTGCAAACCATATTAACTTATTATGTAGAAACACGCCAATGACAGATTACAAGACCAGTGTGGATGGCAACTTAGGCAGCGTGGATGGAAGCATTGTATTGTGCAATGGCGCGGGTATATAATAGAGTTGCAATGGCGCAGTTGACAGAGTGTTAAGTATGACTGTAGGATGCTGCGAGATAACTGTGGAATGGGAGCATACTATGGAAACCAGTGAGCCGAGAGAAGGAGTCGACTGGGTATGGAGGTCATGAGGAAGCCAAGTGAGAGGTTGTGTGGTGTATACAACATTCAGAAAAACGTAGAGAACGCTTTTCGAAAATCGCCCTCTGCAATGGAACGCTGCTACCAGGTGAGGGGTGTCAGTTCGCAATTTTATGAAAACGATGCCAGGTCGAGAGATTGCCACTCTCAAAACAAAACGCTCACATACAGCAGCGTATTCCACGCTCACCGCACAGAGGCGCAGAGGTATGTCAGAGGCAGAGGTATGTCAGAGGCAGACGACAGACTATTCAGGTCAGAGAGCGCAGAGGCAGAGGCAGAGGCAGGAGTTACAGCTAATTTAGGGGACCTGGGCTCTGATACCATGTCAGGCCTGGGTAACTCCAGCTATTGATGAACGCAAGACAACTTAATATTTCACATTAGATAACAATTATTTATATACAAAAGAAACGGATCAGTTCATCTTCTAGATGACTGTCCGGCTTCACCTCATCCGTTTCGGATTAGGTGTCAACAATCATCATCATACATATCTTCTACTAACTAATGGAGAAAAGGATGAAGAAGAAGAGCTCACACATGTGGAAGAGGTCTTGTGAGGAAATACCAAAATTATGATATAGTTGCAGGGACAAATTTTAGAGCTAATTGAAGGCCCAAAATTTTAGGAGAGAGAATTTAGGAAGATTCGAAAATTCAGGAGCGAAATTCCAGGAAGGCTAGTTTGACCTATGTTGACTTTTGACTTTGGAGGTGACTTGGAGGGTTGGAATTTGAGTTTTGGTAGAAAATTTTGGTCTTGGTCTTAGATATCTCATTTTGATCTTATTCTATAAGAGAAGGATTATGGTTGTGTTTTACCCCTTGTGAGGTTTTACCCTGGTTGGAGCCTAATTATTGGTATCTCTTGTCTTCTGTGCATTATGTTCTCTATATTTTTCTAATGTGAGATTGCTTGATGACATAAATAAACAAGAAAAACTCTACGAAAATAATTGATATCAGTCACAAGTAATTAACATGATAAGAAGTTCTATTATCGATTTGAATTTCAACAATTCTAGTTGTAGTTGGTCTATTGTTGGTTGGAAAATTGAAGTCCTGCCTTTAGTTTCCCGTATTTCTAAAATGAAAATGAAATAATATAAGCTAAGAGATGTGGAATTAAAGAAATTATCTTTGAATGTATGTAACTATGATTATTTTTCATGGTAGTGTTAGGACCTAAATCTGCCCTAGGCTGAAGGAAGGCAAAATTCAGGGTAACCACAAACCACGCTCAGTTTGGTAGCTAGCCCTACCAAAATAGGAGAGGGCTCTCTCCGAGTCACGCTCAGTAAATAGATAAGCAAAAACGGTCTGAGATGACTTACAACGAAATATTGATCTTAGGCTAGTAAGTGAATATGGATACAAGAAACAATTTTTATGAATGACCGAGCTTCTGGGATGGTATGGGACCAACGGTCAGCAAAGAACAGAGAATTTAATACAAAGGCACAGATTACTTCGTGAGGCAAGATAGGCGGAAAGTGTAGCAATTTAGTTTGAAATAACGCGGAATGGAGATATTTCTTAGGAGAGTGAAAAGGGCGTAGGAACATGAATCCTTTTCAATAGAAGAAGAACACTGACCATGAAATTTTCCCACAGGCAGAGCAATAAAATTGAATTCTACCTTATCTAACTCAGAAAATTTCACTGGAAATGAACATGAATTGAATTATGAAACATAACGAAATACATATGAAAACATAAGAGACACATTTGCTACACTCACAACCACATGAATCTCATGAAACAGAGCCATTGCCTTTGATTAATTCTCTGTCAAAAATATACAGTGAAGAAGCAGAGTTTCTTTCCCACAGTCTCCCAGAAGTTACAAGCCAACCAACCCTTTGCAAATGGTTTACATACAATATATAGAATGTGCCACAAAGAGATAGAACGCCCAAGGGTTGGGGAGTTACTCGAATCATTACAAAATGGAGATGAAGAGCCAACCATCAGCTACAGATGCAGCGTTACAAACATGACAAATGGCTTGGGTGACCGTTTACCTTCCTTCGCCACTTAGATAGAAGCCAATCTTGGAAAAAATACTTTAAATGCCGCCTTAGGTGCCAAAAAGCCGAAGTGTAGATGAGCAGACCCACTTGGAGAAGTCGCGAATTGAAATTTCACGAAACAGAAGCAAATTTGGCAATTTTTCCTCTGTGCACCGCGCCATTTTCTCTGTGCACCGCACTACTTCGGGGCCTGTTTTGGGGCACTTTCAGGTGTCCAAAATGTGCCCAAGTGGGTTTTTTTGAAATTCTATCCTATCTACTTTCTAACCCAACTGGAATTTCTGAATTTGGTGCTCATTTGCCCCTCCAAATCTTCATTCTCCCAAGACTGCTTCCTATGTGTCAAAAAAGGGGCAAAGAGGCCATTTTTGGGTGTTTTTTACCTCCTGGAGACTCAGATCTTGCCCAAATTTCTTGTCCAAGCACTAGTAGTCATGATTTTCCATGCTGAATCCAAAAATACAAACCATTCTTCATTTGGAGCTCCCAATTTTTAGCGCCGCGCCAGTGGAGCGACGCACAGGGAGAAAAAACCTGTGTTTTGCCCAAAAATTTGTCATGTGACCAAAATTTCACCAAATTCATTGAAATTTGGGCTGGAGGTCCTCTATGAGGTTCTATGCTATGACAAAGAAGCCTCAGCCAAGATTCTAAGCTGATCTTGCTCTTTTTCCTCTTTTGCCTCCTTTGCCTCTTTGGTTGCTTTGCTCAATTTTGCCTTTAAGCTCCTTATCTGGGCCCTTGCACTCATATTTCGTGTCCTGTAATGATAAGCCATGTGTCTCAGCAAGGCAAGGTCCTGATCGGCCTTGTCCAGCAGCCTCTCCAAGTGCATGTTCATGCTCTTGAGATGGGCCTCCTGGTCCTCATTGATCTCTTGCTCCAATGATGTGAGCTCAACTCTTCTCCTTTGAGCAGCTTGGCGATGCTCATGAATATTTTGCAGCTCCATAATCGCCTGCTGATCCTCTAGCTATTTGTTTCTCTGCTCCAGGTACTTCATGTTCCACTTAGCCCTCTCCAAGTCAAGGGATAAGGCCTCAATCACTGATTGCTGCTCCTGGATGATCTCTCCAAGCTCTGCATTTGTAGGTTCTGTATCTGTCTCATCATAATGAAGGAGAACGACTGCTGTCTCTCGTTCACCTGATGGCTCACCTGAAGGCCCCTTGTCATGCATGGGCTCCTTACCTTTGTCCTGTTCCTGTGTCGTCGATGTAGGAAGCGAGGCCCCTTCCACCCTGGGTGGAGATAACACTCGCTTTGCCACTGCAAACAAATGTCTACTGCCTCTCTGATAGGTGATGAATACTGGCATAGTAGCAGTCTCATGGCGCTCATACTGATGTGAAGGACCACCTATCTCATGCTCTACCTCTGATACTACCTGTGGAGCGCTGAAGAAGTCACGGGAGATGAAGTCCTCCCAAGAAATGCCCTGCAATCCTAACTGATGATCCACCAAAATCCGGATAAGCGCAAAGTGATAAACACTGTTGAGCTACTGCTGAGGGGTCTTATGCTACATGAAATTTTTCATCCTCTCTATGTTCCCACAAATGAAAAATGGGAGGTTCATCATCCGCACCCTGGTCAAACAATTACTAACGTATTCAATTAATATATACAAGATAGAAGCAATGAGTTACTTTAGGTAAAGTCTAAGAGTTTCCATATTATGTTTTTGATAAACATTAGGACTATGAATCGTGTGTAGTGATCCCATGTTGTAGGTTTTCCCTTTATAGTTATCATATTTTATGGTAAGCTTTGATATTTGAAGTGAGGTATTAATTAATGTTGTATTTTAAAGAATTTATACTACTTGATAATTTTGAAAAAGTATTAACTAAATTCTTATATGACTTAGACTCTTCTAAAATACCATTGATCACATTTTTAAAACTTCAAAGAAAATAAAGCGAAGGAGGAAATTTTGGAGAGATATTCTAATTAAAGAGTGAGCCACAAACAACTAGGCCATAATAATAAAAAGCTTACAATTAACTTCAATGATTTGTGCAACCTTCAACCTAAGTTGTGAACTCATATGCCGAATAAATATAGAGCGATATTGAGTAATTTTTGTAAACCTTTCAAAATTAAGATGGGATGCGATTTATAAACATTCATATTCTTAATAAACATGGAATAGTATACAGCTTCAACATTATTAAAAAATTAATATTGATTGATAATTGGAGATAAAAGATTTAAAAGAAAATTAATTAACAATATTTAGGAGATGAAATTAGATTTGGGAAATAATATTTTTGATTGAATTTAATCATTAAATTGTTATAGTTTATCATTATGGTATTTAATTTTCTAAGTTTGAATTATGGTAAAAGGGGTTTGCATCTTTTTTGATACTTAGTAGATTTGAAGTTAAGATGGATTTAGATTACTTTAATTCCTCATTAAATAGGTTATATAGCACATAAATACTATGGGTGGATACTATGGGTTCTCAATACTATCAGTATTTACCATGGGCCATTTTCATTTTTATTTTTATTTTATTTTTATAGGGTATGGGGTAGATCTCACATAAAAACGTAAGCATGTAATGGTAAAGGTAAACAACCCAGTATGGGGATATATCTCACATAAGAACTTAAACATGTAAATGTAAAGTAAACGTAAATGTAATGTTTAACATTTAATATTTTTAATCTAATGTCAGCCCTATTTAAAAATCAATCTAATTATTAGTATGTATAAACATAATATAAATTTAAAAATATAAATATAAATAAACTAGACGGATGGTAAACATTTTATTTTTTTTATATTTACTCTAAAGGTATGGTAAATACATAAAAATATAAATAAACTAGAGGTATGGAAAATAAATAAAATCTCCTTTATATTTATTCCATAAACCTCTTTATATTCACGAAAACTCAAAAAATATGTTCTATTTAGGTGAAGCCTATGAGCCAAATACCATGGGACAAATAATTATTAATACAATGGGCCAAATACCATATTTATAAAAAAGGTATGGTAAATAAATAAATATAAAAGAGGTATAAATACGTATTATAAATAAATAAAAATATATCAAATAGGATTAGAAATCAACATCTAATTATATACCAAGCCTATGAGCCAAATACCATGGTAAATAAAAGAGATATGATAAATAAATATGAATATAAATAAACCAGAGGTATGGTAAATAAGTAAAACCTCTTTTTATATTTACAAACCTCTTTATACTTATTAACACTCAAAAAATAGGTTTTATTTAGGCGACCCCTATGGGCCAAATACCATGAGAAAAATTATTATTAATACCATACAAAAAAATACTTTATTAACACTAATATTAATATTAAAAGATTATTATTATTATTAAATATAATATTCATATTAATATATTATAATATTAATATTATTAAATTTAATAACCTTGGATTAATACAACATTAAATTTGTTATATTATAATATATATTAATATATCATGATATATATTAACTCTACATATATATATGGAGCGAAGAACAAAGACATAGAGTGATAGAGGTGGAGAGATAGGGGGAGTCACAAGAAAGAGATGGAGATAAACTTAAGGATAGGGGAGAGAAGGAATGAAGAGAGAGAGAAGGATATGAGTGAGAGATGTAGATAAGGATAAGAGAGGGAGAGGGATACACAAAGATAAGAGGGGGAGAGAAAGATGGAAGGAGGGAGGGAGATAGTGAGAGGATTGGAGGGCGGAGAGAGAGAGAGAGAGAGAGAGAGAGAGAGAGAGAGATGGGGGAAGAGAGAGGAAGGTAGGAGATAAAGGAAGAGATAATAAGGATGAGAGAGAGGAATTTCAAGAGAGGACTGAGGGAGGGAAGAAGAAAGAGAGTGAGAAGTGGAGAGAGAGGGAGTGACAAGGGAGAGATGGGGGGGAGAGAGAGAATATGTTTACGGGTGAGATAAAGAGACAGAAAGAGAGATAAAGAGAAGGGATAGAAGGAGATAGGGAGGGATATAGTAACAGAGTTTGAGAGAGAGAGAGAAAGAGATATGGGGGAAGTGAGAGTATTGGAGGGAAAAGAGAGAGAGTGATGGGGGAAGAGAGAGGGAGGTAGGAGAGAAAGGGAGAGAGAGGAAGTACGAGAGAGAGGACTTGAGAGAGAGAGGAGGAGAGAGGAGGGAAGAAGAAATACACAGATAGTGAGAAGTGGAGAGGGAGAGGGAGTAGCAAGGGAGAGATGGAGAGAGAGTTTGTATGTTTGGGGGTGAGATAAAGAGACAAGGAAGGAGAGATGGAGAGAATGGGGAAGAGAAGGAGAGAGGAGAGAGGGAAGGATATAGTAACAGAGTTGTAGAGAGAGAGAGAGAGAGATGGAGTGGGAGGGGGAGAGAGGGAGGTAAGAATAAATAAATAAAGAGAAAGGGAGACAGAGAGAGAGGGGGAGTGATAAGAAAGATGGAGGGAGAGGGAGAGAGGATAACAAGATGGAAGAGAGATAGAAGCGAGGGAGAGGGAGAGAATGGGAAGAGAGAGAGAGAGGGAGGGAGAGGAGGAGGGAGGGATAGATAAATAGATTGGAGAAAGAGAGTGTATGTTTTGGGGGCGATATAGAGAGACAAATGGAGATAGAGATATAGATGGAAAGTGAATAGAGATAAGAAGAGAGAGATGGAGAGAGAGAGAGAGAGAGAGGGAGGGACAAAGAGATTGATAGATATGGAGTGAGAAAGCATGTGCATTTAGGGCGTTGAGATAGAGAGACAAAGATGGATATATGGAGGGATATATATATATATATATATATATATATGGAGGTGGGGAGAGAGGGAAGAATATTTATTGCACTAGATGGTGTAGATGTTGATTTCTAATGATATTTGATTTCTTTCACTAAATGCATTGATTGCAGTGTAAATGGTGATTTCTAATCCTATTTGATTGCTTTCACTAGATGCATTGATTCCAATGTAGATGTTTATTTCTAATAATATTTGATTGCTTGCACTAGATTCATTGATTTCAATGTAGATGATTTCTAATCCTATTTTATTGCTTGCACTAAATGCATTGATTTAAGTGTAGATGGTGATTTCTAATCCTATTTTATTGCTTGCACTAGATGCACTTATTTCATTGTAGATGTTCATTTATAATCCTATTTTCTAACTTGCACTAGATGCATTGGTTTCATTGTAGATGTTGGTTTATAAACCTATTTGGTTACTTGAACTAGATGCATTGATTTGAGTGTAAATGTTGATTTCTAATCTATTTGATTTCTTGCATTAGATGCATTGATTTCAGTGTAAATGTTGTTTTCTAATCTTATATGGTTTCTTTCATTAGATGCATTGATTTTAGTGTAGATGTTGATTTATGATTTGATGTAATTGGATGCATGATGGTACATTGGATTAATATTGTGTATTGGTTTCAATGTAAGTATAACAAATTTTGACAATATACATTGATTTTTTTGTTATAGTAAGTCAACATATTAATATGAAGAGAAAGAGAGAAGGTATGATGTTTACTACAATATCTCAAGCTAAATATTTAAAATGGTTTATGATTTAACCTGTCATTTTTATATAATCTATATGAAAAGACCACAAAAGTAACAAGGGTGACAATAAGAATAGTAGAAGAAAATAGTTTGAGATTAATCACAATGAAAGACTATTTGTAATTTACTATATTCTTATTATTAACATTTTCCATCATTCAACACTATTACATTGTCACTCTACATTCAAAATTTTTATTTCATTATTAAAGTTATTCACAATATTTATCATCTCAACAAACTAAGGTAACTAAGAAAATTTAAAATTAAAATGACAAGATTAATCTGACACATATTTAGCATATTTAAAATTATTATATTTAATATTAGATGATTTTACATATTATTTATAAAATCAATTATATGTTCGTTAGATTTTCTTTGGTCACACACTACTGAAATGAGCCTAGGTCCATCTCTCCAGGTGCAAACCTTTCCTCAAGTTTTGCACTTAAAAAATAGGTTTTCACCTCAAGATATTTGATCCCTCTAGGGGCTTGATAGATCTAGAGTTAAGATGGATCTAGGCTGGTTTAGTTTATTTTGATTACATTACATTATATTAATATTTTTATTTAATTTTAATGTAATTTGATTTAGTCAAAATGTTAAACATTACATTAAAACATTTCTCTCATATCTCCCATACTCTGCTAAAGAGTGCCTCTAGGCATAATGATATTAGTATTAAAACTATAAAAATATAAAATTAGTAAAATAAAAATATTTTTTATTTTTAAATTCAGAAAGTTATTTTTTTTAGTTTTGACAAATATATAAGAAAAATAATATTGTTTAAATACTAGTATAGATTCATTTTAACTATGGATCTACCAAGCATTGAGAGGAATCAAATATCTTAATATGCAAACTTAGTTTTAGAATGCAAAAAAAAAAAAAAAACATTACACTTTTGATATATTTAAAACAATATTTTTGAATATTTTATTATTTCTAATATTTTATCTTAAAAGTAACTAAATTATTTTACTTTTAATTACTTTAAATCAATTATGGATATTCTAAATAATTTATTTAAATTTTATATGGAACTATTTAGAAGAGGAATATGAGTTTTTTTTTTAACATTTAATAGCTTTATGTCTGTAAACTTATATAAAATTATATTATTTAAAATATATATCTATATATATTCAATTTATAATTTTAAGTGTGAAAGTGAAATATTTTTACCACACTCCTTTCATACTAGATTGTAATATTAACAACAAACCAAGCAAGCACAATTTATGAGATCCACAGTAAAGATGGATCTATGCTGGTTTAATTTTCCCCTTTAAATAGACTACATTCCACGTCAATACCATGGGTCAATACCATTGGTTCTCAATACCATGGGTCAATACCATGTGCCATCTTTACTTTTATTAATATTAATATCACGGTTAATAATATTTTTTTGCATGGTATTAATAATAATTTGGCCCATAGGCTTCACATAAATAAAACTTCATTTTTGAGCGTTAGTAATATAAAGTGAATTATGGAGTAAATATAAAAAAATGTTTTATTTATTTGCCATATCTCTTGTTTATTTATATTTTTATTAATTTACCATACCTCTTTTATAAATATGGTATTTTTCCCATGCCATTTAGTCCATGGTATTCAAATTCGATTTGGCCCATAGGCTTCACCTAAATAAAACCTCCCTTTTTAGTCTTCTTTAAATATAAAGAGGTTTATGGACTAAATATAAAAAGAGGTTTTCTTTATTTACCATACCTCTAATTTATTTATATTTTTATTTATTTACCTTACCTTTGGAGTAAGTATAAAAAGAGATTTTATTTATTTACCATACCTCTAGTTTATTTAATTTTTATTTATTTACCATACTTATTTTTTAGTGTTCATAAACCTCTTTATATTTTAAATTTATATTGTGTTTATACATAATAATAATTAGATTGATTTCTAAATTAAATGTTTACATTTATATTTAGGTTGACATGTTTATGTGAGATCTACCCCCATACTGGATTGTAGAGCACCTCTCACCACAATAATGTTTTTAATTAAAAATAACCAAAGGTGTATAATCATTTTTGTTTTTATCATAGTAAAAAAAAAATATTTGAATTTTTTTTTAAGAAACACCTCTCAATTCCACCGTAAATAAAAATATAATTATACATTTCCCTCCTACTATATTGTGAAATGAACTTCTCCGTACAATAAACCAATTCCCATGAGTTATATAATTAAAATAAAGGTTAGCCATTTCAAAAACGCTATTATAAAATTTATAACACCCCATTTAAAAAAAATACAATCTCTTTAAATACTCCTTATACATTCACATTATAATATCAACTTCTTATATGAACTTCTGGTTTCTTCTATAAAAATTATGAAATGTTTGTGAATTCTAGTGGTTGTTCCACTCATTATTATGGACATTAAAACCTTTGAATGAGTCTAATGAGAGGAAGACCAAGTTAAATAGAGAAAGGGACGACAACTAGAATAAGGGGAGGACGCTGTTGTGGGAAGGTGACTTAGCCGGTTACGGATTAGTTGGAGCCGGTTCCTCCGAGGGGGTGAAGAAATCTCTTGCCCGGGTGGAAGGCTATTAGTTCCTGCCCACACCCCCGATATTTTATTATTTAAGGGTGGGGTTGACTCTAGTTAAAGAAGACAATAGAAGAAGAGGGTTAATCTAAGAGAATTAAATAATAATTATAACAAACGGATGTTTCAAATTGACTATATATATATTTTTAAATAGAACTCTATCATTGAGAGAATTAAATAATAATTATAACACAGGGAGGTTTCAAATTTATTATAATTTTTTTTATTAAATTATCATAAATTATTAATAAAGTTTTAGTATGGAAAGTGTGTTATTTATAATGTTATTAGAATTATTTTAATATTAAAATTATTGTTATTATTATTATTATAATTATGTTTTTATATTAAAATAAAATTAATAATATATTTTTATAATTATTATTATTTAATTAAGCGTAGCAATATGATTATTAAATCTATGAAAGCATACATATTTTACTTTTCTAGTTTTGAATTTGTGATTTTTTAAAAGAAAACTCTATCCACGTTATTAAAAAGTTAATATTTAATCTTTTTATATTATTTTTATAATTATAAATATAGATGTTGTTATATATATTATTAAGTTTTGTTAAAATTAAATAAGTAAATTTTTTTATTATAATTATTAATAATATAATATTGATATTAATAATATAATATTAATATTGAATTATATTATTATTAAGAAATTTCAAATTAATTCAGTTGTTTTTATTATTAGTTAATGTTATGAAGTAGTATTAGTGATTTATTATTATTATTTTTGTTAATTTAATGGAATTTAATAATTAATTTTTGTTAGGTTAATTATTCCATTCAAATTGATATTATTAAGTTATATTATTGTTATGATAATGGGATAACTTAAATTAATATTATTATTATTATTATTATATTATTAAATTATATTATTATTATGATAATGAGATAAGTTAAAGGAGTTGTTTCTAATGCGATTTTTTGGAGATTCCGGTGACGGAATCTAGTGAAAAATATTGAGGCTAAATCTTGATTTTTATTATTTAAAATGATTTTTAACTGCATATTTGCATATTTGGATTCAGCACCCTGAAAAACCTCTGGGATGCTTTGATTATGCAGAAACTAGCTATCAAACTTGCGATTCCAATAAATTGCTGTCAGATTTTTACCGGAAAAACCCAGCAAAAAAGCTTCCAAAAAATCGCATTATAGACAACTACTAAGTTAAATGGTTATTAATATAATTATTAATGATAATATTTTAGTTTTTAAAATTATTAATAATAATTATATATTATAAATATAAGAATAGGAAGTTATAGTTAAATGGGTTAAAATTGTTATATTAAAAAGGTATTTCATAGAACCCCGATCATGATATCAATTAATATTAGGGTACAATATTATTGTAGCATTGTTAAATCAAAGTTATTGATAATAACGTCATAATATTAAAATGAATGGGTTAAAAGAAGTAAAAAGAAAGAGAAAGAATTACGAAGCTACAAAGATTTTACGTATTTAAGGAAAGTGATAAAATAAGGAAGATAAAAGGGTTAAAAGAAGTAAAATAAAATGGATATGAATACTTAAATGTAAAAAAAATGGTGAATAATTTTGTATTTAAGAGTTAATGATTGAATCTTTTATGGGGTGCTTTGAGTGGCGGTGAGGGGTTTATAAAATTTCGTGCCCATAACACTCATGGTTGCAATTATGCATTAATGGAAGGCGTATGAGGTTATGTATGGATGGGGAAGGAGGTGGAAGGAATTTTCATGGGATGGCTATAAGTTGCTTGTCATTTTTTTGTTGTAGCTATGTAGTGAGTAATGGAGATGATTCTCTTATTAAGAGGGTGAGTCTGGTTCTTCTAGCATCGTTATTTTATAGATTTTGTTGGGGTAAGTTCATGCCTTAGAAGGGAGTCCTAGAGTCTCGTGCATCCATATTTTGGTCACCTGGTGATACTTTCCTGGCTTGGATACATCCTGAAGAGGAGTTGGTGGTTGTTTGTGGAATTTTCTTATTTGCAATTAGAAGTGGTAACCCCCGATGCAATCCTTTTAGTCTTGTCTTGTTTAATTCTGTAGAAATTTTGAATAATTTAACACATATTCAATGGAGATTATCCTGATCATGTACTATTGCGGAAAACATACACAATACATAAGCTCCTCTACGTTGATCAACAATATAGCAGCATCAATAACAATAAAACATCAAGAGCATTCACACATTAACACAGTATGTATCCTGAGGAAAGCATCTCGCTAAAAACCCCAACTATCTGTATATTAATGATTGAGTCATGTAACATTACACAGCATAATACTTCTCACAAGTATCTCCACCTCTGTTACACACAATACAGCTCAGATCTGATCTCCAAATCTCTTCCACTGCTTGCCTGCCTCCACTGCTCAATACCTGCTCAAGAACTGATGAGAATTGCTTCCCAAACTCGTTTTTCACCTGCAAAATAGTCACTCACTCTTTGTGGACGTGAGCAAAGGCTAAAATGTGGGCCAAATACGTGAGCAAACTCATTGGCATACTCAATCCTTTGATTGTGCAAGATCTGATGCACAACTATAGTCACAACTGATAGCAATCTGATTCTCTACCACTTGTCCCTGTTGAACTGAACATGCACTTACATGCAACTGAGTTAACTGATGTATTCTTTAGTTGTATTATGAGTTAATAATTAGTTTAACAACTCATCATTAGTCTATCTGCAGTTAGACTAACTACAACTAGTTTAACTAAGTCAAACTGAACACAACTCCATCAGCTGTACCTCCAGTCCACTAAACTCAACTCACTTGAGTTCTAACTGAAGTCATGCATGCAACAACTCAACTGACTCATAAGAAAACCGTATTTCCTTCTGACAGCTGCATGTGCCACCTCTGTAGCTCAAACTGAAGTGCTCCAAGAGAATAAGATCAAGTTTATAGTCCAAATATTATTGTGAGATAATAATATTTGACTTTTCTATTTTTGACAGCCAGTCTAAAAATAGACTTTGATCACTCACACTGTGATCACTCACACTTTCATCAAAAATAGAAGTCCATCTATTTTTCCCAACTTGATCAATCATCCATAAACATAGACATGATCCATATGTCTAAAAATAGACATAGTCTAAAAATAGACTTGCGCCAAAAATAGCCTGCGGGCCCACTTAGTGAAGGCGACTCTTTTCACTAAGCTCCATCATCTTGTTGCAATCTCAAAAAATTCAGTTTGGCCTATGTAGTCCTTGAGAAGAATTGAGAATTCAGGGTTTAATATCATATTTGTTGATTTTTTTTGTATTATAAGATTTGGGGTTCGTAGAGGCTTTGTAACTGTGGTCAAGTCTTGGAGGTTGAATATGTTTCCTCTTGGAGAATTTGGTGGTGGGGTTTCGAGTCTTAAGGGGGTGTGGGTCATCTGGTTGCAAATAATGCCTTATTATGTGGATGGAGTTTGGTTATTGATCATCAGGGTTTTGAGCACTTTTTAAGGTCCTAAGGTTTCTTCTAGTGTTCTTAATGTTAAAGGGGGATAAGTCTTTGGTTAAGGAGTTTTCCATCTACTTTCTTAGTGAGTCTATGTCGAAAGTAAACTCTTGTGGTTAAAATTTTTATGATGATGTTATTTGGTGGTACCTAGGTCTTAACAAGGTTGAGTTGAGTTGGTGGATTTTTCCCTTTGTAGGTAGATGCAACACTTTCAAGAAAGTGGAAGAACCCTCATATGTTTCCACGATGCTACCCTGATAGAGAGGGAGAAGTAGGAGGGGATGAGGAGATAGAGCCCAACTAGGCCAACATGGTGCCAATCTATTTTCTCATGACTCTATGGAACCCTCTTTTAATGTCATTCCTCCTTAGATGGATCTGACAAGAGATTCATGAGTTGGAGATTAAACAAGGCGAAGAGAGGCAATCTCTCTTAGACTCAAAATTGTTAAAATACATGTCAAGATGGGTTCCAGACCCATGAAATACTAATGGAAGGCACAAGAAATACCTGAACTCAATGACACTCCACTGGAAGATGAAAATGTTTCCAGGTTTGGTGTTAATATATAAGCAAGTGGAGAAATACAATATTTTTTCCTCCATTGAATATGTGAAAATAATTATTAGAAACCCAAGGCATTGTGTGGACAACATAGTGACCTTCTTGATGAATGTGGAAAGCCACATACCCTTTGATTATGAAGGAGGGGAGAAATTGGATCCCCCAAGTTCCAATGCATGGGCCCGAACAACCATATCTTCTTCAAAGAATGAATAGCATGGGAAAAAGGTGGTGGGTTATCTTTGGGCAATCCCATATTGCGTGTAATGAGTTTTGGGGTAGTATTATTGTTCATGAATTACGACGAATTAAAGGGTTCATGGCCATGGGTCTCAAATTTTTGTATGTGCTCTCAAGTATCAGTTGTGGAGGCTGATTTATGTCTTCAAAGTAGTGAATTGATGAAGTATATCATTTGATGTAAGGCTTCAGGTGAAGGAAAGTCGTTCTTTTTGCTCGCTCTCAATTCTTATTTCGCATGGAACATTGGCCCTCCTGATATGATTTCTGAGCCAAATAGTTATGTTCCTTTTGTGCTGGAAGTGCCAAGCCTAGAGCCTTGGCTCTCATCTTTGCCCTAGGTATTTTGTTTAATTTGTCAATGTAAAAAATGTTGTCCATGTCTATGGTCAGATAGAGGATTCTATGTTTGGGCGCAGTTTTTAGTAGCAATTTTTATTTGGTGACAAAGGTCGAGACACTCTTCCTCCCTCTAGCCACCAAGATGCTTATGATGTACTCTACTTTCCTGAAGTAATAGAAGTATTTTAATTTACTAAATAAAAAGATTTAAATCATTGAAAAATTAAGGAATTAATCTAAAATTGATTGTTAGGTTTAAGGGAGAATGATAAAATAAAAAGGATATTTGATTTATAATATTAAATGCTAGGGTAAAAAGATAAATTTGAATGGATACAATTATTACAAAATGTTAAAATATTTGAAAAGACATGAAAGAAGATGGAAAGATGTTAGATTCAAACAAGTGGGAAGGGGAGGGATTTAACCTAAAGAGCTATGAATGGAGGAGAAATGGTGGATAACTAGTTTCCAAGAGTGACTTAATTCAAATTTTTCTTCTCGATTTAAATTGTTGGGGTGTTTTTTTAGTTTGAGGGCTTCTCGAATGATGCAATGAGGGTAGAAGGGGGATGAGAACATGATTTTGAAATCATGAAAGTTAACCAAAAGATTGGAATTGAGGGAATGTTCATCAATGGATGATTTAGAGATTTTATTGTGTTGGTTGTCTATAATATGCTCTTTTAGATGATCTTTAAAGGATCTTCTTGTTTGGAAAATTTATGTTTTCCCATGAGAGCATGGAATTTCACAAACCCTTGGGACAAGCATTGGATTAGAGTGGTATTTAGCAAACAAGAATAATTATTTAAGAGTGGTGCAAGTTTTAAAGATAGTCTTCTATGTAATGATACTATGTAAAGTAACAATTGATATTTTCCATTAATTGGTGCCTATTTAATGTCTCTAGCACCTATATCAAATGTGAGTTGTGTTCCTCCCAAGTAGCATTGTATACTAGCATACCATCCAAATAAACAATGACAATTGAATATATAAAATGGCAGAGGGTATCATTCATAAACCTCATAAACGTAGATAATGAATTTCATAAGACAAAAGACATGAGTAGCCTATCATAAAAAACTTTCATAGTTTTGAAGATGATCTTCCATGTACCTTTTTCTTATTTCACTTGCACCTAGTGATATCCAAAATTTTAGTCTAGCTTGGTGAGGTATTTTTCTTGCTACAACTAATCCAACAAATCACCTATCCTAGGAAGGGGGTACCTATTCTTGAGTATAATTTTTTTAATTCCATGTAATCGATACACATTTTTCAAGTCCCATCCTTCTTTGGAACAATGGTTATAGGTGACCCACATAGTGAGGTACTTGGTATAATGACACCTTGCTTCAATAATTTTTGTAACTAATTCTTCAACTCACTTGTTTCTATAACATATTTCCTGCATAACCCAATTTGGTAATGTACATTTTGATAATAGTTGAAATCTGTGATCCACTCCCCTCTTGGGAAGTATCCTTTTAGGCTCCTAGAACACACCCCTGTATTCCATAATAACTCTTCTAGTTGTTTCTTATGTTTCTTAGTACACACCTCTAGGGATGATTTTTCTCTCACTTAATCTTATACATATTGATTTTCTCTTAAGAAAATAAAGCATACTTATTTCTAGAACTAATCATTTTTTGTGCTTGGTTACCACTTACTAAAAAAAATTTGGGTTTTCCCTTGTGTGTATTGACGATGAAGGATTTTCCATCCTTGATGAGGTGTTACTAGTTGGCTCTGTACATGAATATTACATCTCTCGTGTACATATATGGACTTCCAAATATAGCTCTACATATTGCAAGGGGAACTACATCTAGTACTACTTCATCAATAAAATCAACATTGATAGCAAGTCTAATTTTGTAGTGTTTGGTTACTTTTATTTTTGCATCCTTATTTACCCATATTTATGGACATGGTCTTAGATGATCAAAAACTTCCAATCTCAATTCATTGACCAACTCTCTTGTAATGAGATTTTCCTATGATCATGAGTTGGAAAAAGCATTAATTTTTTTTCTTCTTTTAATATGGAAAAGTCTATAATTTTCACTCTTCCTATTTCTAAACACTATTAAGATTCACCTCTTGCTGCATTAATATATAGAAAATATTATCATCCACGTCCTAACTACTTTTCACTTGGTTTCTCAAATCAGTGGCCATGAAATTCTTCTTCTTAACATATCTCTTTTTGTTTTCTGAATTGAGCTCTTGATGCAACTTCCAACACTTCTCCTTTGTATGACCCTCAAAGTTACAATGGTTGCAATGGTTGTTTGAATCTTTGCATTGGTGTATTGTGGCTACTATCTTCTTGTATTTTCCCCCTTTCCACTTCTTCTTCTACTCCTTGGAAGCTTCTTGGTGCTCTTTTTACTTTGACAAACTTGATTTCCCATTGTTTTGGATCATGTTCTCCAAGTATAGTGCGTATTCACCGACCTCATCCACTGATTTGGGCTTCAATAACATATCTTACTTTTGTATATGGTTTTGTAGACTCCGTAGACACTTGAGTAGTACGTTTGGGTTATTTTGGGGGATACCCAACATTATGGGCATCTTTCTATATTTTTTGGTGTACTCCTATACACTCTGCCCTTACTTCTACCTAAAGTGACGCCACCATATTCATTGGTCCTCAACAGACTCGATAGGGTAAAATTGTTACTTTATGAGGGTTTTTAAATCCTCCCACTTAGTCACTAGAGGATCGCCCTCCAACCTCAGAGTCTTCATGTGGATTTCCCACAAAGTCATGCATGGCCCTCTAATGTTAGTCGAGAAAACTAGAATCCTTTGTTCTTCCTTTATATGATAAACACTAAAATAAAATTATAATTGCTACAACTAGTGATTTAACTTCAAGGCATCAATCTCACCTTGATATGCATTAATTTCAACCTTTACTTCCATTTTGAATAGGGATTGCGAATGTTTCATGCCACTCAAACTAATTTATCCTTTTCAGGTTCTTTATTAGATTCCCTCTTTGGTTCTTCCTGATCTATTGATTTATGCTCCAATCTGAACTCTACATTAGATCCTCCATATTCTTCGAATACACTAAGATTATTAGTTAGGGTTGTTATGAGAAGGCTCACATTATGATTTATATCTATGATTTACGCTTCCAACCATGCACATATCTTCTCTGTGGGATTATGAGGGTTATTCATGGATTGATTGACGAGTAAGGTTTTAAGACATTAAACTTCACCGATCTAAATCCCAAGAAACTCCTACAATATACCTCAATATGCCCCCTCTGATACCAGTATGTTTCATAAAATTTGATGAATATTCCACTAAACAATTTGTCTCAACAGATCTACTAAAATATATTAGAAATATGAAATCTAAATTATGAGGGTTTATTTCTCCTTAGATTTATGGATCTCTTAACTAATGTTTATTTCATATGCATACAAATGATAATTACACATAAAATAGAAAACATTAAATAAAACTAATAAACCATAAATTAACACAAAATATAACTTGGGAAACCATACTCTCAATTACTCTTATCATCTATGGGAAAAAATGCACTCAAATAGAGTGGAACCTTTTTTCCTCCTAGTGGCCTAGTTATAACACAACCTGATAGTTTACTAGTGGCTAAGTTTGATTCCTTCAACTCTTAAATAGTGTCACAATATTGACTTTTCTAAAGTCTTCTTGATTATCATCATGTGGATAGTTCCATTTCCATGAATAATGGGGGCCAAACAGGAAGGTAAACTTTTGGGTGGCAAAATTTTACATATGTACTTCAATTGAGGCAATTCTTGCAGTGTTCGAAAAATATTTGTGTATAATACCACTAAAAGATGTTACACATAACAAACAAAGCTTTAGCCCCCAAAAATGCCATTTATTGCCTCAAACTACTTTTAGAAGATTGCAAACTCCAATTCACGAAATTGGGCACCCCTTGTAAAAATGGTCATGTGAGATGATTTCTCAAAAGCACCAAGATGGATGAAAAAAATATAATGATTTACTCTAAAATCACAAAGACATCATTAACACTATGTGCAAAGTTTTTCAAAGTCAACAAAATAACAAAAAAGATTAGATTTATTATTGTGGCACTACTCATTAATGATCATAATTATAACAAAGTTGTTCATAGTTAAATGATAACTTCTAAATCCAACTTAACATTTATTTATTTTTATGATTTTTTAACCTATATTAATATTCTTTTCCAAAATATTTTATAACTTAACTAAATTAAAATTAGTCATAATAATCTTAATTAAAAACTTTGCCTATCCAATTTTGGCATCTCTCATTTTTGGTATAAGAAAGCATGAACATAATAAATAAAACTACTAATATAATAATATAATAATTTTTTTTTATGGAGTCGCTATGAAATGAAAGGCGTGCTTTCTATATATTATATCAAACTGAATTCCATGGACAACCATTCATAGCAAAAAACAATAAAACTAAAATAGGAATTAACTTCCATAAGTAATATGGTTAATGTAGGTGGGAAAAACGCTGTGATATGAAGAATCTGCTAACTTTATAACATTACGAAGGTTAAAAAAAATACGCTCTTTCGAGTAAGTCAATTTCAAGGTATTTATTATAACATTGTTATTTTTAAAGTCATATAAATTAGGTTAATGTAAATGTAAAATATAACCTCAATAAACATTAATTATATCAATGTTATAATTTTTTTTTGCCACTCCCACAAACATACGTCATAACTATCAATTACAAATGTATTTTATTTATCTCGTAACTTTTTATATATGCGAAAGGAAAATGGTTGGAGTCTTAAAATTTTTAAGTAATATATAAAAATATAAATTATAATGTTTAATATTTAATATCAAATTATATAAGAATAAATAAATTAAATAAAAAATTAGAGTAATATGATATAAATATTTTAATTTGATTGAAAAAAAAAATAAAAAAATAATTCTATAAAAATAAAGTAATAATAAAAATAAAAATGACTCATGGTATTGAGACTTATGGTTTTTATGTGGAATATAACTGTTTTAAATGGGAAATTAAACCAACTCATATCCATCTTAAATTTGGATCTACCAAGCACCAAGAGGGATAGAATCTCTTGAGATGTGAACAAATTTTAGACTAAAAAAATATTTGGTCCCTCTCGGTGGTTCGTTTTAACATCCCTATGTAACCTTGTGGATAAAATGCAGAGAGGTAGAAAATATTTATGGAATTTACCAAGATGTAATAATTCGAATTACTATTCCATAACCCTTAATTGATTGTAGATAACATCATCATAATTACATAGAGTAAACTTTAGGAATGGAATAGTAAATCACACAACATAACAATCACTGTTGTAGCATATGATCATAAACTTCATGATGTAATCCTTGCATTAGTGTCATGATTCCTTTAACCAAGTTAGTTAATCACATACTTAATATTGTAAATGTTACGTCACGCGAAGAATCAACATCATAAGAATGACACAATAAGCAATCAAATCATTGGACACAAATATACCCTAGAAACTCTGTAGGGTGAAAAACCAACAAACATTTATTTTATTATTAAATTCTCATGAGGATGTTCACCCATCACCCAATGGATTATAAGGGATCCCATCCATTAATCATTATCATAAAATATTACAACAAAATATCATCTTAAACACAACATAACTAGCTAGAAGTTATTACAATAATCATGATATCATTTACCCACAATTCTTCAATCATTATGTCTTTACAAAATGGTTGTTCCCAAGAGTGGATCATCCTACAACTGACATTCCTCAATCTACATGGATCACTAGTTCTTAATAATGTTAGCATAAGCTAACTTGCACACATGTCACAATCTTTTCGTGCGACTGATACTGTTAGCAAGCTTTGATATCATGATTAAATCAAATAGTGATAAGACCAATACCAAATCTTTATTAATGATGCTTCAACATATATTCATGTGTATTCATAAGGCATAAACAAAATATCATGATATGTACTTTAAACATTATTGCACATGCACAAACTAAAGTGCTAACTTTCAAGCATGTCTATAGATAAATCCTACATTAACCATTATTCCCCTCCCACATAAGTCCACATCCTTTTCCAATGAAAACCCACTACAACTGTCCATATCATATTTGAGGATACTAGTGCATAAGCTATGATTTTGTACATATTATTGTATAACTTTATTAAAAAAGAACTAGCCCTACAAGATAGTTTCTTTGTCTGTACTATTATGCTCTCTTTTCCAAATTAATGTAATATATTTTATTCTTATGCATGTGTATACATGTTCTTTCCCAAAAATATACTTTCCGTAGGAGATCTATTCACAATGACTATTATACATGAAAATACAACCTCTATTTCAAACAAGGCTAATATAATAGTTATATTTTCTTGCATGCAACTAATTTTTTTCCAAAACAGAAAATAACATGATAGCTTTTTCCTCATGCATATGAAGTATATATTTCCTTTCAAAGGAAGATAACTAAATCTTGTATGGATAAAACACATTTCTTTTCCAAGGGATCAAGTTCATAACATACATTCTTTCATGTATGCAGACTCACATTTTCCTCTTAATAAAGATCTAACCCAATAAATATACATAATCTTCTCCCAAAAGAAATATAATACCATAGCTAATCCCCTTATGCATGCAAACACACACTCGTTTCCCAAAAGAAGGCTAACACAATAAATTTTATACGATTGCACCTTTCTTTCCTCAAGAAACCTAATACGAAAAAATATTTTTTTTCGATGCAATTGCATATGTTTCTCTAAATAATCTTCCAAAAGGAACCTTAACACAATGGAACATGTGATTACAAGTTCTCTAATACAATAATGCATGCGAGGACATGTTTTCTCTTCTCTTCTTTTCTAAGAGTTATATATATATATATATATATTATTTACCTTACATACAAATATATAACACACTAATTATTCTTGTTCCAAAAGATAGCTAATTCACTAACTACTATGTATGCAATAGACAATCTTGTTCTATCATTTCACAGATCATATACATATGCAATACGTTCCCAAGAAATAACATGAATAAAAAATGATTCTCAAATAACACGCACAATTATCTTTTATACAAAGGCTTTATTTGAAAATTTTCACAAGAAAGTTACTTATCTCTCTCTGCATGACTCGAGCTTCCCATGCATGTGAATTCACATATTCATTTCCCATATATCAAATATAATAGACATTCCTATGCACATAAGCACATATTCTCTATAAGAGTCCAATGCTTCTCCTTAGTAATCTAATGTATAGGAATCATGAGGCTATCCCTCATAATATTTTAAATTAAATAACTTAATTTCTTTATCCTTTCATAAAGAATGTTTACATGCATTTCCCTTTTGATGGATTCTTTATCTCCTTTACGCAAGGTTTCATGTATTCTTTTCAAAAACTCAAACACACGGTAGGTTTTTTTTGTTACATATAAACTTATGTATATATCTTTTCAAGAATTCTCATGTAAATATTTCCAAGGAAACTAATTTATCTTTTCACACACAAACCCCTAGATTCCTTTCAAGAAGTGGTGTGGATTATTTTTTGAAATATTAGCATAATGAATTTGTCTTTCACCATGATATCTCTCCAATAATAAATGTGGATAATCTTTTGTGCATCAATTCATATGCACTCTTTAATTTTTTCTTCCCAAAAAATTATTCTTTCACTACATGCAAATGGACATATTTTCTTTCCAAGAACTTATTCTTTTACTACATGCAAATGTATATATTTTCTTTTCAAGATATGACATATATTTCTATCTTTTATGTGCAAGGTTTCCATGCATTTTTTTCAAACAAATATCATAATCAACCCATATTTTGTACATAACAACCAGGAAAGTATTTTTAAGATAATAATAAGGTTAACTTAGACCTTTTCTGCACTAAACCATGTAACTAAATCAATATATCTAAGAATACAACACACAAATTACTCATATTTCTAATGCTTGGTATTCGTTTCACGAAATTCTTTCTCCAATTAACAATTGAAGAATGAAGAGCGACAAGAACCTCATCAATATTTCCGTATATATACATTTTAGGGAGGTTCCAATAGTTGTGGTCACTGTTCCTAGATCTGAACAATATTGTCAAAGCTCCTAGATCTGAATAATATTGTCAAAGCCGAGATGCCTAGTCAAATGAAGGTAGGAATTTTACTAGCAATGGATAGACCATCTGACTGGTAGGTTCCTATGGATGGAGGGAAATATAGAGTTGTATCTACAATGTTAAGAATGATAACAATGAAGCCTTACCATGGAAGTTGATTGCCTTACAAAGGTTAAATTTTATCAACATCAACATGTTAGCTTGAGTAAGGACTCGAATCGAGAAGTGGTATAGTTTATAGGGATCAGACGCCCCCATTTTACATGGTTTGGATACCCCAAGATGCACATATTTCCTACTAATATACTCTATGCTATGTTCTCCCCTCTCCTAATAATCTATCCATGGAAAAATAAAGAATGAAATATTGTTGCCAACAATTCGTTTATTTCTAATCAGTTCTTGATGACAATAGTTAAATATAATTAATTAAATTAATTAAATAACAAGATTAATGTAACATAATGTACACATTTTAACTCGGTCAAAATAAAATAATAAAATAAAAATAAAATAACCCTATAAAAATAAAATAATTATAAAAATAAAAATGACCCATGGTATTCATGTGGAATATAGCCTATTTAAAGTGGGAAATTAAACTAACCTAGATCCATCTTAAATTTGGATCTACCAAGCTACTAGAGGGATATAATATTTTGAGATGCAAACAAATTTTAGACTGAAAAAAGATTTGATCCCTCTCAGCGCTTGTTGTAACATCCCCAGGTAACATCGTGGAAAAAATGCATAGAGTTAGAAAATATTTACGAAATTACCAAGATGTAATAAATCGAATTTACTATTCCATAACCCATAATTGACTATAGATAACATCATCATCATTACATAGAGTAAAATTTAGAAATGGAATACTAAATCACACAACATAACAATCATTGTTGTAGCATATGATCATAAACTTGTTGATGTAATACTTGCATCATTTTCATGATTTGTTTAACCAAGTCAGTTAATCACATAGTTTCGTTGTTGTAGCATTTACGCACCCTCGACTGTCCAAGGACCCTTTAGGGGGCTCGACTGATAAGGAGAGGAGAGGGACGGAGTCACTCACTATTCATATGGTGAGGGTCCTCTCCTCTCCCTAATGGTCGAGTACCTAAAGGTCCTTAACAGTCAAGCCTGCTTACGCATCCTCTCCTTATCAGTCGAGCCCCGTTGCCGGTCCTTATCAGTCGAGCCCCCTAAAGGGTCCTGTTAGTCGAGTCACTTAACGTACCTCTCCCATAGATCGAGAGTTCGACAGGCTCACGATGGCGGCCTTAGCAGTCGAGCCCCTCACCCATCGGAATGAGTGAGTGACCCCTAAGTAATATGGGGCCCTCTTCTTAACAGTCGAGCGTGATTACTGATGTAATACTTGCATCATTTTCATGATTTGTTTAACCAAGTCAGTTAATCACATAGTTAATAATGTAAATGTTATGTCCTGAAAAGAATCAACATCATGAGAAAGACAAATGTTCACCTCTCACTCAATGGCTTGTCAGGGAGCCATTAGTTTTGTTCTTTGGTAGATATTTTTAAAAGCCATTAGTTTTTTAACGTGTTAATCCATTTATGCATTTTAAAAAAAAATTCAACAACAAGAAACCATAATCTTTCCTAAAATCACAATCTCACACAAAATTGTATCCCCCTATTTAAAAAAAAAAACTCATTTTCTTGATTTTAACACAAATGTACATACAAATAAATTTCAAAAACTTATATATATATATATAAAATAAATAAATATAAACTACTAACCAATCAAAACTATATATATTAATCTTATATATATATATATATATATATATATATATAAATAAATAAATATAAACTACTCACCAATCAAAACTATATATATTAATTTTGTTATGAAACCAGCTCACAAAAAGATAGAAAAGAGAGATCCACGCCTTAGAATTCAGCCTCTTCGAGGGGGCAACCTCCTTTACATTACATAAATGAACAATTCTTGGATGATACAAATGAAAATACCTCCTTTCTATATATAGGAGTCTAAATGGTCCCAATACAATCAGAGCCTACATAACAATAATATTGTAGGGCACAAAAATAACAATAGTGGGATTCTATGTGGCACAATAGTAACAATATGGGCACTACATGGGTACAACAATATAAATAAGGGGTATAACTACAATAGTAATGGGGTAATCACTAGTATTATAGGGACCCAACATGCCCCTCTCCTTCAAAAAAGTGTTGTCCTCAACGCTTGAGTAGTTCTGGATACTTCTGCATAAAATTCTCATCCTCCCATGTGGAATCTTCAGCGGATAAGTTCTTCCACTTGATAAGATACTCTGAAATTGATCGATTTCGTAGCTGTCGAGTTCTTGTTTCTACAACTGCTTCCGGTTCCAATATAATTTTTCCTTCCTCGTCAAGTTCTGGCAATATTGTTTGAACTGGGAGCTTGTCACCTATAACCTTCTTTAAACATGAAACATGGAAAACTGGGTGCAATCGAGAAGCTGCAGGAAGCTCCAATTTGTATGCCATAGTACCAATCTTTTGCAACACCTTGTACGGACCATAATACTTTGGTGATAATTTATTATCCTTCTTAGCTTGCTTGAGGGACATTTGCTTATATGGTTGTAGCCGTAGGAATACCCAATCACCTACATCAAAACTTCTTTCACTGCGATGTTGATCTGCCTGTTGTTTCATTCTATTCTGTGCCAACACGAGGTTATCCTTTAAGAGTTGGAGGACTTGTTGTTGATGTTCGATGTGATGTTCCACTGCCTGAACCTTAGAATTTTCTCTTAAATATGATGTGATGGATGGTGGTTGATACCCATAAAGTGCCATAAATGGGGTCATTTTTGTTGCTGTATGGAAGGAAGTGTTATACCACCATTCAGCCAGAGGCAACCATTTGACCCATTGTGTCTGTTTATCAGATACAAAGCAACGAAGATATCCTTCCAAACATTTGTTTACTATCTCAGTTTGCCCATCAGATTGAGGATGATAAGATGAGCTATGAGCTAACTGAGTACCAAGACAAGAAAATAATTCTGTCCAAAAATTTCCAGTGAAAATGGGATCTCTGTCACTTACAATAATCTTTGGGTTTCCATGTAGCTTTTGAATTGTTTCCATAAATGCAGTAGAAACTGTACTGGCTTTAAATGGATGTGATAATGCACAAAAGTGTGCATACTTGGTAAGTCTGTCAACTACCACCATGATGACACTCTTTCCCTCAGACTTGGGTAAACCTGTGATAAAATCCATTGAAACCTCCTCCCAACGTTGGCTTGGAATGGATAAAGGTTGTAATAGACCCGGTGTCTTAATTGTTTCAACTTTATTTTGTTGGCAAACCAAACATTCTGCCACAAACTTTTGAATATCTGATTTAAGGCCATCCCAAAAAAATTCCTTCTTAACCCTGTGGTAAGTTTTTAAAAATCCTGAGTGCCCTCCTAAGGGAGAAGTGTGCAATTCCATAAGAATCTTTTGTTTTAGCTGGGAATTCTTACAGAGGTATAAGCGATCTTTGTACCATAACGAATCATTTTTCCAGCTAAATGTATCAGACGTACTGGAATCTTGTTGTAGCTTTCGAATAAGTGCCCACACTTCTTCGTCATTCTTCCATTCCTCCCTTGCTTCGTTTATCCAATCTGGTTGGATAATAGAAATGGCACACAACAATGCTTCCACATCCTCATCCTTTCTTGAGAGTGCATCTGCCACCACATTTTGCTTCCCTTTTTTGTAGATGATTTCAAAGTCATAACCCAACATCTTTGTGACCCACTTTTGTTGCTCTTCAGAGGATAATCTTTGTTCTAAAAAGTATTTAAGGCTATCATGATCCGTTTTTACCTTGAAGTGTCTTCCCATTAGGTAGGGTCGCCATTTCTTAAGTGCATGGAGTATTGCCAACATTTCCTTCTCATAAATAGCTTTGCTTAAAAACTTTCCCTTGATTGGACGACTTTCAAAAGCAATGGGTCTTTCATCTTGCATTAGAACAGCACCAATTCCATTTCCTGAAGCATCACATTCCACAATAAAGGTTTTTGTGAAGTCCGGTGTAGCTAAGACCGGTGCTTGGCACATTGCCTCTTTAAGATGTTCAAAGGCCTTTGTTGCTTCCGGAGTCCATGAAAATGCATCTTTCTTCAATAATGTTGTTAGAGGTGCTGCTATTCTCCCATAATTCTTAACAAACTTGCGATAATACCCTGTCAACCCAAGAAATCCTCGCAGATGCTTTATGGATGTGGGGATTTTCCATTCCTTAATGGCTTTAATTTTGCTAGGGTCTACCTTAACTCCTTCATGAGATACAATATGACCCAAATATTCCACCTCCTGGACTCCAAAGAAACATTTGGATCTTTTTGCATATAATTGTTTCTCCTCCAATAGTTGTAGCACCCTGTCAACATGTTCAACATGATCCTTCCAAGACTTGCTGTAGATTAGTATATCATCAAAAAATACTAACACAAATTTTCTAAGGAATGGTTTGAAAATTGAATTCATCAAACCTTGAAATGTTGAAGGTGCATTGGTAAGGCCAAAAGGCATGACCAAAAATTCATAATGACCCTCATGAGTTCTAAATGCCGTTTTCGGAATGTCTTCAATCTTCATTCTGATTTGATGATATCCTGAACGAAGATCCAACTTGGTGAAGTAAATTGATCCATGCAATTCATCCAGTAATTCATCAATGACAGGAATGGGGAACTTATCTTTAATAGTGAGCTTGTTGAGCTCCCTATAATCCGGACACATGCGCCATGATCCATCCTTCTTGTGCACCAATACTACTGGAGCAGAGAAAGAACTTTGACTCGGTTGAATTATACCAGCCTCTAGCATTTCTGCAACCATACGTTCAATTTCACTTTTTTGGACATAGGGATATCTGTACGGCCTGATGTTTGGAGGAACACTTCCTGGAATCAGATGAATAGCATGATCATGATCACGCATAGGTGGGAGACCTTTGGGAGTCTCAAATACCTTGGAATGATTGTCCAGGACTTTTTGGAGATCTGGAGAAATAGATGATTCCAATGTGGAAACATCTAGCGAACATAATTGTGCAATTACACCTCTTTGCTCCTTTTTTAGAAGCTTTGTCATGCCATTAGAGCTGATTATCTTTCCTGGTTTCCCTGCAATACCCCTTAATTCAACTTCCTTTCCTTCCACAGAAAATTTCATGAAAAGTTCTTGAAAATTAAAAGCTATTGTACCCAAGGATTGTAGCCATTGGACTCCTAGTACAACATCAGCACCTCCCATTGGAATGGAAAGCATTGGGCTAGTCAATACATATTCTCCCATGGATAGCTTGATATTATGGCACTTTCCAGAACAATTTATTGTTCCTCCATTTGCAATCATCACTTGACACTCTGGTGCTGGATATAGGAAGCAATTCAATTCTTTTGCTACCCTACAATGAATAAAATTGTGGGTGCTTCCTGAATCAATCAACACTATTACCTTTTTCTTCTTGATTTGTCCTTCTATCTTGATGGTTTGAGGAGTGGTAATTCCCGCCAATGCATTACAAGATATGGTCGGATTTATTTGTTCTTCATCTAGGCTTTGTTCCTGGAATATATCCTCTTCTTTTGACCTTTCTTGCTCCTTTTCTTCTTCCTCTTCACAATCTATGTAGAATAATTTCTTCTCAGCACACTTATGACCTTTTGTGTATTTGCTATCACAATTGTAACAAAGCCCTTTTGCTCTTTTTTCTTCCAATTGTTGTGGTGTCAACCTTGTAGGTTGTGGAAGACTATGGGCAACAACACTTCCATCTTTATAGTTGTGAATGGTATGCTTCCTAGTTGCCATAATTTTGCTTTCCATTTTTCTTGCTAACCTGAATGCCTTCTCTAATGAATCAGGTTCCCAAAGGCGCACATCATGTTGGATATTATCCTTTAAAGACCCTATGAACACATCAATCCTATGCTCCTCTGGAATATCTTTTACCCTTATGTTCAATTTTTGGAACTCCTCAATGTGCTCCATTATTGAACCCTTTTGTTTGAGACTTATCAATTGGCTAAAAAAAGTGTTGCTTTTTGTATCCTCATAATGTGCTATCAATTCTTCCGTAAAAATTGCCCAAGTGATAAATTGTTTACGAGAACAAAGCCATTGATACCATACAAACTGATTTGGTTCCAAATATAAAGTTGCCATACGTACCTTTTGTGTGTTTTGCACATTATTGAGATCGAAGAATTGCTCCATCTGTAATATCCATGTGGCGGGATCCTTGCCATCAAACTTCCTCATATCGATTTTTGGAACATGGTGAGTCTTCGATCCAACATTAGAGTCTATGGAATCATGATTAACATTTCTTTTGTTCTCATCATGAGTTTCCTTTAGTACTCTTTCACCCTTAGTGACCATTTCTTGTAGCAACTTATCTATCTTATCATCCATGCCATCAATTTTAGCGTCCATGCCATTCACCTTAGCTTCCATGCCATCCATCTTAGCTTCTACACCTTTCTTTAAACCGTCCATCTTAGCTTCTACATCTTTCCTTAAACCATCCATTTTAGATTCTGTTGCTTTTTGTGCAAGTGACACTTGTTGCACTTGTTCTTGTAATTTTGATATATCATATAGCATTTCTTCTTCTTCTTCATGAGTCATGCTAGAGCTTTCAGGTTCCTTACTAGGTGTTTTCATTTTCTTTCCTCGGGGCATCAGTTACCGATAATAATTCTCTAATATGCCCTTTGAATTCCTTCAAAATAAATTTTCAAACCAAGCTTAAGCAAAAATTAAAGAAAATCTACACACCTTTTTTCACTTTGTAGGAGCTCGATATTGCCTCCGATGTATCTCTGTACTTCCTGATTATCTAGTTCTGAATTTGTGACCTGTAGTAGCCCTCTGTGTCCTCTTTCCAATGCCACAAGTCTGACCCAAATTGGATTCTCCAAGGAAGAGTTATGCGAAATCTCCCACAGTGACTTAATTATAGACTAGTTCAGTAGAGCGAACTTGTATGACGGGCCACGTGTCACTGTTTCAACCTTTGATTCTGAAAAATATATAAAAGAAAACTATAGTCTGTCCTCTTTCTGTACCTTCTTACGAAATTTCAATCCGATGCTCAGAAAGAAAGTTATGACGATTTTCCCCAGGTCACCTGTTTTGAGTGTAATTCAGGAGTCTGAAAAAAGACCAACTTCCTCAGATCATATCTCCGAAAATATCACGCGAAAAACTCTGAAATTCGGACCCAAGGTTCAGCGCGATTTCTTCTCAAATGGGTTTTTTTTGCGACTTCTGAAACGTCACAGAAACAAAGTTATAGTGAAAATGCCACGATGACCTGTTTGAAGCAGCGAAACCCTAGAATCCAAAGCTCTGATACCAAATGTTATGAAACCAGCTCACAAAAAGATAGAAAAGAGAGATCCACGCCTTAGAATTCAGCCTCTTCGAGGGGGCAACCTCCTTTACATTACATAAATGAACAATTCTTGGATGATACAAATGAAAATACCTCCTTTCTATATATAGGAGTCTAAATGGTCCCAATACAATCAGAGCCTACATCACAATAATATTGTAGGGCACAACAATAACAATAGTGGGCTTCTATGTGGCACAATAGTAACAATATGGGCACTACATGGGTACATCAATATAAATAAGGGGTATAACTACAATATTAATGGGGTAATCACTAGTATTATAGGGACCCAACAAATTTAAATTAAAAGAATAATTAATATTCTACTAAAATTTTAATATTATATATATATGAATGAGATTCAATTTCAAATTCAATAATGAAATTTCACATATCAATAGATATTAAAGTATGAGGAGTGGAATGGTAAATTGAAATTATTCAAATTTAATAATAAAAAGTTAAAAAAATAAAAAAGAAAAACATAAAATTGTTTGTATAGTAAAAAAAAAAAGAAAAAATCATATTATAACAAATACTTACCTACGATCATCCTCATCATCAATATTTGAATGATAAGTACCAATATAGAGGACTTCAATAATCAATACACAAACATCAATATACATAATGAACTTGGTGATGTTGATAAAATGCTAATTCCGTACCATATAGATTATAGAGCTCAATGAAAAAGTTGCAATTCCTTCCATCTTGGTATCTTAAAAATGGTTAAATCTCTTAGATTCAAACATCCTAACGCAATTGATAATATTGTTAATAATATTATTAGGAACTTAAAAGAATAAAAATAAATAATAATAAAAAATATTATTTTTATTTCAAAATTTTAATATTACCATTAATTATATAATATTAATAAAATTATAAAATTGCATATTGAGCTTTCCTATTATTGATTTTAGAAAAAAAAAATATCCAACAAATGTATGAGTCAAACGTTTCTCTTTGACTCGCCAAATTTCCAAAAAAAGAAAAGAAAGAAGAAAGACATGAGCGTGGGATACTTGAATAGCTCAACCCCACATCGCGTTGAAATGGTAAAAAATTTAAAATTTATACATCCACGAAGTGGATTAACACTAACTTAAGCACTCATAATTAGACATTTTATCTTTTTCCTTTTTTCTTTTTTTTTTTTTTTTTTTGCATCTGGGTATTTTCTTTGGTTACTCCTTGAGCTTCTTGTATCATGTCCACGATTAATATAAAACCATATCCATGTTGATGTAAGCACTTGCATCTGCTTATTTTTTTCTGTATTTTCTCATGTTCCGGAGCAGTGTTCAATATCCGCTTTGAAGATGTGCCAAAATGATGGGCCCAGAGCTTCAAAAGGACACTGCAAGTGGGAAAATCGACTGCACCCAAAGTACGTGGTTTCCTCGTTATTAGGCTTTTAAAGATTCTCTGTACCCTCATCAAATATAACAATTCCACACAATCTACAGCTACATGAAGGTTCGTTTATTTTAGTGTGTATTGCTCTGGAATAATTCAACAGCTGCATGAACATTTTTTATTTTAGTGTATGTATCGCTGTCTTCTCGCCTTTAAGGGACGAGCATGAGCCACCAGCGAAACCCTAAAAAAGTAGGATGCAATCCGTATCATTGACCGTTCGTAGGTCATATTTTTGTTGATTGCAAATTACTAACATTTTGTGTATTTCAATAAGTATCAAAATAATTATAAGTTTTAGTTTGCCTACGCTTATTGGATATCCAAAAATATTTCAAATTTTACCTCTTTAAATTACATATATATCTTCACTAACATGTTTACATGTTTACCTGTATGAGAAGAGTTTTCAAATTTTACCTCTTTAAATTATATATATATTTTTTCTAACATGTTTATCTTTATGAGAAGAGTCTTCAGTGAAAATCACATCATAATTTATTTGTTGACACTTTTTGAACCAGTGTGGTTCAACTAGTTGAAGAACGAGATCATGGTTGCATGTTAAATAGAGTTCATCGTCACGACCAGTTGAAGAACCAGATCATGGCTGCATGTTAAATAGAGTTCATGACCAGTTGAAGAACCAGATAGCTGCATGTTAAATAGAGAGAGTAGGTCATCCAATTGATGTTTTTTACTGGGAAACGGCTATATTTGACTGAGCAACTAGGCTGGACCAATAGCTACTAAACATTTGCTAAGTTTTCTTGGGCACCAAGACCAAGGGATAGGGAAAGGTAAAAATAATTAGTTAATTAATTTTTAAGTTAGTTTAGTTATATTTATTACTATATACTAGTAATTAATTATTAAGAGTATGAATAAATAATCTATTAATATGCCTTTTTATTAAGAGTAAATAGAGAAATAGTTAGTTAATTAATTTAAGGGTTAGTTTGTTATATTTATTATCCTAAAAAGTAAAAATTTGTATAAAAAATCATACCTTTAGAATTCCTTCATCAATGTTTAGGAACTGACAATATTTGTTTTAATTGTTTATTATGTTAATTAAAAGGATTTTATTACTTGAAGATTTTATTCTAATATTTAATCTAGGAGTGAAATAAAACTCAGAAAATGTATAAAAGCCCAAGAGACGAGAAGGAAAAAAGGAAGAAGATGAGGGGCAAAAACAAAGAAGACCTCATAGAAAAGAACAGGAAGAAAAGATAGGGATCCAACAATTGTTACTTTTCGAGGATTCTGTTAATTTTCGAGGAGTCATCGCTATTGAGATTCCTCAGCCTTTTTTCAATTTCAATAGCCTCCCTAAATTTCCTGTGATGAAAGGGAGCAATCTTGGCAATGACGTCAGCCTTTTTTCAATTTCAATAGCCTCCCTAAATTTCCTGTGATGAAAGGGAGCAATCTTGGCAATGACGTGGGTCTCCTCAATACATATTTGATGCTTTGTCTTTTCAGTGTGCTCTGCCAAGGTGGAAGACCGGGTCGCTTAATAGCAGTTGGTCAGCCTAGTTGCTCAGTCAAATATAGTCATTTGCCAGTCAAAAATAGCTGTTGGATGACCTGTTCTCTCTATTTAACATGCAACTATGATCTGGTTGTTCAACTCGTCATGACGATCAACCACACTCTTGGGGTAGACATATGAATTATGATGTGATTTTTGCTAAAGACTCTCTCATAAACTTAATATGGATCACGAAAGCCTTAATTCAACAATGTTTAACTATATTAAATAAAACTCTTCTTGACATATCATATCAGTGTTTTTCTCTACAAAGATTCATTATCCGGAAAAGAATGAACTTTGGAAAGCTAGAAAAAGATATCTCAAAAAAGAAACTGAAAATATTGATGTGATGTATCCAGAAAAATTTTGCTTCATAATCATTAATCACAAAAACCACCATTTGATATTTAACTTTCTCCATCCAGAATGAAATGTTTAAATTTCTGGAACCCTGAAAGAGACGCGGTTGGTTTAAATTTATGGAACCCTAAAAGACTGAGACTCGGTTGGTTAAATTTTTCGAACCCTAAGACGCGACCCAAGAATGTCTAGATTTCTCGAACCCTAAGACGCGACCCAATAAACACTAACATGTACATTTCTCGAACCCTAAAAGTGTAAGACGGGGTTGTTTTAAATTTCGGGAACCCTTAAAAGAGTAAGACGCGACCCACTACACAATAACATGTTGACATTTCTTGAACCCTAAAAGCGTAAGTAAGCCGCGACCCAATAAACACGAACATGTCTAGATTTCTCGAATACTAAAAGTGTAAGACGCGGTTGTTTTAAATTTCGTGAACCCTTAAAAGAGTAAGACGCGACCCAATACACAATAAAATGTTTAAATTTCTTGAACCCTAAAAGCGTAAGACGCGCATGTTTGAATTTCTCGAATCCTGAAAGAGTAAGAAGCTTTCGTAGGAATTTAAAATTTGAAACGCCCGTCAGATTTTACAATTTCTATAATTGTAGTGCCAATTTTGATATCTTTGCCCCCCAGGAAAAAAAACAACTATTATAGACATGGAATTTTTTAGCCATATTCAATGAACCGATCACGAATTTCAAATTTGAAACATCCGTCAGATTTTACCGTGTCTGTAACTTTAGTGCCCATTTTGATAATTTTACCAAAAAAACAATATTATCAGACATGGAAAATTGTTAGCCGTATTCAATGAACCAAACACGACAAATCACCCCCGCACGGACAGTGAACCAAGAAACAACAAGATGTTTAAATTTATCGAACCCTGAAAGCGTAAGACGCGACCCAAGAATCAATAACATGTCTAAATTTCTGGAACCCTAAAAGCGTAAGACACGGCTGGTTTAGTCGCGCGAGAATAACGCATTAATTCTCGCTATGGATGATACCAGCCGCATGTTACTTGTTTAGGGCTTCACTGGTGGCGCGTATCCGTGATAAAACAGCGACATATAAAGTAGAATAAAAATTAAAAGGACGTTGTCTACTGAGTCTATAATTTAGATGTGATAGGTATTTCTCGCTTGAATAGGTGTGTTTTTGGCATTGTGTACCCCGGCTAGGTCTATATTGTCAAAAATTGTGGGAATCTGGTTATTGTTTTTATAGATTTTTTAATCTGGAAATAGATTTAGCATTATTAAAAATCTATAAAGCACTTCAAATTTAGTTTACTAGCTAATATTTCTAAAAAATTCGGCTATTTTCTAAAAATATTCAAATAATTTTTTAAAAATAAAAATACATTCAACACTATCAAAAATTTCTACAATACTACAATCCAATTTTCCAAACGTTTCAACCAAAATCTTATCAAAAAAGTTCTTGAATTTCCATTGTCTTCCGCACAAAAACGGGCCTCCTCGTTTCATGCAGGAGTGGAAAGTGTGTTGGATTATTCCTGATGACGCTGATTGAAGTTCTATCAGGTTCC